>CM059451.1:6462037-6709537 GCA_030390025.1 Squalus acanthias | reverse complement strand
TCACTGCCAATAGGGGGAGCTATCTGACTCCTCACTGCCAATAGGGGGCGCTGTCTGCCTCCTCACTGCCAATAGGGGGCGCTGTCTGCCTCCTCACTGCCAATAGGAGGAGCTGTCTGCCTCCTCACTGCCAATAGGGGGCGTTGTCTGCCTCCTCACTGCCAATAGGGGGAGCTGTCTGCACTCATCACTGCCAGTAGGGGGAGCTGTCTGCACTCATCACTGCCAATAGGGGGCGCTGTCTGCCTCCTCACTGCCAATAGGGGGCACTGTCTGCACTCATCACTGCCAATAGGGGGTGCTGTCTGCCTCCTCACTGCCAATAGGGGGCACTGTCTGCACTCATCACTGCCAATAGGGGGCGCTGTCTGCCTCCTCACTGCCAATAGGGGAAGCTGTCTGCCTCCTCACTGCTAATAGGGGGCACTGTCTACACTCCTCAATGCTAATAGGGGGCGCTGTCTGCCTCCTCACTGCCAATAGGGGGAGCTGTCTGACTCCTCACTGCCAATAGGGGGAGCTGTCTGACTCCTCACTGCCAATAGGGGGCGCTGTCCAGCTCCTCACTGCCAATAGGGGGCGCTGTCTACACTCCTCACTGCCAATAGGGGGCGCTGTCTACACTCCTCACTGCCAATAGGGGGAGCTGTCTGCCTCCTCACTGTCAATAGGGGGCGCTGTCTACACTCATCACTGCCAATAGGGGGAGCTGTCTGCCTCCTCACTGCCAATAGGGGGAGCTGTCTACACTCCTCACTGCCAATAGGGGGCGCTGTCTACACTCATCACTGCCAATAGGGGGAGCTGTCTGCCTCCTCACTGCCAATAGGAAGAGCTGTCTCTCTCCTCACTGCCAATAGGGGGAGCAGTCTGCCTCCTCACTGCCAATAGGAAGAGTCTGGTCTCCAATCGTCTTGAATCCCCTTGCCATTGGACCAAGACCTTGCTCTGTCAAGAACGTGTGGTAGCTGGTGTGCAATGGCCACCCCACGTTAAAATAACTCACGCACAGGCATCTTCCACCTTTTAAAATGAGGTTCGGGACCTGGAACGTCAGGACCCTCATGGGCAACCCCAACAGCGACAGACCGGAACGCCGTACTGCTGTCGCTGCCCGGGAGCTCAGACGTTTCGACATAGACATCGCCGCCCTAAGCGAGACCCGGTGGGCAGGGGAAGGCCAGCTCAAGGAGCAAGGCAGTGGTTACACCTTCTTCGGCTGCCCTCAAAAATTTGTCACCATCCTCCGCCTGCTTCACGACGACATGCAAGCCGTGATCCTGACCAACGGATCCACCACAGACCCAATTCACATACGGACCGGGGTCAAGGCAAGGCTGTGTCATCACACCAACGCTCTTCTCGATCTTCCTGGCTGCAATGCTCCATCTCACCCTCAGTAAGATCCCCGCTGGAGTGGAGCTAATCTACAGAACAAACGGGAAACTATTCAACCTCCGTCACCTCCAGTCCAGATCCAAGGTCGTCCCATCCTCTGTCGTCGAATTACAGTACGCAGACGACGCTTGCGTCTGCGCACACTCTGAGGTCGAACTCCAAACCATCGTCAACACCTTCACTGAAGCGTACGAGAGCATGGGCCTTACACTAAACATCCGTAAGACAAAGGTCCTCTACCAACCTGCCCCCGCCACACAGTACTGCTCCCCGATTATCAAAATCCATGATGAGGCCTTGGACAACGTGGACCACTTTCCATACCTCGGGAGCCTACAAGGGCAGATGTGGATGACGAAGTCCAACACCACCTTCAGTGTGCCAGTGCAGCCTTCAGTCACCTGAGGAAGAGAGTGTTTGAAGACCAGGACCTCAAACCCAGCACCAAGCTCATGGTCTATAGAGCAGTAGTGAGACCCGCCCTGCTATATGCCTCAGAGACATGGACCATGTGCAGCAGGCACCTCAAAGCACTAGAGAGGTACCACCAACGCTGCCTCCGCAAGATCCTGCAAATCCATTGGCAGGATAGGCGCACCAACGTCAGTGTTCTCGCTCAGGCCAACATCCCCAGCATCGAAGCTTTGACCACACTCGATCGGCTCCGATGGACGGGCCACATCGTCCACATGCCCGATACGAGACTCCCAAAGCAAGCGCTCTACTCGGAGCTCCGACACGGCAAGAGAGCCCCAGGTGGGCAGAGGAAACGCTTCAAGGACACCCTCAAAGCCTCCTTGAAAAAGTGCAACATCCCCACCGACACCTGGGAATCCCAGGCCCAAGACCGCACAAAGTGGAGGAGAAGCATCCAGGAAGGCGGCGAACACCTCGAGTCTCTTCGCCGGGAGCAAGCGGAAGCCAAGCGCAAACAGCGGAAGGAGCGCACGTCAACCCAAGCACCCCACCCACCCGCTCCTTCAACCAGCGTCTGCCCCACCTGTGACAGAGACTGTCGGTCCCGCATTTGACTCATCAGTCACCTGAGAACTCATTTTTAGTGTGGAAGCAAGTCATCCTCGGTTCCGAGGGACTGCCTAAGAAGAAGAGAATAGGAAGAGCGATCTGCCTCCTCACTGCCAATAGGGGGCGCTGTCTGCCTCCTCACTGCCAATAGGAAGAGCTGTCTGCCTCCTCACTGCCAGTAGGGGGAGCTGTCTGCTCCTCACTGCCAGTAGGGAGAGCTGTCTGCCTCCTCACTGCCAGTAGGGGGAGCTGTCTGCCTCCTCACTGCCAATCTCACCCGACAGTCAGGTTCACCTACAACGAACAATTCAGCTCCAGCTGCCCGTAAAGGAGACACATTCCAGATCGTAGCGAGTCACAGAGTCACAGAGCTAACAGTAATACGTTCAAAATGATTTAGAAAAAAATAATTTGATAAGAAAAATTGAAAAAAGTACCAAAGTCGTAAAATTGTCAGTAATATTTGTGATTTTCTGGGATTTTTATATATGTTCCTCTCTCGTGTCACGTCTACTTTTTGTTAAATGAACAGCCCGTGATGCTGTGATGTCACAAGGGACGCAGCGGCGCTTCTCTGCCATTGGCTGGTCCCACAGCGACAGAAGTTACAGTTCTACTCCCAGCGTGAACACTGTGACCCCCCCTGACCCTTTTCCGTTTAAAGTCGAGCTTTGCACGACCGTCTCAACTCAGAGTGCGATACATCGATCCGGGAATCGCCTCGGACCCGCTGCCGCTCGGCCATTGTAACTCGGTCGTAAGTGCGGCGGAAACCCGCGGCTGAAGTGACGGCAGGGGAGCGGGAGAATCCCTGAGGAAATTCACCCCCCCTGTAATGTACGGGAAAGGAAGCTGGTCGAGTGACTCCTGACGATGGCCCAGAGACTCCGACATCGCGGAGAGCGGGGCGATGTGGTCGGGAGGGGGGCTCGCGCTAGGGGCTGCCGCTCCTGATTGCTACCCAGCAGCCTCTGCTGCTACGAGCGTGCGACAGGCGCGTAGAGGAAGAAAGAAAGAGAGAAAGAAAGAAGGAAGGAAAGAAGGAAAGAAAGAAAGAGAGAAAGAAAGAAGGAAGGAAAGAAGGAAAGAAAGAAAGAGAGAAAGAAAGAAGGAAAGAGAAAGAGAAAAAGAAAGAAAGTAGGAAAGAAGGAAAGAGAGAAAGAAAGAGATAAAGAGAGTGAGAAAGAAATAAAGAAAAAGAGTAAGAGAGAGAGAAAGAAAGAGAGAAAGAAAGAGAGAAAAAAGGAAAGAGAGAAAGAGAAAGAGAGAAATAGAGCGAGAAATAAATAAAGAGAGAAAGAAAGTAGTAAAGAGAAAGAGAGAAAGAAAGAGAGAAAGAAAGAAGTAAAGAGAAAGAGAGAAAGAAAGAGAGAAAGAGAGAAAGAAAGAAAGAACTTGCATTTCTACAGCACCTTTCACAACCTCAGGACGTCCCAAAGCGCTTTACAGCCAGTGAAGTACTTTTTGAAGTGGCAGTCATTGTTGTAATGTAGGAAACGCGGTAGCCAATTTACAGCACAGCAAGCTCCCACAAACAGCAATGTGATAATGACCAGTTAGTGATGTTGATTGAGGGATCAATATTGGCCCAGGACACCGGGGAGAACTCCCCTGCTCTTCTTCGAAATAGTGTCGCGGGATCTTTTACGTCCACCTGAGAGAGCAGACGGGGCCTCGGTTTAACGTCTCATCTGAAAGACGGCCCCTCCGACAGGGCAGCGCTCCCTCAGCACTGCGCTGGGAGATGGCGGCCCTGGATTACGTGCTCAGGCGAGGAGAAGATTGTCCGCTGCCCCAGTGCTCCCTCGCGGCGAGGCGAAGGTGCCTGCTGGGAACGGAGCGGGAGGGCCTGACAGAGCGTTGCCGCGACAACCGAGGCAGCTTCCACTGTGGCCAGTGACGGACACCAGCCCCATCACCAGGGCTGAGGGGCAATGTAGAATCCAGCGCAAGACACATAAATTGCAGACTGCTTGAGGTAGCAGGTTCTGCCTAACCAGCTGTGCTCTTCCTCACACCATTTGAGCTGAATAATTATTAACTTAAACGAGTGGATTGAAATTTATAGCGATACGGTTATCGAGCCCACCATCCAGTGTTGGATAATAAAAGTGGATGTTTATGCACATCTCATGTCGCCTGGGGTCAATATTAAATCTAAAGGAGAAAACTGCTAACAGGGCAGAGGCTGGGAGAGCAGCAGTGGCTTTACGTAGGGAACCCATGGGCTAGGGCTTGGCTCAGCATCTCTCAATATTTGTCATAGAAACATAGAACATAGAAAATAGGAGCAGGAGTAGGCCATTCGGCCCTTCGAGCCTGCTCCGCCATTCAATATGATCATGGCTGATCCTCTATCTCAATACCATATTCCTGCTCTCTCCCCATACCCCTTGATGCCTTTTGTGTCTAGAAATCTATCTACCGCCTTCTTAAATATATTCAGTGACTTGGCCTCCACAGCCTTCTGTGGTAGAGAATTCCACAGGTTCACCACCCTCTGAGTGAAGAAATTTCTCCTCATCTCAGTCCTAAATGTCCTACCCCGTATCCTGAGACTGTGACCCCTCGTTCTCAACCCCCCAGCCAGGGGAAACATCCTCCCTGCATCCAGTCTGTCTAGCCCTGTCAGAATTTTATGCGTTTCAATGAGACCCCCTCTCATTCTTCTAAACTCTATTGAATATAGGCCTAGTCGACCCAATCTCTCCTCATACGTCAGTCCTGCCATCCCAGGAATCAGTCTGGTGAACCTTCGCTGCACTCCTTCTATGGCAAGTATATCCTTTCTTAGGTAAGGAGACCAAAATTGCACACAGTGCTCCAGGTGGTCTCACCAAGGCCCTGTATAACTGTAGTAAGACATCCTTGCTCCTGTACTCAAATCCTCTTGCAATGAATCAAATCCTCTTGCAATGAAGGCCAACATACCATTTGCCCTCATCAAGGTAAGGGATCTTAGTGCCAGAGATGTGAATTCATTCACTTGAGGCACCCAGTGTCAGCGTTAAGCACTCCTAGGTCAGGTAATACTTCCACCTCCGTAACATCGCCCGCTTCCGCCCCTGCCTCACCACCTCTGCCGCTGAAACCTTCATCCGTGCCTCTGTTGCCACCAGACTCGACAATTCCAACGCTCTCCTGGCCGGCCTCCCACCTTGCACCCTCCGTAAACTTGAGCTCATCCAAGACTCGGCTGCCCGTGTCCTAACTCGCACCAAGCCCCGTTCACCCATCACCCCTTGTACTCGCTGATCTACACTGGCTCCCGGTCCGGCAACACCTCGGCTTCAAAATTCTCATCCTCAGTGTTCAAATCCCTCCATGGCCTCGCCCTTCCCTATCTCAGCAATCCTCCAACCCAGAACCCTCTGAGGTTTCTGCATTCCTCCCATTCTGGCCTCTTGGCCACTCACTTCGCTCCATCATTGCTTTCAGCTGCCTGGGCCCTAAGCTCTGGAATTCCCTGCCTAAAACTCTCCCCTTCGCTACCTCTCTCTCCTCCTTTAAGACGCTCCTTAAAACCTACCTCTTTGACCAAGCTTTTGGTCACCTGTCCCAATATCTCCTTTTGTGGCTCGGGGTCAGATTTTGTCTGATAATCGCTCTTGTGAAGCGCCTTGGGATGTTTTACAATGTTAAACTTGCTATATAAATGCAAATTGTTGTTGTTGTCAAGCAGAGGCTGGATGGAAGCTAAAGCTCCCTCTGCCATTCTTCACTGGGTCCAACCTCTGCACCTACCTCAGACCAGCGACACTTGCTCTTCCAGCGTGACATTCTTGGCCTTACGCGTTCCCACGGGGTTTGCCAATTTAGAGCTGAACTGCCGATAATTTGGGGCTGGAGGCCCAGACGACTTGGAAATTGGACGGAGAACACTCCAGCTCTCTGTGATCGACCCTCCTGGAACAGCGAGGAGGCTGTCATCCTACCGGTCGTGGACTGGATTTTAACCCAGAGGTTCTGACCCATTGCACGGCCCATTGGCTGTCAAGAGTGCCCACCGTGAGGAGTGAAAACAGTGAGAGTTGTCTACACCCGAATCAAGGGATGCTAATGACATCATACAACAACAACTTGCATTTCTACGGCGTCCCAAAGTGCTCTTTACAGCCAATGAAGTACTTTCGAAGTGTCGTCACTGTTGTAATGTAGGAAGCGCAGCAGGCAATTTGCGCACAGCAAGCTCCCACAAACAGCAACAACAACAACCTGTATTTATATAGCGCCTTTAACGTAGTAAAACGTCCCAAGGTGCTTCACAGGAGTATTATAAGAGAAAAAAATTGACACCGAGCCACATAAAGGGAAATTAGGGCAGGTGACCAAAAGCTTGGTCAAAGGTGTAGGTTTTAAGGAGCATCTTAAAGGAGGAAAGAGAGGTAGAGAGGTTCAGGGAGAGGGAATTCCAGAGCTTAGGGCCTTGGCAGCTGAAGGCACGGCCACCAATGGTTGAGCGATTATAATGAGGGATGCTCAAGAGGGCAGAATTAGAGGAGCGCAGATATCTCGGGGGGTTGTGGGGCTGGAGGAGATTACAGAGATAGGGAGGGGCGAGGCCGCGGAGGGATTTGAAAACAAGGATGAGAAATAAATTCAATTCTCCGCCAAATTCAATTTTAAATGACTTTGATATGATTATCTAGAACTAAAATCATAACTAAATATTTTTGATTACAATAACACGTACATCTTTCTTGTAAGATTCAGCGGTAAAGTGGAACCCAGGATGATTAACAAACAGAGGGTCACATGCAGGGCGTCCGCAGGTCTGCCTGCTCCCTTTGAAGTTGTCCGAAGGACCCTTCTCTCAGAGAGCTGGGAGAGAGGGGCAGAATAATCAGTCAAGAAACAAAGAGGGAGGTAGTCAAAACCAGATATTTGTTTAAATAATAAAGTGCCGAGGTTTAAAAGCCAGCGCACGAAACATCTTGTTGAGGCATGAGCTGGACGAGTTCAAGAGGTCGGAGGATGGGACAAAGCAAGCATTGAGGACCGAAAAGAAACCGATTCGCAACCCTTTTAAATAAATTAATTAATCATTAATCGGAATCATTGTCCCTTTAAGGGTGATTGCAACCTGCTTCTCATCTCAGTCTCAGCCTCTTGTCCAAAGAGGCCCTTTGATATACACAAAATGGAGTTAGTGTACCGTCCGTGCTGATGATGAACCACTTCAGTGTCAGATACAATTGGAGGTGGAAGAAGTGGAATGTGGATAATTGCTAGCCAAACCGGTGCTAAACAGCAGACTCTCTCTCTCTCTCTGGCTCTCTCCTCTCCCACTTGCTGGGATCTGAGGAAGCTATTCGATAATTTAAAGGCTTTCTGTCAATTGGCTTCTAAGAACATAAGAAATAGGAGCAGGAGCAGTCCATTTGGCCCTTCGAGCCTGCTCCGTCATTCAATAAGATCATGGCTGATCTTCTACCTCATCTCCACTTTCCTGCACTATCCCCATATCCCTTGATTCCCTTAATGTTCAAATATCTATCGATCTCTGTCTTGAATATACTTTTTGTCCACCCCAGTCCAACGCCGGCATCTCCACATCTTGAATATACTCAACGACTGAGCCTCCACAGCCCTCTGGGGTAGAGAATTCCAAAGATTCACCACCCTCTGAGTGAAGAAATTTCTCCTCATCTCAGTCCTAAATGGCTGACCCCTTATCCTGAGACTGTGACCCCTGGTTCTAGACTCTCCAGCCAGGGGAAACATCCTCCCTACATCTACCCTGTCAAGCCCTGTAAGAATAAGTCCGTTCATTCCTGGGATCTCAAAGGAAGCAAAGCGCTTAAAATGCCATAGGCTGGAGTACAGGATAGGATCTCTCTCTTTTACCTTCTCCTTATTAACGTTATTGCGAGGAGGCAACAGGGGCACAGATTGTACTGGACACGTTAGCCCCTACTAATCCACTATTTCGGAATCTACTCCTTAATGTTCTTTCGAAGGCACTGACTTCTGCTCGGGTCCAGTTCCAAGTGATCACACGACATGAACCAGTCTAGAGGGTGGGTGTCAGGAAGCTGTTCCATGGTTAGGGCCTGATCTAGTCCTCACCTGATGTCCACACACACACACACACACCTTCCGGGAGGAGTCACTGGGTGGCGATCAGGGAGACCTGGCTCATTTTCCCAACCTGGGTCCAGGGAACTTCAGATCATTTTAGGTGCACATTATTTCGTGGAATAAGCAATAAAAGGAAAAAGAAAGTCTTGCATTTCTTGGTGGTAAATAGCGAGGAGGGAAGCCTCAGGCTACAGGACGATATAGACGGGTTGGTCACATGGGCAGAACAGTGGCAAATGGAATTTAACCCTGAAAAGTGTGAGGTGATGCATTTTGGGAGGACTAACAAGGCAAGGGAATACACAATGAATGGTAGGACCCTAGGAAGGACAGAGGATCAAAGGGACCTTGGTGTGCATGTACATAGATCCCTGAAGGCAGCAGGACAGGTAGATAAGCTGGTTAAAAAGGCATTTGGGATACTTGCCTTCATTAGCTGAGGCATAGAATATAAGAGCAGGGAGGTTATGATGGAGCTGTACAAAACACTAGTTAGGCCACAGCTGGAATACTGTGTGCAGTTTTGGTCGCCACACTATAGGAAGGATGTGATTGCATTGGAGAGGGTGCAGAGGAGATTCACCAGGATGTTACCTGGGCTGGAGCGCTTCAGCTATGAAGAGAGACTGGACAGGCTGGGGTTGTTTTCCTTCGAGCAGAGAAGGCTGAGGGGGGACCTGATTGAGGTGTACAAAATTAGGAGGGGCAAAGATAGGGTAGATAGAAAGGAACTTTTCCCCTTAGTAGAGGGGTCAATAACCAGGGGGCATAGTTTCAAGGTAAGGGGCAGGAGGTTTAGAGGGGATTTGAGGAAAAACTTTTTCACCCAGAGGGAGGTTGGAATCTG
Organism: Squalus acanthias; assembly: GCA_030390025.1. Taxonomy (NCBI): domain Eukaryota; kingdom Metazoa; phylum Chordata; class Chondrichthyes; order Squaliformes; family Squalidae; genus Squalus; species Squalus acanthias. Next base: position 6,700,185 of record CM059451.1, on the reverse strand, counting down.
GAACTCACTGCCTGAAAGGGTGGTAGAGGCAGGAACCCTCACAACATTCAAGAAGCATTTAGATGAGCACTTGAAACGCCATAGCATACAAGGCTACGGACCAAGTGCTGGAAAATGGGATTAGAATAGACAGGGCTTGATGGCTGGCGCAGACACGATGGGCCGAAGGGCCTCTTTCTGTACTGTATAACTCTATGACTCTATTTATATAGCGCCTTTCACAACCTCAGGATGTCCCAAAGTGCTTTACAGCCAATGAAGTACTTTTTGAAGTGTAGTCACTCTTCTAATGTAGGAAACGCAGCAGCCAATTTGCGCACAGCAAGGTTCCACAAACAGCAATGTGATGATGACCAGGTAATCTGTTTCGGTTATGTTGGTAAATATTGGGCAGGACACCGGGGATAACGTCCCTGCTCTTCTTCAGAATAGTGCCACGGGCTCTTTTACATCCACCCGAGAGAGCAGACGGGGCCTGGGTTTAACGTATCAACCGAAAGACGGCACCTCCGACAGTGCAGCACTCCCTCAGTACCTCGCTGGAGTGTCAGCCATGGTTTATGTGCTCAAGTCTCTGGAGTGGGGACTCGAACCCACAACCTTCTGGCTTGGAGGCAAGGGTGGTTTACCATCATCTCAGGGTCATCGGTGCGGGTCAGTAACACACGCACACGGGGCGCTGGTCCTTTGGCTTTCTGCGTTCCACTGGGAATCCCAGGTGAAGGACTAAGGTCCATCGCACTGACGAGGCGGACTGGCTTGGGTTTCAGAACCAAGAAGCTTCCATGAGGGAAACTTGGGTGTAAAAGATCTTCTGGGCACAGTGTGGGAAAATCAGACAAGGTAACACAGCCCATCTGATTTTCCTGTGGGGTGCACTCAGGCCATCCTTTTACCACCTAAGGGCAGTGGGAAGATAATGGGCCTGAAGGAGTGAGTAGTTTCGAGTTACACTGTAGCTAGTGATTTTTTTTTCCGCCAGCGTTTAAAGTTGTGGCGTGAATCCGGAGTCAGAGTCTAAGGGCTGGATTTTGTCTTGGGGTCGGGTTGGGGTCGTGTCATTCGCATTTCGTGTTATCCACCCGCCTGCAATTGGATGTGGGAGATTGATGCAATTTTCACTTAATTGGGCAATTGAGTTCCAGCATGTGGGAACCCATGAACCAAAATTAGTGGTTTCAGTCTGAAAGTCGCCTCTGATGATGTCATCATTGCAGGTCAGAGACTGCTTGGTCTCAGAGACTGCCTGGCCTTTGCTGTGAGAGGACCTGGAAGCAAAATGAGCAGCATCTCAGAGAGAGGGAGAGAGAGAGAGAGAGAGAGAGAATTTTTTTTTCCATCCAGGTCCTCCAAAAGCCCTGGCAGTCTCTGAAGACATTCAATGCAGCAGCATCAGAGGCGACTTTCAGACCTAATACTGCTACTACCTTCATCACATCTCCGTTGTAATAGTGGACCTGCAGCTGATAGTCAGCTATCCACTTGTGCTCCCGCCAGGTTTCACTGGCGTGTTTCACATCAGGCGTACTTCATGTCAGAAAAGGGTTAAACTAGCTAAAACATTTCAAAATGGCATTACAGAGCCAATTTAGGGCTTGTTAAGGGCTTTAATGGGCTCTCCCACCTCTTGGAGGCGGGACGGAGTTGGGAACACCGAATCTGCAACTTTAACCCGCCACACGCCCCAAACCCGACTCCACGGGTCATTGAAAATCCAGCCCTGACTCTGCTTTGATTCTGGAGTTAGGTTGTGTCGTGACACCACATCAGCCTCAGTGAGAAGCACAACAGCTGCAGTCCGAGTACAGATGTGGAGCAGCACAATGCTTTCCCTGCTCATTCTTGCCTTAAGTGCTGTTTGAAATTCTCCTTTCAATGCACACCTCTGTATATATTATCTCTCTGGAGCCTGTTTTACAGAGGTCGTTCTAAGTGCAGGATTTTAAATTCCACATTCTCCGTGTAAATATTAATCTGCTAATTGCCCTTGCGGCAGTTTCGCTATCACACTCCAGGAGGCCTTAAATGGGCTTGTTACGGTAAATATAAAACACCTTCACTTCACCGGAATAAAACCAGCTTTTCCACTCAAAACTGGCGGCCCCAAAGTGAAATCTCTTGTCCAGCGTAAAGCTTCATTAAATCAGCTGTACATTTACTCGGAGTGCACTGTTTGTGTTATAAACCTTTTCCATCTTGACTAAGGGCTGAAGTGTCAAACATTGTTAATGTTTTCAGTGAAATCGTTCCATATTCTGTTACCTCGCTAACAATTGTGCTTTTTGGTTGTCTTCAGTTTCTCCACACCCCCCACCCCACCGTCGTTTCCCCTCTTCTCCGGGACGTACCGTCTTCGGCGGCCGTACAACAGCGTAGGCGCGGTATGGCAGGGTACCCCAGTTCGACGACGCAGCCGTTCTTTACGCGCGAGCCGTGATAATGAGTGCGAACTGGCTGCTCGACCATGTGGGGAATTGCGGCCAAGCCCCATCCCGGCACGGCTTGTAAATCAGAGAACCATACACCACGGAAGGAGGCCATTCGGCCCATCGTGCCTGGGCCGGCTTTTCGAAAGAGCTCTCCAATTAGTCCCACTTCCCCCCTGCTCTTTCCTCAAATTTTTCCGTTTCAAATATTTAGCCAATTCCCTTTTGAAAATCACTACTGAATCTGTTTCAGGTCGTGCATTCCGGATCACAACAACTCGCTGTGTAAACGAATTCTCCTCCTCTCGCCCCTGGTTCTTTTGCCAATTGTCTTAAATCTGTGTCCTCTGGTTACCGACCCACCTGCCAGTGGAAACTGTATCTCCTGATTTACTCTATCAAAACCCTTCATGATTTTGAACACCTCTATCAACTCTCCCCTTAGCCTTCTCTGCTCTAAAGAGAACAACCCCAGCTTCTCCAGTCTCTCCACATAACTGAAGTCCCTCATCCCTGGTACCATTCTAATAAATCTCCTCTGCACCCTCTCCAAGACCTTGAAATCCTTTCTAAATTAAGGTGTCCAGAATTGGACACAATACTCTAACTGAGGGCTAACTAGTGATTTATAAAGATTTACCATAACTTCCTTGCTTTTGTACTCTATGCCTCTATTTATAAATGAGAAGTCGCACAACACCAGGTTATAGTCCAACAGATTTATTTAAAATTACAAGCTTTCGGAGCTGTCGCCCCTTCCTCAGGTAAAGTTACAATGAGTGAATCTACAATATTTCACAGTATATAAACACAGAAACTGCAGAGATACAATCTTTCAGGGAAGGTGTCCTTACATCAAAGACACACCAAGAGCACAGCCAAGACAATGAGATGTGTCACAGGGGGTCCAACGTGTCAAATCCTGCTGTCTGCAGTGTTTTTTTTGGGGGGGTTTTTTTTGTGTGTTTTTTTAAAAAACTGGAAAGACAGACAACGATGTCGAGTCACGTTCTGTAGCGTGACATGAACCCGATATCCCTATTGAGGCCGTCCTCATGGGTGCAGAACTTGGCTATCAGTTTCTGCTCGATGATTTTGCGTTGTCGTGTATCTCGAAGGCCGCCTTGGAGAACGCTAACCCGCAGATCCGAGGCTGAATGTCCTTGACTGCTGAAGTGTTCCCCGACTGGGAGGCAACAATCCTGCCTGGCGATTGTTGCGCGGTGTCCGTTCATACGTTGTCTCAGTGTCTGCATGGTCTCGCCGATGTACCATGCTCTGGGGCATCCTTTCCTGCAACGTATCAGGTAGACAACGTTGGCCGAGTCACATGGGCACAGCATATATAGTCCCATATGTATTTCTTCACTTCACCTGACGAAGGAGCAGTGCTCCGAAAGCTTGTGATTTCAAATAAAGCTGTTGGACTATAACCTGGTGTTGTGCGACTTCTCTCTATTTATAAAGCCAAGGATCCATGCTGCTTTTTTAACAGCTTTATCAACTTGCCCTGCCACCTTCAAAGATTTGTGTAAGTACACCTCCAGCTCTCTCTGTTCCTGCACCCCCTTTCAAATGGTGCCATTTAGTTTATATTCCCTCTCCTCACCTCTATTAAATCTCCTCTCAACCTTCTCCGCTCTACGGAGAACAACCCCAGCTTCTCCAGTCTCTCCACGTAACTGAAGTCCCTCATCCCTGGTACCATTCCAGTAAATATCCTCTGCACCCTCTCTAATCTTCCAAATAAATCCAGAAAAATACCTATCAGCTTGAGTCAGCGGCCAATGATGACACCCTAAGCTTTTGTGTGGGTCACTCCATCCCAGCTGAGTGGTGGAACCCAGTACATTAACCCCCCCTCTCTTTCCCTTCCAGAGGCTGAAAGACCGGTTTAAACCTCCAGCATTCCAGGCTCTCAGTTTAAGTTTCTTTCTCTCTCTGAGGTTTGCCTCCCATTTTTCATTCCAATGTTTCAGATTTTGGCACTCCCTACTGGGAATTTCCAAAGCAAATTGAAAGTGCTCTTCATCCCATTCCCATTGCGTTTCTTTTCATGATGAGGTGTTCCTGCCCAGCCAATGAGGAGGCTGAAATCCCCTGAATGTGTTGGGGGAAAGGGGATAGATGGTGAGCCTGATCTTCGAACCATTCTTCTTCATTCTCTTTGATCCTTCACATGGTGCAAAGTGTTGGGGCATGAGTCTACATTGTATCAAGTATCTGAATCAAAGTAAGGTAAATGGAGTTAGGATACCAATCAGCCACGATCTAATTGAATGGCAGAACAGGTTTGAGGGGCTGAATGGCCTCCTCCTGTATCTATGTTCCTATCTCACGTGACATAGGTGTAGGCCATTCAACCCCTCCAGCCTGTTCCGCCATTCAATGAGATCATAGCTGATCTGTATCCTAACTCCATCCACCTGTCTTGGCTCCAAATCCCTTAAAACCATGGCTAGCAAAAATCTATGGAGCTCAGAGTTAAAATGATTAATTGAGCTGGCATCTCCTTCTATATTTAAGAAGGAGATAGATAGATTTCTAGACACAAAAGGCATCAAGGGGTATGGGGAGAGAGCGGGAATATGGTATTGAGATAGATCAGGTTTGATCATGTTGAATGGCAGAGCAGGCTCGAAGGGCCGAATGGCCTTCTCCTGCTCCTATTTTTCTATGTTTCTACTGCTTTTTGTGGGAGAGAGTTCCACACTTTTACCTCTCATCAGAGCTCTAACATGCTCTGCACGTATTGGGCTAGCGTGAACATTTGACGATGTTCAAAGCCACATTAATCACACCCCCGATGTCCCAGCCAATATTTATCCCCTCAAACAACGTCACTAAAAAACAGATTATCTGGTCATTCTACCATTGCTGTTTGTGGGAGCTTGCTGTGCGCAGATTGGCTGCCACGCTTCCTACATTGTAACAGCGACTACGCTTGAAAAAGTATTTCATTGGCTGCAAAGCGCGTTGGGACGTCCCGGGGTCGTGAACGGCGCTATATAAATGCAAGTTCTTTCTTTTGTTACCCAAGTACATTTTATTCTGTTCCTTTGGAAGGGAGACTAGAACTTGCAAGCAGGCATTAATGTAGATCAGCTCTTCTCCATTACTGTTACTGTTGAACATCCTTCAGAATAACGTGCGGAATGCATGACAGCTCTCTGTGCAACGGTATAGTTCGAGGCTGTCTTTAATTGCTGGCCTGCTATTGATCTGGTGTATTAGACAGAAGAGGCTGTTGAAGAACTAGACTCTGACAGTGATTAATGACACTAAGTGCAGTATTTGCGTGCTTGACTCTAGGGAGGCGAGGAGAGACGCTGTTCCTATGGTAACCCAGCCACACACTCAATACTCCTTTGAAGGAACGAAGTGGCTGATGGCCCCAGTCCTACAGGCCGAGCAACAATCAGGAGAATTTCCCAGGCATTTTATCTTGGGAATATCTCAGACCGGGGCAGTTGTTGGTTTTTGCTGCTTTGCTCGCTTTGGCGAATGAAGCTCGAGCTCTCGAATAGGGTTAAAAAAGGTCAAAGATTAAAAAGTTAAACCACTAGTAAAGTGATACAATAATGGGTCAGCTACGCATCCACAGAAGGTCCACCAGCACCTGCAGAGACAAGACACAAGTAATGCACGTCACCCGGTGGACATGAAATGTGGCGAGGGTCCAGTTTAAGAAAGGGCGAGAAAATCAGCCTCGTGTTCACTCCCCAGAAACCGCTTAATGTTTTGGAGTTGAACACAAACAGGCCATCGATGTCCATGGGACTGGGGTTGCAATCCATGGCCTAGAAGCAGACCAAGGTCTTAGGGTTGCCAACACTCCAAGATTGGCCTGGAGTCTCCAAGAATTGAAGATTAATCTCCAGGACACTGCTGGGAACAACACGCGGGGAGAAAAATCATAGAAAAATTGTGTGTTTTGTTCATTTTCTTTGAACACTTTCAGTTATTAGTTATGAAAGTACTAGAGATTTGTTTTAATTTATTCGTTCTGGGATGTGGGCATCGCTGGCAAGGCCGGCATTTATTGCCTATCCCTAGTTGCCCTTGAGAAGGTGGTGGTGAGCCGCCTTCTTGAACCGCTGCAGTCCGTGTGGTGAAGGTACATCAAAGCACTAGAGAGGTACCACCAACGCTGCCTCCGCAAGATCCTGCAAATCCATTGGCAGGATAGGCGCACCAACGTCAGTGTTCTCGCTCAGGCCAACATCCCCAGCATCGAAGCTCTGACCACGCTCGATCAGCTCCGATGGACGAGCCACATCGTCCGCATGCCCGATACGAGACTCCCAAAACAAGCGCTCTACTCGGAGCTCCGGCACGGCAAGAGAGCCCCAGGTGGGCAGAGGAAACGCTTCAAGGACACCCTCAAAGCCTCCTTGAAAAAGTGCAACATCCCCACCGACACCTGGGAATCCCAGGCCCAAGACCGCACAAAGTGGAGGAGAAGCATCCGGGGAAGGCGCCGAACACCTCGCGTCTCTTCGCCGGGAGCAAGCGGTAGCCAAGCACAAACAGCGGAAGGAGCGCAGGTCAACCCAAGCACCCCACCCACCCGCCCCTTCAACCACCGTCTGCCCCACCTGTGACAGAGACTGTCGGTCCCGCATTGGACTCATCAGTCACCTGAGAACTCATTTTTAGTGTGGAAGCAAGCCATCCTCGGTTCCGAGGGACTGCCTGAGAAGAAGATGAAGGTACTCCCACAGTACTATGATGACGATAGCAAAATACTGCAGATGCTGGAAATCCGAAATAACAACAGAAAACGCTGGAAAAACTCAGCAGGCGAGGCAGCATCCGTGGAGAGAGAAACAGAGTTAACGTTTCAGGTCGAAGACCTTTCGTCAGAACTGGAAATAGCAGGAAATGAAATAGATTTAAGGCAAGGATAAAGCTGGGAAAAGGGGGAGGGGATGAAAGAACAAAAGGAGAGATTAAGAGACTATGGGCCGAAAATTGATCCCGGGACGCGAGAGTACGCACTGCGTACTCTTGCGTATTCCCACTCCAATTGCCGGTTTTCTGCATGCCCTGCGCATGCGCTGAAAACCGGCAATTGCTCTTCTGAAAAGGGGGCGGGTCTTGGGTGCATCGCGTGCGCGCTACAGGCTGCGCGCACGCTGTGCACTTCATGCTGTGGACGCGCAGGTAAGTAGGGAAGATTTTGGAAATGTAAAATGGAGGAGTAAGACCCGCTTTTAAGAAGGTAAGTAGTGAATTAAGTATTTTTTTGAATTTTTTTTTACAGGTATATCTTTTTTAGAGACTTTAAAGACAGGTAAGTTTATTTTTATAACTTTTTAAAAGATTTTAAATTTTTTCAAAAATTTTATTTTTTATTTAAAATGGTTAATTTAATTAACTATACTTATTTTATTAATGTGATGGTTTTTTTTTAAATTTAATTGAGGTTTAGCTGTTATTTTGGGGGGGTGTAAGATTCATAGATTTCACAGCCATGCTGTGAGACTTATGAATGGAAGATGGTGTGCTGCCATTGGCTCTAACTGAGTCACGTGATCCCACAGCTCGCACGAATTCACTACGCCGCTGGGATACGCAAGCCCAGCACAGCTGATGTCTGGAACATCAAGTTCGTGCGAGCTGGATCTGAAAAAGCATAAGCGAGGTGAGACATCGCTGGGAAGGCTTACCCCCGCGGGAACAGAGCGAGATCAATTTCTGGGCCATTAAGAGATGATCAAGGCAAGAGGTGGTGTTAATGAGACAGGTTGAGGCTAAAAGAAGTGTGAAATGCACTGGCAGAATGAAGGACAGCTGCCAGCTTCTAGGAGGGAAAAAAAAGGGGGTGGGGGCAAACAAAAGGGTGGATGGGAAAATAAAATATAAATGTGATAGGGGCTGTTACTGTTACTGTTAGGGAGGGAGTTCCAGGATTTTGACCCAACGACGATGAAGGAATGGCCGCTATTTTTCCAAGTCAGGATTGTGTGTGACTTGGTTGGGGACAAAGCCATTTGACTGACGGTCAAGAATCACCCAATGGGATAACAGTGAATCTGCTCCTTTTCCAATTAGCTATGGGAAGGCAGTGTGCCTGGAGGATGGGCCAATGGCGGGAGTATGGGGGCGGGGCGGTTTGAGGTGGGAGGCCAAATGATGAAACCTCCAGGAATAAGTCCAACCAGAGTTGGGAACCCAAGAGTAGACCTTTCTTCATAGATCTTCAGCTGTCCTGATATAGGGGCCCAAGCCCAGAAACATTAATCTGCCTTTTCATTGATGCTGATAGACCGATTGTGCATCTCCAGCATTTTCTATTTTACCTCAGATTTATCGCATTTGCAGTGTTTTCTTTTAAGGTTGGCCTTTGTTTTTAAGTAGGGAATGAATTTGAAGGGTCGAGTGGGTCCCAAAGCTCAGGACACCACCACATTCAAAAAGAGAGAAGAAACAAAAAGAAGGGCTCGCATTCTCATCATGCTTCACCACATCTCTGAGAAGCATCTCCAAGTGTCTCCCACACAGTCCGTTACTTTGGAGTGCAGTGACTGCATCTATAAAAACAAATGCAGCAGCAGAAACTTCTCGCACAGCAAGATCCCAGAAATAGTAACGAGCTGAGTGACCTGTTCATCTGGTTTCAGATGAAAAAGCCTGGACAACCCCCTTTCCTTCTTCCAACTGCATCACAACAACATTTATATAAGAACATAAGAAATAGGAGCAGGAGAAGGTCATTTGGCCCTTTGAGCCTGCTCCGCCATTCAATAAGATCGTGGCTGATCTTCTACCTCAACTCCACTTTCCTGAACTATCCCCATATCCCTTGATTCCCTTAATATTCAAATATCTATCGATCTCTGTCTTAACTATACTCAACGACTGAGCCTCCACAGCCCTCTGGGGTAGAGAATTCCAAAGATTCACCACCCTCTGAGCGAAGAAATTCCTCCTCATCTCAGTCCTAAATGGCCGACCCCTTATTCTGAGATTGTGACCCGCTGGTTCTAGACTCCCCAGCCCGGGGAAACATCCTCCCTGCATCTACCCTGTCAAGTCCCTGTAAGAATTTTGTATGTTTCAATGAGATCACCTCTCATTCTTCTAAACTCTAGAGAATATAGGCCTAGTCTACTCAACCTGTCCTCATAGGACAATCCCCCCATCCCAGGAACCAGTCTGGTGAACCTTCGTTACACTCCCTCTATGGCAAGTATATCCTTCCTTAGGTAAGGAGACCAAAACTATACAATATAGCGCCTTTAACATAGTAAAATGTCCAAAGGCACTTCATAGGAGCGTTACCAAACAAAATTTGACACGGAGCCACCTGAGAAGATATTAGGACAGGTAGCCCAAAAGCTTGGTCAAAAGGAGGGCCTTAAAGGAGGAGAGAGCGGTAATGAATGCGGAGAGGTTTAGGGAGGGAATTCCAGAGCTTAGGGCCTAGGCGTCTGAAGGTACGGCCACCAATGGTTGAGCGAAGGAAATCAGGGCTACACAAGAGGCCAGAATTGGAGGAACACAGAGATCTCGGAGGGTTATAGGGATGGAGGAGGTTACAGAGATAGGGAGGGGGCGAGGCCGTGGAGGGATTTGAGCATAAATTGTCACATTGTGGGATCTTTAACATTCTCTTGAGCCAGGCCCATATTACACTACTGCCAACGGCACAGCATTGCAACATAATTCGAGGTTATGGGCTCAAGTCCTGGAGTGAGGTTTGAACCCACATCCTTCCTGACATAGATGCAAGAGTGCTCCCGACTGAGCCAAACTGAGGAGAAAGAGAAGAAGAAGTAAAACAAAAAGTATCGATTACATGTTGTGAATTTGAGGCTTTAAAGAGGGTGCAGATTGAGGAGAAAGGGTAAACTGAGGGAGATAAAGAGTTCCGTTTGAGATCCTGTGAAAGAATGAGTTAGAGTAGGAAGCAATGAGTCTTGAGTTTGACACATCGAAGGTACAAGGAGGAGCATGGGCAAATAGGACAATGGATTTGGAGTTTATGAGGAAAAAGGAGGAAAATTATGAGGAGCAATGATGATAGCAGTATTGATAAAATAGATATAGACAAGAAAGACTGTAATAGAGAGTGAGAGATTGGAAACTCGAGGTGAGACAGGACTCTCCCATCAGAGGGCAAGCTCTTTCCTGCAAGAATCCTTGAAGGGAAAGGAAGTGTTTGGTACAAAAGAGGAAGCAGAGCTTCTTGGAGGAAGCTGCAGCAATGGCGAGGAGAAGTGGGATCAGAGGTCAATGAAGTCAAGGATGGCGTTAGATGAAGAAGGACATAGAGTGGAACCATCAACGGTAAGAGTTCGCTGTGGATCAGACGGGACAGGGTAGTGAAGCTACCCAACACAGGGTGTGGGCTGCCCCACAAAAATAAATCCTAATATAAAACAACTGTTCAACCAATGGCCTCACAATTTGTTGGCACCGCGCCCGTTTCGAAGGGGCGCACTGAAAGTGCTGCCCGCCATTTGGATCGGGCTCTTCCATAGGCGTCCTGGGCAGGCGCTGGAAGTATGTTAAAAAAGAAAGACTTGCATTTCTATAGCGCCTTTCATGACATCAGGACGTCCCAAAGCGCTTTACAGCCAATGAAGTACTTTTGAAGTGTAGTCACTGCTGTAATGTTAAAACAGCAATTCAAATATTTAAATAAGGGTCCTACGCTTGTTGAAGGACCCTTTTATTGAAAGTGGCTGCACCAGTGCCTGACAGGCCATGTGAGAAACACGCCCAGCAACTCATGGCACTACAGGCAGCAAGGACCCAGCAGCAGTGCTACTGAAAGGGCTCATCCCCTCCATACAGGTTCGTTGCTGATTTGTGCTTTGCTGGTTAACTTAGGTGCATGATTTGACCTATTTTTTCACTTCTATACTAACTGCTTTCCTCCTTCTGAGAAGACGTTTCTGTGGGTGCTGCATTGCGGGTGTTACATTGCAGGTGCTGCATTGCGGGTGTTACATTGCTGGTGCTGCATTGCGGGTGTTGCATGGTGGGTGCTGCATTGCGGGTGCTGCATTGCGGGTGTTGCATGGTGGGTGCTGCATTGCGGGTGTTGCATGGTGGGTGCTGCATTGCAGGTGCTGCATTGCGGGTGTTGCATGGTGGGTGCTGCATTGCGGGTGCTGCATTGCGGGTGTTGCATGGTGGGTGCTGCATTGCGGGTGTTGCATGGTGGGTGCTGCATTGCAGGTACTGCATTGCTGGCGCTACATGGCCGGCACTGCACAGCAGGTGCTGCATTGCTGCCGCTGCATGGCGGGTGCTGCATTGCTGGTGCTGCATTGCGGGTGTTACATTGCTGGCGATGCATGGCGGGCGCTACATGGTTGGTTCTGCATGGCGGGTGCTACATTGCTGGCGCTGCATGGCGGGTGCTTCATGGTTGGTTCTGCATGGTGGGTGCTGCATTGCTGGTGCTGCATTGCTGGTGCTGCATGGTGGGTGCTGCATTGCTGGTGCTGCATGGTGGGTGCTGCATGACTGGTGCTGCATTGCCGGTGCTGCATGGCGGGCGCTGCATGGCGGGTGCTGCATTGCTGGTGCTGCATTGCTGGTGCTGCAATGCTTTTGGCTGCTTCCAAAGCAGTTTGACTGCAGTCATGGGCGGTCTGGTTGGGCTGCCTTTAGGACTGGAGGATGAGGGGGAGCAGCAACGAAGACAGGAGAGAGTAGGAGAAGGTGGGACAAGACTGCGGAGGAGGCCAGACCCACACTGCGCCTTCAGAGAGCAATCCACCAACCTGAACCTCACCGAGGAGCCATGCCTCGGGCGCATTCACTTCACAAAGGAGGCTCCCACCAATGCAAGCTCTTTCTTTCTTTCTTTCTTTAAACATGGAACTGCTGCAAAAGCCATCGCGCAACATAAACGGGCAGAATTGACCTCAGTGTTGGTGGCTTCAGAATTGCAAATGTTACACCCTTGTTCAAAAAAGGGTGTAAAGATAAACTCAGCAACTACAGGCCAGTCGGTTTAACCTCGGTAGTGGGGAAGCTTTTAGAAACAATAATCAGGGACAAAATTAACAGTCACTTGGACAAGTGTGGATTAATTAAGGAAAGCCAGCACGGATTTGTTAAAGGCAAATCGTGTTTAACCAACTTGATCGAAGTTTTTGATGAGGTAACAGAGAGGGTTGGTGAGGGCAATGCGATTGACGTGGTGTACATGGATTTCCAAAAGGCGTTTGACAAAGTGCCACATAATAGGTTCACCAGCAAAGTTGAAGCCCATGGAATAAAAGGGACAGTGGCAGCATGGATACGAAATTGGCTAAGTGACAGGAAACAGAGAGTAGTGGTGAACGGTTGTTTTTCGGACTGGAGGAAGGTATACAGTGGTGTTCCCCAGGGGTCAGTTCTAGGACCACTGCTTTTCTTGATGTATATTAATGACTTGGATGTGGGTGTACAGGGCACAATTTCAAAATTTGCAGATGACACAAAACTTGGAAGTATAGTGAACAGTGAGGAGGATAGTGATAGACTTCAAGAGGACATAGACAGGCTGGTGGAATGGGCGGACACGTGGCAGATGAAATTTAATGCAGAAAAGTGCGAAGTGATACATTTTGGTAGAAAGAATGAGAGAGGAAATATAAACTAAAGGGTACAATCCTAAAGGGGGTGCATGAACAGAGAGACCTAGGGGCTACATGTGCACAAATCGTTGAAGGTGGCAGGGTGGGTTGAGAAAGCAGTTAAAAGCTTACGGGATCCTGGACTTCATGAATAGAGGCATAGAGTACAAAAGCATGGAAATTATGATGAACCTTTATAAAACACTGGTTTGGCCTCAACTGGAGTATTGTGTCCAATTCTGGGCACCGCACTTTAGGAAGGATGTGAAGGCCTTAGAGAGGGTGCAGAAAAGATTTACGAGAATGATTCCAGGGATGAGGGATTTCAGTTATGTGGATAGACTGGAGAAGCTGGGGTTGTTCTCCTTAGAGCAGAGAAGATTGAGCGGAGATTTGATAGAAGTGTTCAAAATCATGAGGGGTCTGGACAGAGTAGATCGAGAGAAACTGTTCCCATTGGCAGAAGGGGCGAGAACCAGAGGACACAGATTCAAGGTGATTGGCAGAAGAACCAAAGGCGACATGAGGAAAAACTTTTTTATGCAGTGAGCAGTTAGGATCTGGAATTCATTGCTTGGAAAGGGTGGTGGCGGCAGATTCAATCATGGCTTTCAAAAGGAAATTGGATATGTACCTGAAGGGAAAATATTTGCAGGGCTACGAGGAAAGGGCGGGGGAGGGGGGGGTGGCGAGCTGAAGTGCTCTTGCAGAGAGCCAGCATGGGCTCAATAGGCCGAACGGCCTTCTTCCGTGCTCCAACCATTCTATGATTCTATGATTCTACGACAGCTGGAAAACGATGGCTTCTGGCAGACTGAGCAGCTATGAAGCTCCAAGGGGTCACCGCACAAAGTGGGTCTGTTGCCATTGGTTTGTCTGGAGTCTTTTCCATCACTGGAAAAGGTACCAGCGCTCAGGACACGAATCGCAAACCAGCAAACCTCTGTGCGTTGCGTGGCCCGCCGCACAGGTTAAATAGCTCGGGACCTCCGCCGTTGTCAGTAGCCCCAATAAGTCTGCGGTTAACAGGCAGTTAATTGGTACTAATCCCCTTCCCGCCTCGGGGAAGTGGCTCCCAGCGCGGGTTGGGTACCCACCTCCTGGGAAGATGGCATGGAGGCGGGTTGGGGGCGGGATGGGTACCCGCCCCCAGATTCTGCCATTTTCCCGGCAGTCCTGCCTCCAAACCCGCCTCCCCCGGGCTGGCAAAATCGCGCCCATGGTTTCAGGCCAATGACCTTTCGTCAGAACTGGAAAAAGTTGGAGATGGAAGAAGTGTAGGGGCAGGGAAAAGGGGGAGGGGAGGAAAGAACAAATGTGAAGGTCTGTGATAGGGTGGAAGGCAGGAGAGATTAAATGACAAAAGGTATGATTGTACAAAGCAAAAAGAGATGGTAACGGGACAAGTAAAGAAACAAAAGATAGGTCTAGAAGAGGTGTAAATGGGAACGGCAGAATCATCGACAGCTGCTGTCTGAAAAAATAGGTTATAGTCCAACAGTTTTATTTGAAATCACAAGCTTTCGGAGCTATCGCTCCTTCCTCAGGCGATAGCTCCGAAAGCTTGTGATTTCAAATAAAACTGTTGGACTATAACCTGGTGTTGTGCGACCTCTCAATTTTGTCCACCCCAGTCCAACACCGGCATCTCCGCATCATGAAAAAATAGGGGCAGAGGTTATGGTCTGAAATTGTTGATCTCAATGTTGAGTCCAGAAGGCTGTAAAGTGCCTAATCAAAAGATGAGGTGCTGTTCCTCGAGCTTCCGTTGAGCTTCATTGGAACAGTGTAAGAGGCTGAGGTCAGAGAGGTCAGAGTGGGAGTGGAGCGGAGAATTAAAGTGATAGGCGGCTGAAAGCTCGGGGGTCACGCTTACGGACTGAACGGAGGTGTTCCGCAAAGCGGTCACCCAATCTGCATTTGGTCTCCCCAGTGTAGAGGAGACCAGCTTGTGAGCAGCGAATACAGTATACTAATTTGCAAGAAGTACAAGTAAATCGCTGTTTCCCTTTTGCCATTTAATGGCCCGTATTTTCCGATAGGAGTCTTCCTGCGTGCGGATGCCTCCTAGCGGGAAAAAATCTATGCCCTTACCTGAGGGCTCCAGAGGTCCGGCCATTTCCGCTCCTGGGCTTCTCCACGACGAAATGTGCAGGGCCCACGTATCCCAGGGGCGCAGGCGGTTCGCAAGCGTCCCTGGGATCACGTGGGCCATGGGGAGCCAATGAAAGAAGGGAATCTCCCTTCATACTTTTGACAGCTTAGATCCAAAAACACATCAAAACATTAAATAAATTTTAAAAAACATCACGTTTTTAAAATTAGTTAAAATTACATTAAATTAAATATTTTAAACAAAAATTTTATTAAAGTTTTTTACGGGGCTAAAAATAAACTTACCTTTTGTTAAAGTATTTTTAAATTATAAATGAGTGAAAAAATTTTTTTTTTTCTTTTTATTAAACTCTTCTTCTTAGGCAGTCCACACTAAAAATGATTTCTCAGGTGACTGATGAGTCCAATGCGGGATCTACAGTCTCTGTCACAGGTGGGGCAGACGGTGGTTGAAGGGGCGGGTGGGTGGGGTGTTTGGGTTGACGTGCGCTCCTTCCGCTGTTTGCGCTTGGCTTCCGCTTGCTCCCGGCGAAGAGACTCGAGGTGTTCGCCGCCTTCCCGGATGCTTCTCCTCCACTTGGCGCGGTCTTGGGCCAGGGATTCCCAGGTGTCGGTGGGGATGTTGCACTTTTTCAAGGAGGCTTTGAGGGTGTCCTTGAAGCGTTTCCTCTGCCCACCTGGGGCTCTCTTGCCGTGCCGCAGGCCTTACCAGGCATAAGATTTTTAAGGGTTTTCAGTGGGCGGATGTTCTGCAGAAAGCGGAACACTCCACCCGCTGAGGCCCTTCTCTAGGGCAGGCGTCCGATCTGTCAAGAGGATTCTTGACAGATCGGAAGTGCCGGTTTTCAGCGCATGCGCTTTGTGGGGGTCGGAAAATACGGGCCATTCTCTCCTGTCACTTGTTACTGTAAGCCCACTCCTCTCCCTTTATTGGCTAAATGATGGGAGGATGGAGAGCGTGTAGGACCTTCTCAACGAGCTCAGAGACTGCATGATGTAATGGGGTTAATGCGCCCAGGCCTGAGAGCCAACACCTGCCGTTAGTCGGACACCCAGCTGCTTTGAAAGAGTTACGATGAATATTTAATTCTCGTTTATTCACCAGCTTTTGTTTGGAGACAGCCAATGCCGATGAAGCGACTGCAGAATTTATTTGCAGTCACTGAGCCCGGCAGTGCGAAGGAGCTGAATTAATGGGCAGAGCAGGAATGATCAGATCGCTGACGCACCCGACTGCCTGTGTACCGCTCCTCCGAGGATTGATGTCACAAACATATAACACTGTCTGCCTGATTAAAGGGGAAGGCAAGTGTGGGAAACAACCCTTTCCCAGATCGGTGCCCCCAAACTGTTAATCTCAGTGCCTTTGGGAGACTTTTACAAGAACAATCCGTTTTAATATCTGGAGTGGATTACTGAATGATGGACATTAATTGGGTGGCATCATAGTGCTGACGTCTGCTGCAAGGAAAGAAAGAACGATTTGCATTTCTGCCTTTCACAATCTCAGGACGTCCCAAACACAGGAAGGGGTTGAGGCCAAGATCAGGTCAGCCATGATCTTATTGAATGGCGGAGCAGGCTCGAGGGGCCAAATGGCCTATTCCTGCTCCTATTTCTTATGTTCTTAGAAAGAAAGAGAGAAAGGAAGAAGGATATAAAGAAATAGAGAAAGGAAGTAAGATCCTTGTTTTCAAATCCCTCCATGGCCTCGCCCCTCCCTATCTCTGTAATCTCCTTCAGCCCCACAAACCCCGCTGAGGTATCTGCACTCCTCTAATTCTGCCCTCTTGAACATCCCTGATTATAATCGCTCAACCAGTGGTGGCCTTGCCTTCTGTTGCCTCGGCCCTAAGCTCTGGAATTCCCTCCCTAAACCTCTCCGCCTCTCTACCCTCCTTTAAGACGCTCCTTAAAACCTACCTCTTTGACCAAGCCTTTGGTCGCCTGCCCTAATTTATCCTTATGTGGCTCGGTGTCAAATTTTTTGTCTTAAAATACTCTTGTGCAGCGCCTTGGGAAGTTTTACTACGTTAAAGGTGCTATATAAATACAAGTTGTTGTTGTTGTTGTTGTTGAAAGAAAGAACTTGTATTTATATAGCGCCCTTCACGACCTCAGGATGTCCCAAACTGCCTTTCAGCCAATGAAGTACTTTTGAAGTGTAGTCACTCTTGTAATGTAATATAGGAAACATGGCAGCCACTTTGCACACAGCAAGAAAGGAGTGTGGTGGAATACTCTCCACTTGCCTGGATGAGTGCAGCTCCAACAGCACTCAAGAAGCTCGACACCATCCAGGACAAAGCAGCCCACTTGATTGGCACCCCATCTACCACCTTAAACATTCACTCCCTCCACCACCGGCGCACCTTGGCTGCAGTGTGTACCATCTACAAGATGCACTGCAGCAACTCGCCAAGGCTTCTTCGGCAGCACCTCCCAAACCCGCGACCTCTTCCACCTAGAAGGACAAGGGCAGCAGACGCATGGGAACATCACCACCTCCAATGTTCCCCTGCAAGTCACACACCATCCTGACTTAGAAGTATATCGCCGATCCTTCATCGTCGCTGGGTCCAAATCCTGCAACTCCCTCCCTAACAGCACTGTGGGAGTACCTTCACCACACGGACTGCAGTGGTTCAAGAAGGCGGCTCACCACCACCTTCTCAAGGGCAGTTAGGGATGGGCAATAAATGCTGGCCTTGCCAGCGATGCCCACATCCCATAAAAACGAATAAAAAAATAAATTAAAAACAATCCCACAAACAGCAATGTGATAATGACTAGATAAACTGTTTTTTGGTGATGTTGATTGAGGGATAAATATTGGCCAGAACACCAGGGAGAACTCCCCTGCTCTTCTTAAAAATAATGCCATAGGATCTTTTACATCCACCTGAGAGAGCAGACGGGGCCTCGGTTTAACATCTCATTCGAAAGACGGCACCTCTGACAGTGCAGCACTCCTTCAGTACTGCAGTGGGAGTGTCAGCCTAGATTTTGTGCTCAAGTCTGGAGTGGAACTTGAACCTACAACTTGCTGACTCAGAGGCGAGAGTGCTACCCACTGAGCCATGGCTGGTGAGGAGAACAATGATCCGCCTCACTGCCGTATTTGTGAATGATCAATCCAATATCAATACCTGCAAACTATATAGTCGTGTAGTGTAGAGAGCAAGGGACAACCAGATATCATGATCTGATATCCCTCCATTGTAAATTATGGAAAGCAAATCAAATGTCAATATCTCAGTCAGATATCCAGGCCAAAGCTTCCGGTGTAACAGCGTGGACATCTCGTAGGCTGCCTGTGAATTTCCTCTGAGGGCAGTGCTCAATGATGTGCTCCAGGGTCTGATCAGGAGCTCCACAGTCACATGATGGGGATGCTATAATCTTCCATCTATGGAGAAGGTGGCAGCATCAGAACCCATGACCGGTTCTGGGGCGGGCGACGGTTGTCCACTGTTTGCGAGGAAGGTTCGATCCTTCAGGTTGTACTGTGGGGTCCTCTATAAGGAATCCATTCCGTATGTCACAGTTCTTCCAAGCATTTCGCCATCGGTCATCAAGGCTGAGGGGAGATCACTGAAGGCTTCGGCAACAGTCCATAATGACCTTCTAGATTTGAGACGGGTTGGTGGTAGATTGTTCAAGTCGGCCTGGATCGACATGTCTTTGCTGGTGTCGCGGTTGTATTCTCTGGAGACGGCATATTCGTGGCGTAGGTGTGGTGGTGCGATGTTTGCAAGCACGGGCAGCCCAGGTGTTGGTGTCGATAAAAGCGTACCGGTGATAATTCTCATAGTAGAATTCAGCTGGACATCAACGGATTTGACCTGCGGACTCGATAGCCATGCCGGAAAGCAGTACTCCGCTGTAGAGTACACCAGGGCGAGTGCTGCCGTACGGAGGGTTTGAGCATCTGCTCCCCATGTGGATCCGGCGAGTTTCTGGATCATGTTGACCGTACCCTTTAGTTTCTTCCCAAGGTTCTGGAGATGTTGTCTATATGACAGGGTGCGATCGAGCGTGACTCCTAAATAGGAGGGTTTTTTTTGGCATGGTTTACCTCTGCACCGCAAAAGGAGACTTTCAAAGCTTGGTTTGCTTGATGGGTGTTGAGGTGGAATGTCGAGGTGACGGTCTTTTGCGGGTTTGGCCGAAGTCACCATCGGCGGAAGTAGGCCTCCATCCTCTGTAAATCACGGGTCAGGGTCTCCTCGGTGATGGACAGATTCATGTTTTGCTTGGCCAAGGCAATGTCACCAGCGTATATGAACTTGCTCCCCCAGCATTGGAAGAACAAATGAATACAAAATAGGAACTGGAGGCAGGTGCTGGCTGTAAACGTGAGTGAATGCTGAGTTTGCGGAGGACTCATTTGTGACTCTGTGTGTTTCCCCAACTCCTTGCCCCCCCCCCCCCCTTCTTTAGCTCCCCGTCTCTCATTCTTCCCTCTCTGTCGGTGCGTTTAACAGATTGCTAAGTATGCGCATTTGTTTGTTTGTACCTCCGGCTCCGTATTAATTGATGAGCCCTAATTAGCTGGCAATCACCATGTCGTCCACTGTCTGCCAGTGTGTCGCGGTGTAATTAGCGCTGTACCGGTATCAAGTGTTGTCGTTAACAGTCAGCTCCCAGCTAGAGTTACCAGCTACTGAGTCACGTCCAACCAGTTAATTATACCCGAGCACTTTAGTGGATTGTATCATTACCCGTCAGACTGGGCTGCTGATGTGTGTTGTGTGCAGCAAGATATATTGCCAATAAATAAGGCCTGTTGGCAACCGCTCATCTCCGTGTTGTGAGGTGTCCCAGGTAGAGTCTCGTATTCAATACTGGAACAACAGCAGCGGCGTAAATCATGTCATTAAGAAGATCGTTCGAATGCGTCTTTTACGCATGCAATGACGGTCGTTCCCCGTGATGTCACAGTGATGGCTCCAGCGCCATGGCAACCTCCTCATCGAGCGGTTTAATGGGACAGTGTCAGCTTTTTTTTCACAGAAATATACAGCGCCATTCACAACCTCAGGACGTCCCAAAGCGCTTCGCAGCCAATGAAGTACTTTTACAGTATAGTAACTGTGCAATGCAGGAAACACGGCAGCCAATTTGAGCAAAGCAAGCTCCCACAAACAGCAATGAGATCATCTGTTTTAGTGCTGTTGGTTGATATAAAGTATCAGGAAAGGGGGGTGGGGGGAAACTGAAAGGGAATCATCCAGCTTTCTGTGCAGTGTGACTCATTCCTTACTACCCGGTAACATAACAGGTGGTTTATGTCTGTGGACCCTGAAACCCGATAGAGCCATTGGGATACTTCCCACCTATAGCAACTCCTACTTCAAAGCAGTTTCACTTGAAAGGACAACAATGGCTTTCAATAGAGGGACCCAGGAGACACAATATGCCACAGTTATCAAAGCCCAGCGGTACTTCAACTTTTCACTAAGCTCAAATGAGACGCTCTCGGCAACTCTCAGTGTGCCTTAGCTGGCAGCAATGCTCAACGGCTTTACGACTTCAGTGAGCGCTCAGAAAAAGGCCGGAACCACAAGATGGCGAGAGTTGCTGTGGAGAGAGGGGACTTGGAGAATATCTAATGTCTGGACCGTAATGTCTGGAGTGTAATGTCTGGAACATAATGGCCCAAAAATTAGTCCCGCGACGCGAGAGTACGCACTGCGTACTCTCGCGTATTCTGTCTCCAATTGCCGGTTTTCTGCATGCACTGCGCATGCGCTGAAAACCGGCACTTGGTTTTTGGAAAAGGGGGCGGTTCCTCGGTGCACCGCGTGCGCGCTACAGGCTGCGCGCACGCTGTGCACTTAGTGCTTTGGACGCGCAGGTAAGGACGGAAGATTTTAGAAATGAAAAAAGGAGGAGTAAGACCCACTTTTAACAAGGTAAGTAGTGAATTAAGTATTATTTTGAATTTTTTTTAACAGGTATATCTTTTTTAGAGACTTTAAAGACAGGTAAGTTTATTTTTATAACTTTTTAAAAGATTTTAAATTTTTTCAAAAATTTAATTTTTTATTTAAAATGGTTAATTTATTTAACTATACTTATTTTATTAATGTGATGTTTTTTTTTAAATTTAATTGAGGTTTAGCTGTTATTTTGGGGGGGTGTAAGATTCATAGCTTTCACAGCACTTATGTGAAACTTATGAATGGAAGATGGTGTGCTGCCATTGGCTCTAACTGAGTCACGTGATCCCACAGCTCGCACGAATTCACTACGCCGGTGGGATACGCAAGCACTGCCCAGCTGATGTCTGGAACATCAAGTTCGTGCGAGCTGGATCTGAAAAAGCCAACGCGGAGTGAGAGATCGCGGGGAAGCCTTACCCCCGCGTCAACACTCAGTCTTTAATTTCTGGGCCTATGT
Source organism: Squalus acanthias (assembly GCA_030390025.1). Classification (NCBI taxonomy): domain Eukaryota; kingdom Metazoa; phylum Chordata; class Chondrichthyes; order Squaliformes; family Squalidae; genus Squalus; species Squalus acanthias. The sequence continues at coordinate 6,678,656 of CM059451.1, read as the reverse complement.
CTGGAGTGTAATGTCTGGAACATAATGTCTGGACTGTAATGTCTGGTGTGTAATGTCTGGACTGTAATGTCTGTCGGTGATGTGTGCAGTGTAATGTCTGGAACATAGGCCCAGAAATTTGACTCGGAGGCTTGCCGCGGGGGTAAGGATCTTGCGCGATATCACACTCCGCGCCGGCCGTTGTGTTTCGGGCCCACACGAACTTCGGGTCCTGGGCCTCTCCCTGGTGCCGGCGCGCAGTGTGTGCGTGTCCCAGAGGCGCAGTTAGTTCGATGCGACCTCTGGGATCACGTGGGCCATGGAGAGCCAATGGCAGCACACCATCTTTCATTCATAGATTTGACAGGAGAACTGTCAAAACTATGAATACAAATTGCCCCCAAAAGAACAGCTAAACATCAAATAAATTAAAAAAAAAACCATCACATTAATAAAATAACTATAGTTAAATAAATTAACCACTTTAAACAAAAATTTAAATTTTTGAAAAAATTTAAATTCTTTTTAAAAGTTATAAAAATAAACTTACCTTTCTTTAAAGTCTCTAAAAAAGATAAACCTGTTGAAAAATTTTTAAAATAATACTTAATTAACTACTTACCTTGTTAAAAGGGGGTCTTACGGCTCCTTTCTTCATGTGTAAAATATTCCATACTTACCTTCGCGTTGAAACCTGATAAAAAACCTAAGTGTGCTGCGTGCGCGCAGCCTCTAGTGCGCACGCAGTTCACTTAGGAACCGCCCCCTTCGCCATACCGGAAGTGCCGGTTTCCCACGCATGCGCAGTGCATGCAGGAAACCGGCACTTCGGGACCGAATACGCGAGAGTACACAGTTTGTACTCTCCCGTATTCAGCCGAATTTTTGGGCCAATATGTCTGGAATGTAATGTCTGGAATGTAATGTCATAGTGTCATAGAGTCATAACGGCACAGAAGGAGGCCATTCAGCCCATCGTGTCCGTGCCGGCTCTCTGTAGAGCAATCCAGTCAGTCCCATTCCCCCACTCTATCTCCGTAGCCCTGCAAGTTTATTTCCCTCAAGTGCCTATCCAGTCTCCCCTTGAAAACATTGAGTGTCTCCGCTTCCACCACTTCCGTCGGCAGCGAGTTCCAGGTCCTCACCACTCGCTGCGTAAAAAAGTTTTCCCTCACATCTCTGTATCTCATGCTCACAACCTTAAATCTGTGTCCCCTAGTCCTTGTACCATCAACTAGTGGGAACAGCCTTTCCCCGTCTAGCCTATCCAAACCCGTCATAATCTTGTACACCTCTATCAAATCACCCTCAACCTCCTTTGCTCTAATGAAAACAAATCCAGCTTCTCCAACCTGTCCTTGTAGCTAAGATCCCCCATCCCCGGAACCATTCTGGTAAATCTCCTCTGCACCCTCTCAAGTGCCTTCACATCCTTCCTAAAGTGTGGTCACCAGAACTGGATGCAATACTCCAGTTGTGGCCTAACCAGCACTTTATAAAGGTTCAGCATAACTTCTCTACTTTTGTACTCAATACCTTTATTTATGAAGCGGAGATGCCAGTGTTGGACTGGGGTGGACAAAAATGAGAAGTCGCACAACACCAGGTTATAGTCCAACAGTTTTATTTGAAATCATGAGCTTTCGGAGCGCTGCTCCTTCATCAGGTACCTGACGAAGGAGCAGCGCTCCGAAAGCTCGTGATTTCAAATAAAACTGTTGGACTATAACCTGGTGTTGTGCGACTTCTCATTTCTATTTATGAAGCCCAAGATCCCATATGCTTTGCTAACCACTCTCTCAATATGTCCCGCCACCTTCAGGGACCTATGCACATTAACTCCCAGGTCCCTCTGTCCCTGCACACTCTTTAAAACTGTGCCATTAAGTGTATATCTCCCTGTTCCTTCTGCCAAAATGCATCACCTCAGACTTCTCTATTAAATTCCATCTGCCACTTGAATGCCCATTCTGCTAGCCTTGCTATGTCCTGCTGCAGTTGATTGGTATCATCATCACTGTTTGCCACACCCCCAAGTTTGGTGTCATCGGCAAATTTCTGGTGTGTAATGTCTGGAGCGTAATGTCTGGAAGTGATGTCGGGAGGTGATGTCTGGAGCGTAATGTCTGGAGTGTAATGTCTGGAGTGTAATGTCTGGAGCGTAATGTCTGGAGTATAATGTCTGGAGCGTAATGTCTGGAGTGTAATGTCTGGAGCGTAATGTCTGGAGTGTAATGTCTGGAGCGTAATGTCTGGAGCGTAATGTCTGGAGTGTAATGTCTGGAGCGTAATGTCTGGAGTGTAATATCTGGAGTATAATGTCTGGAGTGTAATGTCTGGAGCGTAATGTCTGGAGTGTAATGTCTGGAACTTAATATCTAGAGTGTAATGTCTGGAACTTAATATCTGGAGTGTAATGTCTGGAGTGTAATGTCTGGAGTATAATGTCTGGAGCGTAATGTCTGGAGCGTAATGTCTGGAGTGTAATGTCTGGAGTGTAATGTCTGGAGCGTAATGTCTGGAGCGTAATATCTGGAGTGTAATGTCTGGAGCGTAATGTCTGGAGCGTAATGTCTGGAGTGTAATGTCTGGAGTATAATGTCTGGAGCGTAATGTCTGGAGCGTAATATCTGGAGTGTAATGTCTGGAGCGTAATGTCTGGAGCGTAATGTCTGGAGCGTAATGTCTGGAGCGTAATGTCTGGAGCGTAATGTCTGGAGCGTAATGTCTGGAACTTAATATCTGGAGTGTAATGTCTGGAACTTAATGTCTGGAGTGTAATGTCTGGAGTATAATGTCTGGAGTGTAATGTCTGGAGGTGATGTCTGGAGCGTAATGTCTGGTGTGTAATGTCTGGAGTGTAATGTCTGGAGGTGATGTCTGGAGCGTAATGTCTGGAGTGTAATGTCTGGAGCATAATGTCTGGAGCGTAATGTCTGGAGCGTAATGTCTGGAGTGTAATGTCTGGAGCGTAATGTCTGGAGTGTAATGTCTGGAACATAATGTCTGGAGTGTAATGTCTGGAACTTAATGTCTGGAGTGTAATGTCTGGAGTGTAATGTCTGGTGTGTAATGTCTAGAGCGTAATGTCTGGAGTGTAATGTCTGGAACTTAATGTCTGGAGTGTAATGTCTGGTGTGTAATGTCTAGAGTGTAATGTCTGGAGGTGATGTCTGGAGTGTAATGTCTGGAACATAATGTCTGGAGCGTAATGTCTGGAACATAATGTCTGGAGCGTAATGTCTGGAACTTAATGTCTGGAGTGTAATGTCTGGACTGTAATGTCTGGAGTGTAATGTCTGGAGTGTAATGTCTGGTGTGTAATGTCTGGTGTGTAATGTCTGGAGTGTAATGTCTGGTGTGTAATGTCTGGAGTGTAATGTCTGGAATGTAGAGTCATAGGGGGAGAAATTCAGTCTCGCCCCATTTGGGGCGCAATTATCGGCCGGGCGCAAAGATTAGCGCCTGGCGCTAATTATCGCCACCGACTGCAAACTTGACTTTTATCGCCCCTGGAGGTGATTGGAGCGCTAAATCAGGCGCAAAGGCCGAGGAGCGAGGCGCTACCTCAGAGCGCTGGCGAAGCTCATGTGATGTCAGTCAGCAATGGAACACACACACAGTTCTTAAAGGTGATGGTTGATCTTGCTTTCCATCCACATCCTGCTCATTGCAGCCTTGAATCTCTGCCTGGAGAGACCTGCACATCAAATCTGCTGGAAAGAACAATGGAGAGTACCAGGGAAAGAGCTCAGAGTGCAGCCCCCACAGTCTCTTCTAAATCGATACAAGGAATGGCAAATCAAAATGAACCTGCAAAGCGTGGCTCAGTACCCAAAACTCCTTCACACAACGTTGAATCTCTCCAGAAGGCTCTCTCTCTCTCTCTCAGAATGCGTAGTTCAAAAATGGCACCAACAATAAAAGGCAGGAAGCGGTCACCTTTAAACAGCGCTCCCCCTTTCCCTTCATGACTGGAGAACGCTCCCCTCAACCTGTCGTTGCTAGCGTCAGGTGGTAAGGCAGGGGGCGCCACTCAATATCTGCTCCATGGCGATACCGGGGTGTTGCGCACTCGACTGACGTCACGATCTGCCGGCGTAGGAGATCGTGGCGATAGTGTTTAGCGCCGCCGCAAAATGTCTAGTTAATTTCGCGAGCGGCGCAAACTTCGCCGCGCCTGGGCGCTAGATGCTTTGCGCCCCATTAGCGCCCTCTTAAGGTGCTAACGGGAGGCGCAACCAACTGAATTTTTCCCCCATAGAGTCATAACGGCACAGAAGGAGGCCATTCAGCCCATCGTGTCCGTGCCGGCTCTCTGTAGAGCAATCCAGTCAGTCCCATTCCCACGCTCTATCCCTGTAGCCCTGCAAGTTTATTTCCCTCAAGTGCCTATCCAGTCTCCCCTTGAAAACATCGAGTGTCTCCGCTTCCACCACTTCCGTCGGCAGCGAGTTCCAGGTCCTCACCACTCACTGCGTAAAAAAGTTTTTCCTCACAACCTCCCTGTATCTCTTGTCCAAAACCTTAAATCTGTCTCCCCTAGTCCTTGTACCATCAACTAGTGGGAACAGCCTTTCCCCGTCTAGCCTATCCAAACCCGTCATAATCTTGTACACCTCTATCAATTCACCCTCAACCTCCTTTGCTCTAATGAAAACAAATCCAGCTTCTCCAACCTGTCCTTGTAGCTAAGATCTCCCATCCCTGGAACCATTCTGGTAAATCTCCTCTGCACCCTCTCAAGTGCCTTCACATCCTTCCTAAAGTGTGGTCACCAGAACTGGATGCAATACTCCAGTTGTGGCCTAACCAGCGCTTTATAAAGGTTCAGCATAACTTCTCTACTTTTGTACTCAATACCTCTATTTATGAAAGTGAGAAGTTGCACAACACCAGGTTATAGTCCAACAGTTTTATTTGAAATCACAAGCTTTCGGAGCTGCTGCTCCTTCGTCAGGTGAAGTGAAGGAATACAAATCGGCAAAGCATATATAGACAGAGAACAATGCCTGAAGCCCAAGATCCCATATGCTTTGCTAACCACTCTCTCAATATGTCCCACCACCTTCAGGGACCTATGCACATTAACTCCCAGGTCCCTCTGTCCCTGCACACTGTTTAAAACTGTGCCATTAAGTGTATATCTCCCTGTTCCTTCTGCCAAAATGCATCACCTCAGACTTCTCTGTATTAAATTCCATCTGCCACTTGAATGCCCATTCTGCTAGCCTTTCCATGTCCTGCTGCAGTTGATTGGTATCATCATCACTGTTTGCCACACCCCCAAGTTTGGTGTCATCGGCAAATTTCTGGTGTGTAATGTCTAGAAGTGATGTCTGGAGTGTAATGTCTGGAGTGTAATGTCTGGAGTGTAATGTCTGGAGGTGATGTCTGGAGCATAATGTCTGGAGCTTAATGTCTGGTGCGTAATGTCTGGAGTCTGGAGTGTAATGCCTAGAGCGTAATGTCTGGAGTGTAATGTCTGGAGTGTAATGTCTGGAGTGTAATGTCTGGAGCGTAATGTCTGGAGCGTAATGTCTGGAGTGTAATGTCTGGAGTGTAATGTCTGCAGTGTAATGTCTGGAGTGTAATGTCTGGAGTGTAATGTCTGGAGTGTAATGTCTGGAGTGTAATGTCTGGAGTGTAATGTCTGGAGTGTAATGTCTGGAGTGTAATGTCTGGAATGTAATGTCTGGAGTATAATGTCTGGAGTGTAATGTCTGGAGTGTAATGTCTGGAGTGTAATGTCTGGAGTGTAATGTCTGGAGTGTAATGTCTGGAACATAATGTCTGGAATGTAATGTCTGGAACATAATGGCTGGAAAGTAATGTCTGGAGTGTAATGTCTGGAGTGTAATGTCAAGAGTCTAATGTCTGGAGTGTAAGGTCTGGAGTAAAAGTCTGGAGCATAATGTCTGGTGTATAATGTCTGGAGTGTAATGTCTGGAGCATAATGTCTGGAGCATAATTTCTGGAGGTGATGTCTGGATTTTAATGTCTGCAGTGTAATGATGGAGTATAATGTCTGGCGCGTAATGTCTGGCGCGTAATGTCTGGAGCGTAATGTCTGGAGCATAATGTCTGGCGCGTAATGTCTGGAGCGTAATGTCTGGAGTGTAATGTCTGGAGCATAATGTCTGGAGTGTAATGTCTGGAGTGTAATGTCTGGAGTGTAATGTCTGGAGTGTTATGTCTGGAGTGTAATGTCTGGAGCATAATGTCTGGAGCATAATGTCTGGAGCGTAATGTCCGGAATGTAATGTCTGGAGTGTAATGTCTGGAGTGTAATGTCTGGAGTGTAATGTCTGGAGTGTAATGTCTGGAGTGTAATGTCTGGAGTGTAATGTCTGGAGTGTAATGTCTGCAGTGTAATGTCTGAGTATAATGTCTGGAGGTGATGTCTGGAGCGTAATGTCTGGAGCTTAATGTCTGGTGCGTAATGTCTGGAGTCTGGAGTGTAATGCCTAGAGCGTAATGTCTGGAGTGTAATGTCCGGAGTATAATGTCTGGAGGTGATGTCTGGAGTGTAATGTCTGGAACATAATGTCTGGAGCATAATGTCTGGAGGTGATGTCTGGAGTGTAATGTCTGGAGTATAATGTCTGGAGGTGATGTCTGGAGTGTAATGTCTGGAGTGTAATGTCTGGAGCATAATGTCTGGAGCGTAATGTCTGGAGTATAATGTCTGGAGCATAATGTCTGGAGGTGATGTCTGGAGTATAATGTCTGGAGGTGATGTCTGGAGCGTAATGTCTGGAGCTTAATGTCTGGAGTCTGGAGTGTAATGCCTAGAGCGTAATGTCTGGAGTGTAATGTCTGGAGTATAATGTCTGGAGGTGATGTCTGGAGTGTAATGTCTGGAACATAATGTCTGGAGCGTAATGTCTGGAGTGTAATGTCTGGAGTGTAATGTCTGGTGTGTAATGTCTGGAGCGTAATGTCTGGAGCGTAATGTCTGGAGTGTAATGTTTGGAGTATAATGTTTGGAGTATAATGTCTGGAACGTAATGTCTCGAGTGTAATGTCTGGAGCGTAATGTCTGGAATGTAATGTCTGGTGTGTAATGTCTGGAGTGTAATGTCTGGAGCGTAATGTCTGGAATGTAATGTCCGGTGTGTAATGTCTGGAGCGTAATGTCTGGAGTGTAATGTCTGGAGTGTAATGTCTGGAGTGTAATGTCTGGAGCGTAATGGCTGGAGTATAATGTCTGGAGCATAATGTCTGGAGCGTAATGTCTGGAGCATAATGTCTGGAGTGTAATGTCTGGAGGGTAATGTCTGGAGCATAATGTCTGGAGTGTAATGTCTGGAGGGTAATGTCTGGTGTACAATGTCTGGAGCAGAATGTCTGGAGTGTAATGTCTGGAGGGTAATGTCTGGAGTGCAATATCTGGAGCATAATTATCTGGAGCTTAATGTCTGGATTATAATGTCTGGAGTACAATGTCTGCAGTGTAATGTCTGGAATGTAATGTCTGGAGTGTAATGTCTGGAGCATAATGTCTGGAGGTGATAACTGGAGTGTAATAACTGGAGCATGATGTCTGGACGTCATATCTGGAGGTGTTGTCTGGAGTGTAATGTCTGGAGTGTAATGTCTGGAGCATAATGTCTGGAGCATAATGTCTGGAGTGTAATGTCTGGAGCGTAATGTCTGGAGTGTAATGTCTGGAGCATAATGTCTGGAGCATAATGTCTGGAGTGTAATGTCTGGAGCGTAATGTCTGGAGTATAATGTCTGGAGGTGATGTCTGGAGTGTAATGTCTGGAATGTAATGTCATAGAGTCATAGGGGGAAAAATTCAGTTGGTTGTGCCTCCCGTTAGCGCCTTAAGAGGGCGCTAACGGGGCGCAAAGCTTCCAGCGCCTGGGCGCGGCGATGTTTGGACCGCTCGCGAAATTAACTAGACATTTTGCGGCGGCGCTAAACACTACCGCCACGATCTCCTGCACTGGCAGATCGTGACGTCAGTCGAGTGCGCAATGCCCCGGTATCGCCCCGGAGCAGATATTGAGTGGCGCCCCCTGCCTTACCGCCTGCCGCTAGCAACGACAGGTTGAGGGGAGCGAATTGCAATCATGAAGGGACTGGGGGAGCGCTACTTAAAGGCGACCGCTTCCTGCCTTTTATCGTTGGTGCCATTTTTGAACCACACATTCTGAGAGAGAGAGAGAGAGACTTCTGGAGAGATTCAACGCTGTGTGAAGGAGTTTTGGGTACTGAGCAGCACTTTGCAGGTTCATTTTGATTTGCCATTCCTTGTATCGATTTAGAAGAGACTGAGGGGCTGCACTCTGAGCTCTTTCCCTGGTACTCTCCATTGTTCTTTCCAGCAGATTTGATGTGCAGGTCTCTCCAGGCAGAGATTCAAGGCTGCAATGAGCAGGATGTGGATGGAAAGCAAGATCAACCATCACCTTTAAGAACTGGCCCGTGCCATTGTGTGTGTGTTCCATTGCTGACTGACATCACATGAGCTTCGCCAGCGCTCTGAGGTAACGCCTCGCTCCTCGGCCTTTGCGCCTTAAGACAGGTGTGAAGCGCCTGATTTAGCGCTCCAATCACCTCCAGGGGCGATAAAAGTCAAGTTTGCAGTCGGTGGCGATAATTAGTGCCAGGCGCTAATCTTTGCGCCCGGCTGATAATTGCGCCCCAAATGGGGCGATACTGAATTTCTCCCCCACAGAGTCATAACGGCACAGAAGGCGTCCATTCAGCCCATCGAGTCCGTGCCGGCTCTCTGTAGAGCAATCCAGTCAGTCCCATTCCCCCTCTCTATCCCCGTAGCCCTGGAAGTGATGTCTGGAGGTAATGTCTGTTGTGTAATGTCTGGAATGTAATGTCTAGAGTGTAATGTCTGGAGTATAATGTCTGGAGTGTGATGTCTGAAGTTATTGTCTGGAGTGTAATGTCTGGAGTGTAATGTCTGGAGTATAATTTCTGAAGCGTAATGTCTGGAGTGTAATTTCTGGAGTGTAATGTCTGGAGTGTAATGTCTGGAGCGTAATGTCTGGAGTGTAATGTCTGGAGCGTAATGTCTGGAGTGTAATGTCTTGAGCCTAATGTCTGGATGTAATGTCTGGAGGTGATGTCTGAAGCGTAATGTCAGGAGCATAATGTCTGGAGCATAAAGTCTGGAGTGTAATGTCTGGAGCGTAATATCTCTAGTGTAATGTCTGGAGTATAATATCTGGAGTGTAATGTCTGGAGTGTAATGTCTAGAGCATAATGTCTGGATGTATTGTCTGGAGGTGATGTCTGGAGTATAATATCTGGAGTGTAATGTCTGGAGTGTAATGTCTGGAGTGTAATGGCTGGAAAGTAATGTCTGGAGTGTAATGTCTGGACTGTAATGTCTGGAGTGTAATGTCTGAAGCGTAATGTCTGGAGTGTAATGTCTGAAGCGTAATTTCTGGAGTGTAATGTCTGGAACATAATGTCTAGAATGTAATGTCTGGAACATAATGTCTTGAACATAATGTCTGGAGCGGAATGTCTGGAGGTGATGTCTGGAGTGTAATATCTGATGCATAATGTCTGGAGTATAATGTCTGGAGGTGATGTCTGGAGGTGATGTCTGGAGTGTAATATCTGGAGTGTAATATCTGGAGCATAATGTCTGTAGGTGATGTCTAGAGTGTAATATCTGGAGTGTATTGTCTGGAGTGTAATGTCTGGAGTGTAATGTCTGGAGTGTAATGTCTGGAGTGTAATGTCTGGAGTGTAATGTCTGGAGTGTAATGTCTGGAGTGTAATGTCTGGAGTGAAATGTCTGGAGCGTAATGTCTGGAGTGTAATGTCTGGAGTGTAATGTCTGGAGTGTAATGTCTGGAGTGTAATGTCTGGAACCTAATGTCTGGATGTAATGTCTGGAGGTGATGTCTGAAGCATAATGTCAGGAGCATAATGTCTGGAGCATAAAGTCTGGAGTGTAATGTCTGGAGTGTAATGTCTGGAGCGTAATGTCTGGAGGTGATATCTGGAGTGTAATGTCTGGAGTGTAATGTATGGAGCGTAATATCTCTAGTGTAATGTCTGGCGCATAATGTCTGGAGTATAATGTCTGGAGTATAATGTCTGGAGCGTAATGTCTGGAGCGTAATATCTGGAGCGTAATGTCTGGAGCGTAATGTCTGGAGGTGATGTCTGGAGTATAATGTGTGGAGCAGAATGTCTGGAGCATAATGTCTGGAGCGTAATGTCTAGAGGTGTTGTCTGGAGTGTAATGTCTGGAGCGTAATGTCTGGATGCAATGTCTGGAGGTGATGTCTGGAGTCTAATGTCTGGAGCGTAATGTCTGAAGTGTAATGTGTGGAGCGTAATGTCTGGAGTGTAATGTGTGGAGCGTAATGTCTGGAGTGTAATGTCTAGAGCATAATATCTGGATGTAATGTCTGGAGGTGATGTCTGGAGTATAATGTCTGGAGTGTAATGTCTGGAGTGTAATGTCTGGAGCGTAATATCTCTAGTATAATGTCTGGAGTATAATGTCTGGAGTGTAATGTCTAGAGCGTAATGTCTGGTTGTAATGTCTGGAGGTGATGTCTGGAGTATAATGTCTGGAGTGTAATGTCTGCATAATGTCTGGAGCGTAATGTCTGGAGTGTAATGTCTGGAGTGTAATGTCTGGAGCATATGTCTGGAGCGTAATATCTCTAGTGTAATGTCTGGTGCATAATGTCTGTAGTATAATGTCTGGAGTTTAATGTCTGGAGTGTAATGTCTAGAGCGTAATGTCTGGTTGTAATGTCTGGAGGTGATGTCTGGAGTATAATGTCTGGAGTGTAATGTCTGTATAATGTCTGGAGCGTAATATCTGGAGTATAATGTCTGGAGTGTATTGTCTGGAGTGTAATGTCTAGAGCGTAATGTCTGGTTGTAATATCTGGAGTATATTGTCTGGAGTTGATGTCCAGTTGATGAAAGAAAGAGCCTTTTATACAGAGCCTTTCACATCCTCAGAACATCATAAGTAGTTCATGATGTCAGAAGGGTAATTTTATCAATGAATGACGTCAGCGGGCAGTCTTCCATATAGCAGCACACGTCAGAAACTCAGGCAACACATTGCCTACTACCATTTGCCAATCGATAATTGAAAAGCTGCACATAGTGACACCACAAGTCCTGGCCAGAATGGAGATGAGTGAGTTGAATGTGCCTATATTCTCCGGAGTTTAGAAGAATGAGAGGTGATCTCATCGAAATGTATAAAACTCTTAGAAGGCTTGACATGGTAGATGCTGAGAGGTTGTTTCCCCTGGCTGGATAGTCTAGAACCAGGGGTCACAGTCTCAGGATAAGGGGTCGGCCACTTAGGACTGAGATGAGGAGAAATGTCTTCACTCAGAGGGTTGTGAATCTTTGAAAATGTCTACCCCAGAGAGCTGTGGAGGCTCAGTCGTTGAGTATATTCAAGGCTGAGATCGATAGATTTTTGAATATTAAGGGAATCAAGGGATATGGGGATAGTGCAGGAAAGTGGAGTTGAGGTAGAAGATCAGCCATGATCTTATTGAATGGCGGAGCAGGCTCAAGGGGCCGTATGGCCTACTCCTGCTCCTATTTCTTATGTTATTATGATTGGGTAACTCCCCCATCAATCACGGCTGGAAACCGCACAGCTGTTGGTGACTGGGATTGATTTTCCGCACATAATTTGTATTATGTAAATACCCTCCACTCGTTTGCTGAGTAACTAGACTCTGTTTGCTGTGAGTCCTGCCGTAAGTCTCCAACTCATTGGCTGACAGAGTGGTGTCAATAATCTGTCGATGTAATTCCAGCAACTGTGTCTTCTGTTTCTTTCCCGCCCCCCTCATTCTTTCAGTGTCCCTCTCTCTCTCTCCATCTTACTGTTTTCCTCCCTCTCTCTGTGTGCCTCTTATACATGCGTTTCAGACAGTGACTATTTTTAAAGGCCCGTCATTTCGGAGTTTATTACAATATGAGAATTCATGGAATAGCTAAGCAATCGAGGCGGTAAACAGGCTACAACATGCAATTTAGGCAAGAAAGTGTGCACTTCAAAAGGAGGTACTTGTTATGTTTAAAGTAGTCTCTCTGGACTTGCCCCTTCAGCACAAGGAACCAGCTGTAATTATTAAGTTGCAGGGTGGGTGTGTGAGTAGGATAGGCTTCGGGGCTTTCGGTTTCTATTCAGTTCACAGATGCGATCATTTACTGAGTCACTGAAGTGCAACCAAGTACCATAAAGTGTTTCTATCTGCTCCGCCTATACTGATTGAAACTGGTAATCAGACCTTCTCACCAGGCCATCTGATAGTCCTTGCTCGCTGAGTATTGAAAACCCATTCGATGTGCCAGAGATTGATCCCCATCCTTGGCTGTTCGTCCAACTCAATCATCCATACAATCTTCTTTATCAAGCTTTGCACAATAATGGTATGTATGTAAGATGTTCATCATTCCTTGAAAATCAGACTTTTCTATGCTGTTCATGGCCATAAACCATACATCACTTTCATTGAAGTCCTCTCACACCGAAGCTATTGTAAGACCAGTGTAGTTACCAATGACTTGTACCCGATTTATATCGCACAGCCCCTTCTATCAACTGTGGCTCAACGGGTAGCACTCACGTCTTTGAGTCAGAAGGTCATGGGTTCAAGTCCCACTCCAGGGCCTTGAGCACAAAATCTAGGCTGACACCCCCAGTGCAGTACTGAAGAAGTGCTGCACTGTCGCAGGTGCCGTCCTTCAGCTGAGATGATAAACCGAGGCCCCGTCTGCCCTCTCGGTGGACACAAAAGATCCCACGGCACTAATTCGAAGAAGAGCAGGGGAGTTATCCCCGGTGTCCTGGGCCAATATTTATCCCTCAATCAACAGCACTAAGACAGATGATCTGGTCATTATCACATTGCTGTTTGTGGGAGCTTGCTGTGTGCAAATTGGTTGCCGTGTTTCCCACATTACAACAGTGGCTGTAAAGTGCTTTGGGACGTCCTGAGTATGTCAAAGGTGCTGTACTTGGGCCAGAAATTCGGGTCTCCACGGGTGAGTACGCGCTGGGTACTCACCCGTAGACCCAACGAAAGTGCCGGTTTCGCGCATGCACTGCGCATGCGCTGGAAACCAGAACTTCCGTTCCCCTGAAGGAAGGGGTTCAAAGGTCGAACGCATGCGCCGGTGAGGCAGCGCGCACGCAGCGAAATTCATTTTTTTTCCCAGGTTTCTCCGTGAGGGTAAGTACGGAGAAGCTGCGCGGGAAAAAAGGAGGCGCAAGGCCTGTTTTTAACAAGGTAAGTGGTGAATTAAGTACAATTTAAACATTTTTTCAACAGGTTTATCTTCTTTACATACTTTAAAGAAAGGTAAGTTTATTTTTAGCACCGTTAAAAAGTGTAATTAATTTTTTCAAAGATTTAAATTTTTGTTTAAAGTAGTTAATTTATGTAATTTATAGTTATTTTAAAAATGTGATGTTTTTTTTAAATTTATTTGAAGTTTTAGTGAGGTTTTGGGGCCGATCTCTATTCATACATTTGACAGGTCTTCCCGTCAAATCTATGAATGAAGATTCCCTGCTCCGATTGGCTCTCCATGGCCCACGTGATCCCAGGGGACGCTTCGAACTAACTGCGCCCCTGGGATACGCAAGCACTGCGCGCCGGCAGCTGCAGGAGGCACAGGAGCCGAATTCCACGCGGGCCCGAAGCACAAAGGCAGGCGCGGTAGGTAAGTACGCGCGCGATTCTTGCACCCGCGGGAAGCCGGAGAGCCGAATTTCTGGCTCAAGGTCTTTCTTTCTTCTCTTTCCAACTCTCCTGCTCAATATGCAGTTGCTCAAACAGCACATTTCCAGCTCTAGACATTAGGCCATGGACCTTTGCCAATGCCAAGGGACATTCTGCATACGGCAATTACATGGAAACCTCCGTACCAGCAGGCCAAGGGTTCAGATCACCCTTGGCCAAAACAGAATGGTTCTCCAACGACCAAGGATGCCAGTTATTTACATTTGTCACTGGTGTTGCATTGTTCGCTGAGGCAGGGAACTAAGCTACCTGCTGTTCTGTGTCCCTGGAGGTAGTGTTTTCAAGTTTTCTTTTAAATTTGTTCTTAGGATGTAGGCAACACCGGCAAGGCTAGAATCTATAGACCATCCTTCAGTGCCCTGAGAAGAGACAACCATGACTGGAATGGGGCGTAGGCCCAGACCAGGTAGGGGTGGTTGGTTCCATTCCCTGAGGGGCATAAGTAAATCAGTTGGGTATTTACAACAATTTGACAGCTTTCATGGTCATTTATATGTATCAGCTCATAAATGACCAGATTTTTGAATTCAATGTCATAACTTTCTATGTTATTGAGGTCATACAAAACTCGGCTGCCCGTGTCCTAACTCGCACCGAGTCCCGTTCGCCCATCACCCCTGTGCTCGCTGACCTACATTGGCTCCCGGTTAAGCAACACCTCGATTTCATAATTCTCATCCTTGTTTTCAGATCCCTGCATGGCCTCACCCCTCCCTATCTCTGTAATCTCCTTCAGCCCCACAACCCTCCCACAACCCTCCGAGATATCTGCGCTCCTCTAATTCTGCCCTCTTGAGCATCCCTGATTATAATCGCTCCACCATTGGTGGCCGTGCCTTCTGTTGCCTAGGCCCTAAGCTCTGGAATTCCCTCCCTAAACCTCTCCGCCTCGCTACCTCTCTCTCCTCCTTTAAGACGCTCCTTAAAACCGACCTCTTTGACCAAGCTTTTGGTCACCTGCCCTAATTTGTCCTTATGTGGCTCGGTGTCAAATTTTTTGTCTTTTAATACTCCTGTGAAGCGCCTTGGGACGTTTTACTACGTTAAAGGTGCTGTATAAATGTTGTAGTTGTTGTGTGTTGGGATTTGAACTCACGACAATTAGTTGTGAATTCAGTACCATAACCACTTGGCTACAACTACATCAACTTTCATGTATTGGTCGCCTTTAACATAGAAAAGCCTCCCAAGGCGTTTCACGGAAGTGTAATCAGACAAAAATGGACGTTGAGACAAAGAAGGAGATACTGGGAGGAGTGACCAAAACCTTGGTCACAGAGGTGTGTTTTCATGGAGGATCTTAAAGGAGGAGAGAGATGTGGTGAGGGGGAGGTGTTTAGGGAGGGAATTCCACCGTGTGTGGCATAAGCTCTTGAAGGGGGGAAGGGTATGCAGAAGAGGCCAGAGTCAGAGTTTGGGAGGGGGTTGGTTGTAGGGCTGGAGGAGGTTACGGAGATAGGACGGGGCAAGGCCATGACGGAATTTAAACATGAGTACGAGATTTTTAAATCTGAGGCATTTTGGGACCGGAAGCCAATGTAGGTCAGCGAGCACAGGGGTGATGGGTGAGCAGGACTTGACGCCAGATAGGATACAGGCAGCAGAGTTTTGGGTCAGCTAAAGTTCACGTAGGTGGATGACGGGAGGCCGGCCAGGAGGGCATTGGAATAACCGAGTTTGAAGCTGACAAATGCATGGATGAGGGTTTCAGCAGCAACCTTTTTGATGGAGTCGGCCTTTTTGATGGAGAGGATGTGGATGGACACTGGCGTTCCGATCTTCACAGGTATCAACAATGGCCTCATCACTTTAAAGCATCAATCAGGCAATTAATGCAGAACTAGGTGTTTCAAACTTGTAACAGTGAGAGCATGCTTAGTCGCTGGATGAGGCTTAGGTTGATAATGTGCTCAATCAGGCTATGAAGGTCATGCCAGAGTCTTGTTTTTCTTTCTTCCTCACCTTCTAGCTGAGGTGAAACCTTTAATCAGCAAGTGTCAAGCGATTAAGACTAGCTGGTAAACTAAAAAAATCTCACAACCAATGATAGTCAAAATCACGACGCCAGATTGTGAAGCAGATGTTTAAAAACACAAGAATGCACGTAATGTGAAAAGGCCATGTGAATTATCAACCGGCTCCTGCCATAGCTCAAGCACAAACTACCCTTTCATGGATTCTACCCCACTTATTAATATCCTGAAGCAACTTCCTTATAAATATTCCCTGATCTCCAAGTGTAATAAAGCAAAGCCCTAGAATAGTCCTCCATCTTTACGCTTCCATTATTGAACCTTGCCCAGCAGCAGAAACTCAATAGACAACATCCTGGTCCCAACAGTTCATTTGTCCCATGGAGTATTTGATCACTTCAGTCTACCTTTAACTTCAAATCACCCTCTGACTTTCCCTTCCTTCCTCTGGTGGACAGTCCGAGCCCAATTCACTTGCAACCCATTAAAAAAAATTATTTATTCGTTCATTTGGGATGTGGGCCTCGCTGGCAAGGTCAGCATTTATTAGCCATCCCTAATTGCCCTCGAGAAGGTGGTGGTGAGCCGCCTTCCTGAACCGCTGCAGTTAGGTAGGAAGTTCCAAGATTTTGACCTCGCGACGATGAAGGAACGGCCGATATATTTCCAGGTCAGGCGGATACGTGACTTGGAAAGGAACTTGGAGATTGTGGTGTTCCCGTGAGCCTGCTGACCATGTTCTTCTAGGTGATGGAGGTCGTGGGTTTGGGAGGTGAGACTGAGCCAGTAACAGATTTTTTCACATCGTGATAGACATTCTGAGCGACTCGTAGCTGATAATAAGTTACATGTGGGTTCACTCCATAAAGGTGGGGTTACTCCAAGCCCCATTTCTAATGTTGGCAGACTGTACTCAGACAATAAGAGATAGCAATCAGCTGAGACGAGCTGCCAACATTACCTGAAGACTTCAATCAAAACCAATTGGTTAAAAGCAGAATCCAAATGCAACTGGTTTAGCCTTTTCAAATACAAAGTTAGATCCATCAGAAGCCTAAACTAATTTGGCTCTGGCTAACTATAGACAAAGACAAAGACTGAAATGGTCATTGCTTGAGCCTCCCAAATTGGCTGCCTTGCTTCAATGTCTCTGTAGAATAGGGAAACTCAAAATATCAAAAGTGGCCAGCCACTGTTTCTACTGGCAGGAGGGTCGGTAACCAGAGGACACAGATTAAGGTACTTGGCAAAAAAATCCAAGGAGGAAATGAGGAGAATTTACGCAGCGAGTTGTGATCTGGATTGCGCTGTCTGAAAGGGAGCAGATTCAATAGTAACTTTCAAAAGGGAATTGGATAAATACTTGAAAAGGAAAAAATTTTGCAGGGTGATGGGGTAAGAGCAGGGGAGTGCATGTAATTGGAGAGCTCTTTCAAAGATCCGGTACAAACACGATGGGCCGAATGGCCTCTTTCTGTGCTGTATGATTCTATCAGCATCTCAACGTCCATGGAAATGGGCTTTAGGCCAATGAAGAGATATTTTATTTTTACATTTCTACAACCGGTGATACAGCAATTTCAGCTGTGTGTGTGATTGACGAAATACAGCTTTGTGGTTCAGAGGGAATGCTTGCTGCTTGACAATCACATGAGGGCAGCGCAAACTCATCTACTGAGAACCTGGGAAGATCACTAAATGGAAGAGTTACTGTTAGTAGAGTACCCCGTGAGATTCTGATGAAACGTTAACTCTTTTTCTCTCTCCGCAGATGCTGCCTGACCTACTGAGCGTTTCCAGCATTTTCTGGTTTTTATTTCTGATTTCCAGCATCCGCAGTATTTTGCTTTTGACCCTGTGAGTCTCGTGTATCCTAAAACAGGATTGGGTGTGCTGCACCTGTACTGGTCTAGACTGCATTCTTCAGAGTTCAGGACCCCAAGGTTGACACCCTAGACCAGAGGAAACACTGCAGCATCGGGTTGCTTAGAAACTTGTGGAGTCAGTCTGAAGCCTTCGGACTTTGCACGTCCATCTCTTGTAGAGAGAGAGAAACATCTTTCTCATTGGTATCCAATCAGTCTTACCTCATCTCCCTCCCCAAAATGGGAACCACACAACAGCAAGAAAGCCGGCCCATCCAATCCTTTGGGGGCGAAATTTGGCTGCTTTGCGCCTCCCGTTAGCGCCCCCGGGAGGCGCTAACAAGGCGCAAAGGTTCTAGCCCCCGGGCGCGGTGCCGCTAACGTCTCCCGCGAAATTCAGTGGGCGGTTAGCGGCAGCGGTAGCCGGTAGTGCCCCGCGGCGATGGGGCGACGGCGATTACGTCATCGCCATGCGCAGCACCCCAGCCGCAAACTTCGGTAGCGCCCCCTGATCTACCGCCAGATGATCTGTCCAACAGGGTCAGGGTGGCGTTTTTGCAGCCACAGCGACGCAAGTTAAAGGGCAGGTATCGGGCGGCCATTTTTTTGGGGCCGATTGCCAGCACCTGCCCCCTTCCCCTTTTTTCTTTGGGGTGCCGGCCGCGATCGCTCAGCCCGGCACTCCTCTTGAGTGCCGGGCAGTTTTCATGGCACCCCACTCCCCGGTGGTCCAGCAGGGCCCTGGTGCGTGCAGGGAGGCCTGCAATGACGCGCGTGGCGCTGTTGAACGTAGCGCCGCGATATTCACTGGTAGCCCCTCAGGAAGGAGGCGGAGCGCTTCCAGTAGCGCCCCGCCTCCTGCTTGGGGTGCTACCACTGAATTTATGGCGCTGGGGCGCTAACTTTTTCGAGGCGCTAAAAGTAGCGCCCCGGCGAAGTTAGCACCTCAAAAGGGGGCGCCACTGAATTTCTCCCCCTTTAGGTCTTACCTGGAGATTGAAACCATTGACAGTCTCCAGCGCTGCTGACATGAGATCATCAACATTCCAATACCCTATTTACCAAATTCCTCCTCAATGTTTACAAGATATAACCTGAAGGAAATTAGCACTAAACCCGAAAGAGCGAAGATTGCACTGGGCATTCACAATACAATAAGGATTTACAGGCCATTTCGAATTTAGCAGCCTAATCAATGTGCTGATAGTTGGCGCTGTTGCGTTATCGGGCATTCTGCTCTTCTGAGCCTGGACTACATGCATTCCCTTCCTTTCGCTCAACTATTGAGCCACAGAGGCTTACACAGCACAGCAGGAGGTCATTCAGCCCATCGTGTCTATGGCGGCACTTTGCTCGAGCGATCCCAAACTAATCTCATTGACCTGTTCTATCCCTATAGCCTTGTATCTTCCTCTGCCTTAACTGCTTCCTGTGACAAAGCGTTCCACACTCCAACAACTCTCTGCGTCAGAAAATTCCTCCTAACCTCTCACAGGTGGCAGAACTTTCAGCTGTCTGCAACGCTCTGCCCAAACCACTTGCTTCATCCTCCCACTTTCAAAAGCCTCCTCAAAATCTATCTCCTCAGCTGCACCTTTTGCCGCCTTCCCAACTCTTCTCCCAATTCCTGTTCAGTGTCCGATTTTCCTCGTCTCTCATTAAGGCCATGAGATGATCTCCCACACTAATGGTGCGATATAAGTGTAAATTATTGTTTCGATCAGTACTTCGGGTTGGGACATGAAAGATCATTTAAGAGAGATTGTCATGGTTTTGGAGAGGGCATCAGTCCTGAAGAGAAGAGTGTTAGTTTGCACCGATGATGTTGGGTGCAAGGAGCCGTGCTAATATTTTTGTGACCAATTCCATTTTTGAGATATGCTGATATTTTTCATTGTGAGTGACATTTAAATTGCATATATCCAGACAGTGCCTGAGGCTTTTAGCACATGGTTTCTTGGGGCAAAATACAATATTCTAGCGAAAGACACTTTAGAATGAGGTTCCCATTAAGCCAGGTGCACCAGGGAACAAACCTGATCAGCTCTTCAAGAGGCCCGCTTACTTTAGTGACATCCGGACTATGAGATCCTAAAGGTCCAATGTACCCCAGCCTGTAACTTCAAGGCCATTTCAATGCTGGCCAGAGAAGACGTTGCAAAGGGCATGTCTCTTTGAAGAGGAGCCCAAATGGATGGTGTATTCATTCTTGGGCTTAGACCTTCTCTTCAAATCGGATTACTGGCATTATGGTCACAGAGTGCGGGAAAAGCCCACACATGTAGAAGGGACCGTTCGCATAAGAAGTTGCCTAGCAATGTTTGCGAAAGTTATCCGCAGGCATTTCGCAATTGTTTTCCATGATATGTCGTACTAAATGCAAATCAAAGGCTTTTATTTTCCACTATAATCGTTAAAGGTACATCCCCAAACAGGATATGGCCAAGAATCTAAATTTTGACAGTAATAGGTCTCCAATTAAAAATACAACATTCAAAAATTGCAAATCCTGAATGGATGTGTCCAATCTCATTGTCAAATAAATGCTGCTAATCCTGATGGCTCGGCCCATGAATGATGCCATGAATTGAATCTCAACCTATTTTGCCTGTTGAATTCATGACGTCATCGCTTGGAACAGTCCATCCGAAAAGCAGGGAGCGATGTAACTATTCCAATTAAATGGAAGGTGGAGATTCAGGATTTTGACCTTTTGAACTTTGAGTTTTAAGAAGGGATCCATTGTCTGTTAGCGCTTTAAATGTATGGTATCAAATTGGGGACATACTTAAAGAATATTTTGAGGAGCTCCACGTTGAGTCATCGCCAATGATTCAATCAGCCAATTGCCGGAAGAAAATTGACGTGTCGATCGAAACAATTCAAGGAGGAGCTTTCAGGATGAGGTCAAAGGATAACTCGGTCATCGTTAATGAGTGGACTTAGCAATGATGATGAAATATTATTGTAGAATTCTGAATCTAGCCTCGGAACCAATCCACGTATGGACTTGGCAAATACACTTTCCAGACTTTGTGCCCTGAATGCTGAAAAACGTACACAAAAAAATACATGCAGAGGTCACGTCTTATGCATCCAGGAAATCAAAGCTGCCAACGCAGGAGAGGCACCATCCAGATGGTTAATGCCATGTTGGCATACAGGAGCTGGTTGGGTCCTACCCATTGCTGCAAGATGGCTCCCCACCACCCACAAGGCCAATGGCATGTTGGCTCACAAGAACTGGTTGGGTCCCACCTATTGCTGTAAGATGGCATCCCCCCTCCCAGCGCACCCTCCCTCTCCCACCCTCCCCCAGGAAACAGGTTGTTTCCATTACTCCACGAGAATAGCACACATAGTGTGGAAATACTTTGTTTTCGCTGTTATTTTTTTTTATCTATATATATAAAAAAAAAAATTCTATAGGAAACCAAAAGAAGAGATAGCGGAACATGTACAAGTTAATTTAGTCTTCATTGTTTGTTGCAGTTGCTCAAAAATGGTTGTAATGTCCTTTTTTTTTCAGTATTTCATTGTATATAAAAGTCTCATGGTACTTTAGTTAAGATGTTCCAGAATTGGTCCTCATTCAAATCCACAAAAGGTACAATAAAAATAAACAACAGTGTCACACACACAGCAGTCTGAATTCCAGTATGTGCCTCAAATACCAAGGCCGAACATCTTATTAAACTCTTCCTCTTCTGTACATTTCTTTACACTTTAATGGGCGTGGATGTCCATAGCCTGTCCGCTCATGATGGGGTCTCCAGGGTTCAAAATGGAAGGGCTTTGCGATGGCATCACAGGGTGGGGTGGGGGTCCGCTGTGCATCATCATGGCTGGGTGGTGGGGGTGGCCAGGAACATAGGAGTGCAGTGAGGGTCCGTGTCTCAGCTGTGCGGGGTGAGGTGTCATCGGGGGAGGGGTGTACCCTGCTTGTGGGAGGCCCATGCCCATTGCACCTCCTTGAGATACGTAGTCCCCTGGCATTCCCGGCAAACCTAGAGAAATAAAGCCAAAAATGTAATTTCTGTTTTTTTTTAACAAGCCACCAATGTCCTCCAGTTTTGCTTCACTGAGGTTCCTCAACTCCAAACGTTCTCTCCTTTCTAGCTGAGAAGTCAATGTGATTGTGACTTAAGGCCCTACCAGTGTCACAGTGTGATTGGCCAATGCTGACTGCAATGAATCTTTTCTGTTGGATGTGTTCTATTCAACTGAGCACAGAAGCCAATGGAAACTCGGCTGCCCATGTCCTAACTCGCACCAAGTCCCGTTCACTCATCGCCCCTGTGCTCGTTGACCTACATTGCCTCCCAGTTAAGCAACGCCTCGATTTTAAAATTCTCATCCTTGTTTTCAAATCCCTCCATGGCCTCGCCCCTTCCTGTCTCCTGTAACCTCCTCCAGCCCCACAGCCCCCCGAGATATCTGCGCTCCTCTAATTCTGCCCTCCTGAGCATCCCTGATTTTAATTGCTCCACCATTGGTGGCCGTGCCTTCAGCTGCCTGGGCCCTAAGCTCTGGAATTTCCTCCCTAAACCTCTCCACCTCTCTTTCCTCCTTTAAGTTGCTCCTTAAAACTTACCTCTTTGACCAAGCTTTTGGTCATCTGCCTTAATTTCTCCTTATGTGGCTCAGTGTCAAATTTTGTTTGATAACGCTCCTGTGAAGCACCTTGGGATGTTTTACTATGTTAAAGGCACTATATAAATACAAATTGCTGTTGTTGTTGGAGACCATTGCTCAACCACCCAACATCTATTGTAGGATTTTCCTTATGTGTTTTAGAGACTTGAGGAGAAACTCATCTTTGTTGCACCCGTTTTTTTGGGGCATAAAATGAAGCACAGGGGGACGAATTTTGGGTGCCCACCTCCCATGCCGAATCTGTCCTGCAAGTGCGCCAGTCGCCATTTTGGAAGCTGGTGCTTTTTAGGTATCCAAAACGCCCGCCTGAAACAGGCGCCTTACATGTGCAAATTGGGGTCCTAACACCGGTTGTTGGCAAAATCCGAGTTCTCCTCCTGGCTCCTCAAAATGACGGCAGGCCTCTGTCAGCCCGGGCATTTATTGCCCATCCCTAATTGCCCCTTGAGAAGGTGGTGGTGAGCCGCCTTCTTGAACCGCTGCAGTCCGTGTGGTGAAGGTGCTCCCACAGTGCTGTTAGGGAGGGAGTTCCAGGATTTTGACCCAGCGTCGATGAAAGATCAGCGATATTTGTCCAAGACTGGTGTGTTTACTCTCTCTGTCCCTCAGCTCTGCCTGCTTTCTTTCCCCTAAACTGGCGCATGGCTGAATTCTCCTTATCCGTGTTTGCATGTGCCTGCTTCCTCCTTCCACAGCCTGTCACAGATGCCTTCTGCCTCTACAAATTTCCACCTTTCCTCATGGGAGAAGGAATGTGCCTTGTGCAACCTTTAAACAAGACCCCGCTCTCCCCATAGCCCAGTATTAATCCCAAACTAATCCCACTGCCCCGCTCTCTCCCCATAGCCCTCTATCAATCCCAAACTAATCCTACTGCTCTGCTCTCTCCCCATAGCCCTGTATCAATCCCAAACTAATCCCACTGTTCCGCCCTCTCCCCATAGTCCTGTATCAATTCCAAACTAATCCCACTATCCCAGTCTCTCCCCATAGCCCTGTATCAATCCCAAACTAATCCCACTGCCCCGCTCTTTCCCAATAGCCCTGTATCAATCCAATACTAATCCCACTGCCTCTCTCTCCCCATAGTTCTGTATCGATCCCAAACTAATCCCACTGCCCCAGTCTCCCCCATAGCTATGTATCGATCCCAAACTAATCCCACTGCCCCAGTCTCCCCCATAGCTATGTATCGATCCCAAACTAATCCCACTGCCCCAGTCTCCCCCCATAGCTATGTATTAATCCCAAACTAATCCCACTGCCCCAGTCTCCCCCCATAGCCCTGTATCAATCCCAAACTGATTGCACTGCCTCTCTCTCGCCCCACATAGCCCTGCATCAATCCAATACTAATCCCACTGCCTTTCTCTCTCTATGTACCTTCCTCCATTTCAAATATTTATTCACGATTCTGTTAAACGATGCAATGGTCTCTGGGTAAAAGAAATTCTCCTAACCTCTCTTAATGACAATTTTAAATTGACGACCCCTCATTACTGACTCCTCAGCCAGAAGGTGGGCGAAAGTGGGCTGGCACAACCTTTTGGAAGGAATCAGTTTAGAGTTGTCTTGCATGCAGCCCTGAGCATCAGCTGGTCTGAACCGAGATGAATCTGGATGTCCTTGTCTAATAGAGCCAGCTAGATATCATATAAGGGCCGATGCAGTACCTCCCGCCCACCTCCATCCCCCGTATGATTATTGTTGTGGATTGCAATGGAAAATACGCTCATAAGGGCAGGCAATCGGGTTGAAGTAATGTAAGGTGAGGTGAGGTTATCCTAGTAATTGCAGCTTGCCCGCCATTTACAAGTTTATCTGATGCTAAAATTGCCTGTATTCTCTCAGAATTCCTTTGTTCAGAATTCAAAATGCGTTAATTTGCGTCCGTCTAGGCTCGGCGTGTAATGCAGGCCTTGGGTTCAGGTGCTGTGACCCATGTCGGATCCGAGATGTTAATGAGTGTATTTGCATACCTGCCCAGTCAATTCAATTGGACACAGTGCGATTGACTGCGTATTTAAACGGCCCACAATCAATTAGCTCAAGCGAGGGAGCCCTGCCCTTTTGTGTGTGGCTAATGCTTAGTGTTTCTCCTATTGAGTTGCTAACTTGCCTCAGCTCACTGGCTAACATTCCTGTCTGGGCCACGGAGTTTTCTTTTCCCTTCTAAACTTTCATTTTGAAGGACTTTTTTTTCTTTAAAACACAAAAAGGAAATGCGTTTTTCTGGCAAATTCCGCGAGTGTCACCATGCTCGGGTCTGGTTGGACGTATTCCGAGAGGTTTCATCACATGACCTCCTGCCTCCAAGCGCCCCGCCCCCCCCCCCCCACACTCCTGCTATTGGCCGCCCGGCATGTCCATCCTCACAGTGCCCCGTCCCCCCACACTCCCGCCATTGGCCGGCCAACATGTCCATCCTGCGGTGCCCCGCCTTCCCACGGTCAATTGGGAAAGCAAACAGACTGTTCATTATCCAATTGGCCAAACAGCCTTTTCTTCCCCCATCCTCAATATTTTTTATAACTAACAGACAATAGTGTTCAAAGAAAATGGAAAAAAAAAAGCACGCCATTTTTTGTTAGCGCCCCTATGAATGTTCTCTTGGGTTTTGTCCACTGGAGATTAATCTTCCATTCCTGGAGACTCCAGGGCCAACCCTGGAGAGTTGGCACTCCTACATGATGGAAAGCCCATTGCTGGTTGTGCTGTCGGACTTGGTTGAGAACAGGTGACCGGCGCCGCCATTTATGTTCAGAGCCTTGGTGCTGGATCTCTGGAGGAGCGTCACCTCCTGAGGAGATTGCTCGGCCCCCGATGGTAGCTGCGGGAGCCGCCTCATGGAGCGCGCGGTGCCGTCACCAAAGTGGGGGCAGCGGTTGGCTGGAATCTAAAGCGCGCGTTCCGCTGTCATGCAGCAAGGGGCTCAAATGGCTACAAGAGCAAGCCTCACCTGAGACCTCAGCTGAGCCCTGAGATGCATCACCTCCAGGAGGCACATTGCTGGGCATTTTTTATTCTGTTTGCGGATCTTCCGTGGCATTGCTCACAGTGGGGTGGGGTGGGGGGGAGTGGGGGGGGGGAATGCTGTCTACTTTATAATGACAGGAGTGTGGGGCTGTATATTACACCATGTATTATTCTGCTGCTAAGGCGGAGATGTGTTAACCTGGCCTGGCCCTTTAAGACCATACATTAAGGTTACTTCGAGGTTAATTGCTGTTGGTGAAGGAAATTTGCAGATCGGCAAGTACTTGCAAATTTCCAGCTCCAGGTCAGAAGAAACCTGTGTGAAATGACTGGCTTTCTTTCTTTCTTAACAGTTTTGTCACACTGAAGTGTGCCAGATACACTCAAAATTTTGTATAGAGAGATAGAGAAGGAGATAGATAAATAGAAAACGAGGTGAAGAGAGATAAAGATATAGATGGAGAGAGATAGGTAGAAAGAGATAAGGATGTGGATAGATAGATATATAGATAGATAGATAGATAGAAAAATAATAGAGAAGTAGATAAATACAAGGGTTAAGTTCTAAACTGAATATCAAACTATTATTCTTTAGAATATGCAGTGACTTCTGTTAAGAGGAATCGCTGTATGTCACAGTGTTGCTTGCACAGGTGGGACATCCTGCAGCAACAGTGGATCCCACCATGGGCTAGGGTGAGAGAGGAAAGGTTAAAAACATGCTAACAGTAACCATCCTCTCCCCTCCTAGCACCCATGATGCCTATCAGCTGACTGCACAGAATCCAAGGGAGGGACAGCGCAGACATATTCACTCGCTCTACCTTCCTTGGAAAGTCGAAGGGAAAACAGAACATTCGATGTACAAAAAAAAAGACAAGACAAGCACAATGGATCTAGTACGTCTAGCCGTATAATGAGGAGGTAGACGAGAAGAACAATCATGGTAATGGTGAAGAAGAGGGAGATGCCTGGGTGGATGGAGACAAAGAATACAATCACCCCCAATGGGGACAGTACTTACTTCCCCTTGCTTTGCGATTGGGTAACAGTGATGAAGGCTACATGTAGTGCCATTGCCCCTCCATGCCCATATTCATGCCCATTCCACCCATAGGTCCTAGAAGGAAGATAAACAATCCAAGACCATGCCAGGAAATCACCAAAGTCAGAATACAAGACAGCAAAAAAAAAGGAATACCCCTGGACATTAAATGGATTGAAGGGATATTTTAAAAATTGTGCATCTAAATGTTAATGAAATAGTGAAGTGAGAGCAAAAAAAACAAAATGATGTGATGTTTTTTCCAAGACTGCTAGTGGAGCGAGTGTGGTGAGACAGGAGGGGGTGGAGAGGAATGCTCTACGTCAATGGTGAAGGGAAGAGTCTGAGCTTACCTGGAGGCCGAATGCCCATGTGCTGTTGGCCGTCCATTACAAACCCTCCCATTGGTGGACCATCTGGACTGTATGGTGCACCCTGGCCAACTGAAGGAAGAGCACAAAAATGCGATTCACTCAAGTGTTGGGAATTTTGGACTTGAAACATCGTTCTACTTGTGTTTACATTAATGGACGTCAATATGGTTCATTAAAAAAAAACAGCAAGAGAGGGTGGGAGAACCGCCAGGGAAAATAGCCAAATATGAGAGGGTAGGAAAATCCATCGATGGCACAACTACATTCAACACACAATTGGCCAATAGAAAGGAACGGTGGGTTAGACCATTTTCCCCACAGCCCGTTGTATGGCTGTGAAAGTGAAGTTGTGGGAATGCCGAGCGACCGGATGCCAACCCACCCAACCAAGGCAGCCAATCGGCAATAAGGAGCTCTAAGACGCCAACTCATCCTACTGCAACGTCTGCATACTCCGCTGCTTTCCAAGGGTTGGGTGGCTCCAGACCAATTACATTCAGGAATGGGGGAGGCTCCTCCCAGTGGCAGGTGTCATTTGGTGACCCAAAAATGGTGGGTCTTCCTGAAGCATGAAAATGTCCTTTGATAAGAGTGTGAAAAGAAAGAACAAACTTGCATTTATACAGCGCCTTTCACTTACTCCGAACATCCCAAAGCGATTCGCAAACAGCCAATTACATTCGAAGTAAAGTCACTTGTTGTTAGGTAGACAACCCCATCTGTCAATTTGCACGAGCAGCAAATGAGATAAATAACTAATTAATGCGTTCTGGTGGCGTTGGTTGAGGGATGAATGTTGGCCAGGACAGGGGGAAAACTTCCAGCACTTCTTTGAAAAAGTGCCATGGAATCTCTTACACCCGCTCACCAGGCAGCTTAACAACTCAGCCAAGAGACGGCCCCTCTGGCAATGCAGCACTCCCTCAGTACCGCACTGGGGTGTCGGCCTGGATTTAGTCCTGGAGTGGGACTTCGAACCCAAAGCCTTTAAACTCAGGGGAAAGAGTGCTACCACTGAGCCAAGCTAGGTGCTTATCTGTATACCAGACGGACAATGGGGAGATGTTTTGAATAAACAGTATTTCCTAAACTTTCCTCAATTTGATTGATCGACGTATGGTCACATTGATGAGGGATTTACTGTAAGGGCCCCAGAGCTGACAAGATGCCATTCTGGTTTTAGCAACAAAAACAACAGTATTTGCAATAAAATATGATAATGCTGAATTGTAGTGTCAGCATTTGAAGTTCAAGGGCCATTGCTTCCAGTGCATCTAGACAGTGTCAGCAGGTGATGGGAGGGGAGGGGGGGGGGGGGGGGCGGTGATGGGAAATCATAGTTGAACCTGCTCCTGTTCTCACCCAACTTCCAACGCAAGAGGCACTGGTCAGCTTCCAGGGGACACTGAGGCAAACTGTTGAGGCCTCACCACCACCTCCAGAGCTGATATCAAATGCAGCGAATGGCTCAGTATCACTCTGGGCGGTACAATCAGCCAGCAAAAAAATACTGTAATACCCCAATGGTGAGAGTCCGTGCATGAATATTAATATCACAAATTTTGCCCTCAGTACGTTTAATGTAGAGCAGCCCTGATTAATAAACGTAGGAGTCTCTCCTCCTCTGACAGGACCCAGGAGTGACACAGTGATGGAAGTGGGTTCCTCGGTGTTGGCACCATGTTGGGAGTGCTACTACTCCGCACACCTCCCCTTCCCACCACGTTACTCTACTGAGAACAGCCGGCAGACTTTACGATGCCAACATAAGTCGGGAGGGGCTTCCCGATTTCGCCGCTTGCCGATGGACGCCGCGAGTGAGTTGGTTTTCACGAGGCCATCGACGAGCCCCTTTAAGGGAGAAACGTTCCTTCAGAGTAAATGAAAGCGAAATAAACATTAAACCAGACCTGTGCGATTTGATTGGTCGATCATTGGCTGCACGATACGACGTCTTGCATTAATGAACCTAAATGAAAAAAGACAGTGGTTGTCAGGGTGAGCATGGCAATACAAGAGCTGTCCATTCAGAATGGTACAATTGGGATAAGATGGCGACTTCCAGCGAGGTGGTCCTTCAGGCTTAACAGTTGGCTACCATTTTGAAGTGTTCAGCTGTCAGGACTCCAGCACAATACAACAAGCACAGAATTACAATGGGCCCA
Organism: Squalus acanthias; assembly: GCA_030390025.1. Taxonomy (NCBI): domain Eukaryota; kingdom Metazoa; phylum Chordata; class Chondrichthyes; order Squaliformes; family Squalidae; genus Squalus; species Squalus acanthias. The sequence goes on along the minus strand of CM059451.1, from coordinate 6,649,839 downwards.
GATATTCCGATCCCTCGTAGGGACATCGGAAATGCCGGCTTCAGGCATGCACAGCGCATGCGCTGGAAACCGGCATTTCCGATCTGTCAAGAAAGCTCTTGACAGATCCTCCGGCTGCCCGGGAGAAGGGCCTCTGCGGACGGATAGTTCCGCTTTTTGGAGACCCTGCGCCCGCAGAAAACCCTTACAATTCTTGCGCCTGGTAAAAGTAGGCATGAGGCCTGCTTTTACCAGGATAAGAGTTGAAAAAAAAGTTTTAAAAAAAAAATTTCCACTGATTTATCATTTAAAAATACTTTAAAAAAAAGGTAAGTTTATTTTTAGCCCCATAAAACACTTTAATTCTTTTTTTCAAAAATTTTAAGTTTTGTTTAAAATAGTTAATTTATTGTACTTTAAAGTCATTTTAAAATTGTGATTTTTTTTTTACATTTATTTAAAGTTTTACTATGTTTTGGGGGTGATCTCCATTCATATATTTGACAGGTCTTCCTGTCAAATGTATGAAGGGAGATTCCCTTCTTTGATTGGCTCCCCATGGCCCACGTGATCCCAGGGACGCTGCGAACTACCTGCGCCTCTGGGATACGTGGGCCCTGCTCACCGGCAGTTTGGAGAGGCCCAGCACCGGAATTGTGCACGTCCCGGGAACCCTCAGGTAAGGGCGCAGATTTTTCCAGATCGCAGTCCTCCGCCCGCCAGAGGAAATATTTTTTCTTTGCATCTATTATATAGTATTCCACAGAAACAGGCCACTTGGCCCAACAGGTCCATGCCGGTGTTTATGTTCCGCACGAGCCTCCTCCCGCCCTCATCCCATCAAGATAGCCTTCTATAACTGTCAAATCCCTTCGTCGTTTTAATCACCTCAATTAGATCACTCCTCAATCTTCTAAACTCAAGCCAGGTTTAGGCAAACCTGTCCTCGTAACTTGACCTTTTATCCCCGGTATCATTCTGGTGACTCTGGGCTGCATCCCCACCCAAGGCCAATCTATCATTCCTGAGGTGCGGAATCGGAAAACGCGCCCTAATATGTAGAAGTAAGGTGGGGACGGTTTTTATATAATTGACAGGAGAAAGTGGGAAGGCTGGGGCGGGGGTGGGGTGGGGGGGGGTCTGTGTATTAACCATGTGACAGGAAGTAGCAGCGATACAGGATGTTGCTTACTGCTGCAGTGTACACCAACAGATGCTCTATATTAAATATAATATCGCAGATAGATATCGGCCTGTAATTCAATCAGCCCTGATCACCAGCCAAATCCAGAGATTAAATTACAGCCTCCAGTTCCCTGCCAGCTTTTTGTTATTGCTTATAAACAGAACCTTGTAGTCGCTTAATTTAAATGTAAAGGAGAAAGCGCGGAATGAGGAAAAGGGCCCTCAGCTCGTTCAGCTCGCCTTTTCCAACGGACTTTGTGCAATTTTGCCCAGTTTTAATCTCCCGAGGAAGGTAACTAACACCTAGTAAAATGTCCAAGGGTGGAATCTCTGACTGACTCCCAGGTGTGCAAGGTGGTCAGGGGAGGAATTTTCCAGATTTTCTTTTCCCCGTAAATTGGCCTGGGTTTCCATTTGGTGTTTGGCCTCTTCCAGGAGATCGCACGGCTTTCTGGTGGGGTGGGGAGTCTGTATATCGCGATGCCCAGGAAATCGCAGTTGTGTGGGACAGGCTGGATGGACCAGAGGGTTTTTTCCTGTCCGTCATCGTTGGTATTTCATTTATTGTAAAGTACAGTTAGTTTACTGTGTTTGGTCAACATGCTGAAAGAGGTCTTTTTTTTCTCCAGCTAACTGGGGCCTAGACCTCGGAAGATTGACATGGTTGGGGTATGTCATAGACAGCAGCCAGGCCAACCTTTCGCACATTAAATATACAGGCGCTGCCATTGGATGGGAGCCTGATCACACCCAACTCTTGTCCAAAGAGAGAGAGAAAGAAAGAAAGAAAGAAAAGTACTAGCATTGATATAGCACCATTCACGTGTTTTACAGGTAATGATGTACTTCTTTGTAGTCACTGTTGTAATGCAGGCAACGCGGCAGCCAATGTGCGCACAGCAAGATCCCACAAACAGTAACGCGATAACGACCAGATAATCTGTTTTTAGTGACGTTGGTTGAGGGTTATATTGGCCAGGGCACTGGGGAGAACGCCCCTGCTCTACTTCGAAACACTGGAGTGGATATTTTACGTCCACCTGAGTCTAACACGTCTCATCTGAAAGAGGGCACCTCCGACAGTGCGGCGCTTTCCTCAGTACTGCCCTGGAGTATCAGTCTGGGATTTATGTGCTCAAGAATCTGGAGTGGGATTTGAAGCCACGACCTTCAGGCCCGGAGGCGAGAGTGCTGCCCACTGAGCCACGGCTGTTGAGCAAAGGGTTAAACGCATTCAGTGCTGGGAGAAAAGCATCATGTTTGAAGCGGCAAGCACGCTCTCGCAGCACGAGACCCCAGCCCCGCTGACACTCCAACGCTTTGTAACGAGCAGGAGAGCAAGCAGGGCTGCGTCCTCAGAGATTCGCGCAGTCGAGCACCAAGGCGGACTGCCATTTGACCAAACGCCACGGGTTCCCTAAAGTGCAAGCACTGATTCCTCAAACATCTCCTTTGTCTCGTTCCCCCAACCCCCTCGGGCACCCCCCCGCCCCCCCGGGCCCCCCCCCCCCCTCCCTGCCCTCCTTCTCTTTCTCTCCTGGATGTTGCTGAAGGGGATTCTGCCAAACCAAAAGGCTTCAAGGTTTTTCTGATCTGAGTTGGTTGAAAGCACTTCTGACAGCCTGAGAAAGGGTTGTCAGTGATCCATCATACAGCCCCAGTCTCACACTCCCCTCACAAAGAGCAGGGCCAGCTTCATCCCTTTAATGATTTTCTTCCAAGTCAATTGTGTAGCTACAAAGCCTAAGGCCTAAAAGAGAGCTGGAAAGTAGCTCCATTTTACTAACCGTTGTGCTGACCTGTTTGTATTCTCTCTGGACTTCCAGTCGACACATTTTTCTTCTTCCGTTTGAGGAGAAAAAAAACCCCCTGCATATTTCCAGTGACTTTTCTGAAGAAAAATGTTAGTTTACATTATTTTCTCCCTCCCCATATCCCCCCAGGGAGGTGAGGTAATTATTTGAATGAAATACTCCACTGCCTTCCTTTCTTTGGTTATTCTTTCCGCTGTTTGACACGTTGGTGCGGTTGTACATTTACCTCATGCCCCCTCCCCACCCCCCGCCCCCACCCGCACGGGATGGCGGGGGAGGCAGTTTTAACCCTTTCACCTCGTCTGGTCTGCTGGCGGAAAACAAAATGGCAGCGGGGTGTGACACGGGCGCCCGATTCGCCGTCGCCGGCCTACCCGGTGATGAGGGTTACTTTAATCCCCATTGACCCTGCAGTCCACCCTGCCTCCCGCTGTAGCTGGAGTGGATCCCAGCGCCCGGAGTGGATCCTGGCACCCGGAGTGGATCCTGGCGCCCAGAGTGGATCCTGGCACCCGGAGTGGATCCCGGCACCTGGCGTGGATTCCCACAATCGGAGTGCATTCCCACACTTCACCTTCTCGCTGTCAGCAGGCAATGGTTCTATTTTTAACTTTTTCCACTCCAGGTGCAGGGATCCACTCCAGGTGCAGGGATCCACTCCAGGTGCAGGGATCCACTCCAGGCGCCAGGATCCACTCCAGGTGCAGGGATCCACTCCAGGTGCCGGGATCCACTCCAGGCACCGGGATCCACTCCAGTTGCCAGGATCCACTCCAGTTGCCAGGATCCACTCCAGGTGCCGTGATCCAATCCAGGTGCCGGGATCCACTCCAGGTGCCGGGATCCACTCCAGGTGCCTATTTTCTGCTCCAGGTGCCGGGATCCACTCCAGGTGAAGGGATCCACTCCAGTTGCCAGGATCCACTCCAGGTGCAGGGATCCACTCCAGGTGCCGGGATCCACTCCAGGTGCCGGGATCCACTCCAGGTGTCGGGATCCACTCCAGGTGCCGGGATCAACTCCAGGTGCCAGGATCCACTCCATGTGTTGGGTGCCACACCAGGTGCCAGGATCCACTCCAGGTGCAGGGATCCACTCCAGGTGCAGGGATCCACTCCAGGTGCCGGGATCCACTCCAGGTGCCGCGATCCACTCCAGGTGCAGGGATCCTTTTCACAGCCGTGTGCCGCTGGTTCCACGTCGGTGAATCGAGCAACGTCTGGTCCGACGGAGAGATGAGCAGCTTTTGCCTTCTCGACCAGGGAGGAAGAGTCAAATCATGCCAACACAAAACACAGGACAGAGGAAGAGCTGAGGGTCCATTTCCATTGAAAGTTTAGCGTTGGTGCCAGGTGATTTTACCTTCGCACCAATACCAGACTTGTGGAGTATAAATGGGGAGTTCAGACTCAATCTGGCTCAGAAGCCTCGCTCTGCTTCTCTCCAATGTCCAGTTCGAGTCCTGCTCCAGATTCAGGCCGCATTTGCACTATAGATGTGACGTCGGTGTGAAATGAAACCCTGCACACAGGTGCTACACTGCTAGTGTAAACGGTTGCTAAGAGAACATAAGAACATAAGAAATAAGCAGGAGTAGGTCATTTGGCCTCTCGAGCCTGCTCCACCATTCAATCAGATCATGGCTGACCTGATCTTGACCTCAACTCCACTTTCCCGCCCACTCCCCATAACTCTCGACTCCCCTGTTGCTTAAATATTTGTCTATCTCCGCCTTGAATATATTCAATGACTCAGCCTCTACAGCTCTCTGGGGTAGAGAATTCCAAAGATTCACGACCCTCAGAGAAGAAATTCCTCCTCATCTCCGTTTTAAATGGGCGACCCCTTATTCTGAAACTCTGCCCCCGAGTTCTAGATTCCCCCATGAGGGGAAACGCCAATAAATATCTGGGTAACTCCCTTATGATTTTGTACCAATTATCAAAATGTTCTGGTCCTTGATATCATTTAGTACAATGCTCGGGCTGAGTGAAGGCCCTTGGGAGTTCTGTGCCAAAAACATGTCTCTTTAGCAACTCGTAACTACCCATCATGCTCCAGTCCATCTGCTGGCAACGCTCCGAACATTGACCAAATCACAAGCTAAGCATGACGACGGAGGCCATTGGGCCCATCCAACGCATCTACTTACAAAGACCTCGCACACCCCCAGCACCACCCCCAACTGTTTCTTAACAGTTGTACAGGGTCTTGGTGAGACCACAACTGGAGAACTGTGTGCAGTTTTGGTCTCCTTACCTAAGAAAGGATATACTTGCCATAGAGGGAGTGCAGCGAACGTTCACCAGACTGATTCCTGGGATGGCAGGACTGTCGTATGAGGAGAGATTGGATCGACTAGGCCTGTATTCACTAGAGTTTAGAAGAATGAGAGGGGATCTCATTGAAATGTATAAAATTCTGACAGGGCTAGACAGACTGGATGCAGGGAGGATGTTTTCCCTGGCTGGGGGGTCTAGAACGAGGGGTCACAGTCTCAGGATACGGGGTAGGACATTTAGGACTGAGATAAGGAGAAATGTCTTCACTCAGAGGGTGGTGAACCTGTGGAATTCTCTACCACAGAAGGCTGTGGAGGCCAAGTCACTGAATATATTTAAGGAGATAGATAGATTTCTAGACACAAAAGGCATCAAGGGGTATGGGGAGAGAGCGGGAATATGGTATTGAGATAGAGGATCAGCCATGATCATATTGAATGGCGGAGCAGGCTCGAAGGGCCGAATGGCCTACTCCTGCCCCTATTTTTCTATGTTTCTATGTTTCTAATTAACTTCAGGGTTTTTGCCTCCAGCCAGAAGTCAATCAAGGATCCCCGGCAGCTGCAGCGAGGTGAGGAGAGCTTCGGGGAGCAATCCTTGTGGGCCGGGAGGCGCAGGAGTGCTTCCTCCCTACTCCCCAAGCTCCACCACCATCAGCCCAACCCCCTGGGACTGAACACTCCCCCGCACCACCGCCCCCCCACCCCCCTCCCCTCGTCCCACCATGGTCAGGGATCGGACACCCCTCCCAGAGATCAGGCCTCCCCTCCCCCCGGGGTCTGGGCTTGCTGCGGCCTCTTCTCCAGCATTCTCCGCCCGACTGGGAGGCAAGCCTGCCAATCAGGCTGACTTCCGGGCGGGGAACCGTAAAATTCCGGTCAAAGTGTTTAGATATTTTACTGCCATTTCAAGTAGTTATTTCTGATGTACATGGTTAATATTACAGTAATAAAGCCCTCTGATATGGACTCGCTCTATTGCTGTAATGTATTTGACTGTAAGCGTGTGATGCAGGAAGATTTAACAATGGCCGGGCCTGTGAGGCTGAATCTCTGTCGATCTGGCAGCCCTCCAACACTGAGTGAGTTCGGCACGTCTTTACAAAACTCGAGTTAAGCAACTACAACTCAGGGTGGAATTGGTCGAGCGCGTAGAGTTAATTGCTAATAATTAACTTTCGTAATTGACCCAATAATTGGTTAAATTGATGTTTTTATTACACAGACGTTAAAGATTTAACGGCAGATTTTTGAGAGGCGAGACTCTGGGCACGGACGAGGGTTGCTAACCCCTCTGGGATTGCCCTGGAGTTTCCAGGAATTGAAGACTGATCTGCAGGGCACTGCTGCCAGCAACTCCCGGGAGAAAGATCAGAGTGCCGTTTAAAAAAAAAAGTAAAAAAAAAAAAATTCTTTGAAAACTTTTGTTTATTAGTTGTAAAAATAGAGGGAAAATGGCTATTTGACATCCAATCGGGTAATGAAGAGTCTGGTTACTTTCCGATTGGCCATGGGAAGGCGGGGCATTGCGATGATGGACGTGTTGGGCGACCAATGGCAGGAGGATGGGGGCGGGGCATTTGGAGGCCATATGACGAAAGCTGCAGGAATATGTCCGACCAGAGTTGGCAGTCCGAGCTTGTACCTGGCAACTGACCCGTGGGTACCATGGCAACTGACCTGTGGGTACCATGGCAACTGACCCATGGGTACCATGGCAACTGACCCATGGGTACCTGGAAAATGACCTGCGGGTACCATGGCAACTGACCTGTGGGTGCCTGGCAACTGACTCATGGGTACCATGGCAACTGACCCATGTGTACCATGGCAACTGACCCGTGGGTACCATGGCAACTGCGGGAAAATATCCGGGCACCCGGCAGGAGAGGAGGTGGAAAAAATAGGAGCCAACCAAACCTCACTTGAGTCTACTTAGGAAATTCTATCTGGGAAGAGAATGTAATTTGTGTTGAAGTTAGAATAATTTAAGAAAAGAGATACAGCTGCCTATTAGTCACGGTAGAAAATTAAATTACCAGCAGTCTGGTTTTCTAAGTAATATTTAAATACTCTAATCACCTCTCTTTTTCTGCAGAAGAATGGTGGACAGACAGCTCACTCAGGATTCAGGCATTGCTTAATCTGAGAGGACGTTACGGTGGCAGAAATTCCTGGCTGGGATGAGAGTTTTATTCTTTCGAAGAGCACAGATATCCGTGGGCGAGTTTAATCACCATTTGCCCTTCACAACCAGCCTCTGTCTCTCATTCAGCTGTTGCTTGAGGCCGAGCACCTCCAGGCAGTCCACCTGCAATCTGAGGAACCTAAGGGCCACTGGGGCCAGGAATGAGGTCACGAAGGGCTGTGTTTGAGGATAGGGAGCTGCAGCTGCAAACACTTCCTATGTGAGGCTGAAAGTCGGTCATTACTTCCGGGTCAGCATTAGGTTCACCTGTTGTATGCCAAGTAGGGTTTGCCAACCCACCAGGATTGCCCTGGAGTCTTCAAGAATTAAAAGATTCATCTCCTGGACACAGCAGCGAGCAACACCCGGGAGAAAAATCAATTAATGCAATTTCATTGAACACTTTTGTTAATTAGTTATAAAACTATTGAAGATGGGAGAAAGGCTGTTTGACTGACAGTCAGGAATTATCCAATCAGATAACCAAGAGTCTGTTTGCGTTTCGATTGATGTGGGAGTTGGTCACCTTGATACCAGGTGCGCTTTCCAGGAGATGCCCTGAACTTCCTTGGGTCGCGATCCCATTGGTCACGTCAGGGGCATCTCCAAGGGCTGACTCCACACCAGGGTCACGCGGGACGGCACCTCGGTAACACCAGGCAGGTACCCGCACCTCGGCCACCTCTCGGCTAATCTGGCTCACTCTCAGCCTCAACCCTGGCCACATCCCATCAGCTGCTTAGGCCCTAATTCCCTCCCTAAACTTCTCCACCTCTCTCTCCTTCTTTACGTCACTCTTCAAAACCTACCTCTTTGACCAAGAGCTGGTCCTAATGTCTCCTACTTTGGCTCGATGTCAGATTTTGTCTGATAATCGCTCCTGTGAAGCGCCTTGGGAGGTTTTACTGCATTAAAGGCGCTATATAAATGCAATTTGTTGTTTCCCTCGGCCCCCATAGCAAATTTTCTGGGCAAATTTTCTTCGATAAATGCCTGGCCTGGACCCCACGTTCTTGTGGAGGCCATTTCCCCGCCCATATTGGATAATCTGGATTTATTTCTATATCTGCACCCCTGTGGGGGTCTCTGTTTCTCCACTCTGGTACGAACCTTGCCATTTACAATATTCGGCCTTTCACTGTGTGTTTCCTGCTCCACGTTTCTCCGCATTGGCACCCGCTCCCCCAGCCTGTCTGTGCTCTCCTGCGTTCTTCCTGATGGCTTGCCACTCTCTCTCACCTCTTCAATCACATCCTCCTTGTGCCTAATTCTAAATCATTTACACAAAGGAGGTGTCAGCCCAGGTCCCTGGGCACACGCATCCCGCAAGTCCAAAATCTTCCAATTCCCCCCCTCTTTGTATCTGTCTCTTTGTTATTGATATGTGGACCTCTTACACCTGAACAGACAGATATTATATACAAGCATAGTATGATACCATTACACCTGCGTAATATATAACCTGAGTAATATACCAGTACTATGTAACCCTATTACATAGGGTATACAGCACAGAAACAGGCCATTCGGCCCAACCAGTCCATGCCGGCGTTTATGCTCCACTCGAGCCTCCTCCCGTCTTTCCTCATCTAACTCTATCAGCATAACCCTCGATTCCCTTCTCCCTCATATGCTTATCCAGTCTCCCCTTAAATGCATCTATACTATTCGCCTCAACCACTCCCTGTGGTAGCGAGTTCCACATTCTCACCACTCTTTGGGTAAAGAAGTTTCTCCTGAATTCCCTATTGGATTTCCTGGTGACTATCATATATTGATGGCCTCTAGTTATGCTCTTCCCCACAAGTGGAAACATTCTCTCTGTATACAATTTCTCATAATTTTAAAGACCTCTATTAGGTCACCCCTCAGCCTTCTTTTCTCAAGAGAAAAGAGACTCAGCCTGTCCATCCTTTCCTGATATGTATACCCTCGCATTTCTGGTATCATCCTTGTAAATCTTCTCTGCACCCTCTCCAGTGCCTCTATATCCTTTTTATAATATGGTGACCAGAACTGCACGCAGTACTCCAAGTGTGGTCTAACCAAGGTTCGATACAAGTTTAGCATAACTTCCCTACTTTTCAATTCTATCCCTCTAGAAATAAACCCTAGTGCTTGGTTTGCTTTTTTTATGGCCTTGCTAACCTGTGTCACACTTTAAAGTAGTAAAATGTCCCAAGGTGCTTCACAGGAGCGATTATCAAACACCCAGCCACACAAGGAGATATCAGGACAGCGGTAGGTTTTAAGGAGCGTCTTAAAGGAGGAGAGAGAGGCAGAGAGGTTTAGGGAGGGATCTAGAGCTTAGAGCCCAGGCAGCTGAAGGCACGGCCGCCAATGGTGGAGCGAAGGAAATCGGGGAGGCTCAAGAGGCCAGAATTGGAGGAGCGCAGCTATCTCGGAGGGTTGTGGGGCTGGAGGAGATTACAGAGATAGGGAGGGGGCGAGGCCATGGAGGGATTTGAAAACAAGGATGAGAATTTTAAAATGTTGAAATATGCACCTATAATGCACCAGTGCAGTGTAATACCATTACAGCTTCATAATACAGCAGATTAGTCAATCATAATTATTCTATAAAGTTCCTCTGTAACCACAAAATACAGGAAGAGCCACTAATAACTGAAGATGTTAAACTCAACCCAGAGGCTCAATACTGTTTTCCTAATCTTTCATTCCACCTCATTACCTTGGAAAACAGCCAATTTAGGACATTGCCCAAGCAAGGTCCGGAGAAACAATGCAGGCTGGGGTCTGATGGCTTAAAAACTGCGGAAAGGCCCCTCCTTTCTCATCCAGAACGACAGGAGATTCTGACTTTCGAGAAATCCCTTCAATATTCAGACATGCAGTTCCCATTACAGCCACTAGATGTTGCGCACACGCTTTCAATAAAATCGACGCACTTAAATCTCTTCAGATCACAATAGGTGCTAAGTTAGGAATTGCTTTAGAACGCAGAGTTAAAGATGTCCCATTCAGCGCCTGACCGAACATAAGAATGAGCGCACAGGAGCCTGTAATGTGATGGCGAGCAGTCAAAGCACTGAAGCACACTGGCCACTGGCACTTCCTATTATCCAGCACAGAGGCCTGAGACCGACCAGGCAACCCTGTCTGCCCATAAGGGTTGCCAACCCTCCAGGATTGGCCCTGGAGTCTCCAGGAGTTGAAGATTAATCTCCAGGACACTGCTGGGAGCAACACCCGGGGAGAAAGATCAGAGGGGCGTAAAATAAAATGGCGTTTTTAAAATATTTATTAGTTATAAAAATATTGGAGATGGGGAAATAAGTGTCCTCTCACAGACAGTCAAGGTGAATCTAATCAGGTAACAAAGAGTCTGTTCCCTTTCTGATTGGCCGTGGGATGACGGTGCGCCTGGAAGATGGACCAATGGCGAGAGAGTGGGGGGGCGGGGCAGCGCGAAGTCATGTGACAGAGGCTCCAGGAATCCACCCAAGCAAAGTTAGCAACCCTGTGCGCCCAGCGCCAGCCAATGAGAGGCTTTCGCGCTGCTGGCGCTGAGAGGGGGCACACAAACTGTGCCCCAGGCTGATGAAAGGCCTGCATTTTATTTAAATTGGCAGCTTGCCCATTGCTAAGAGCCTAGTTGGAACGGGGGTTTCGAGGGAAACCCAGAGAGGCGGGGGGTGGCGGGGGGGGGGGAGGACAGATTTTCCCGTATCTAGGGCCCACTCTTCATTTTATCAATAGTCGACCCTTGGCCTTGAACGGCCAGATGTGGCGAGGACACGCAAGCCCAAAGCAGGCGTAAAAATGGAAAACAAAATGGCGGCAATGTTCAGGCGTCCAGCGGCCACTGGCGGCTGAAATTCCAGATCCCGTTCTCCCGGTGCGTCACACGTTATGCGCCCGGGAGCAGAGGGAAAACCTTTTCAACCTTTAAACGAGGTCCGCTCATTCATCGGTGGAGCATCCAAGTGGCACTGGGGCAGGGAGCGCCTTTACCGACCCTGTGATCTTTGGTGGCGCGGCAGAGGCGTATGTTGGCGTGCTGCGTGTTTGGTCGCTGATTCATACCATGTCGAACCGCAAATGAGTTCCTGATCTCAGCCAAGTCACAGGGGTAAGTGGATGATAGGAACAGGAAGAGGCCATCAGCACCTTTGAGCCTGTTCCGCCATTCGATTAGATCATGGCTGATCTCTATCTTAACTCCATTTAGCCGTGTTGGTTCCATATCCCACAATACCCTTACCCAACAACAATCTATCATCCTTCCTCCAGTCTGAGGGGAGTGGTTGCTCCCCAGCCCTGAGGGTTGGTGCTCTACCTTGTCAGAGGTCAGAACATGGAGTCTGCTGGTACAACTATATCAGGAACGGGCACTCCCTCCGAAACCAGCGGTCTCCAATGACTGCCATTATTCGGCCGGACCGACGAGAACATCGACGAGAAGAGAGCACTGCAGGCATCCCCAATCCAGGCTCCCCGCAGATTGGCGTGGATCTCGAGGGGCGGCCGAGAACCAATCGAATCATAGGTTAGTACAGCACAGAAGGAGGCCAGTCGGCCCATCAAATCTGAGCCAAATAGGAGGGAACATAGGAACAGGTGGTGGCCATTCAGCCCCTCGGGCCTGTTCCGCCGTTCAATTGGATCCTGGCTGATCTGTGACCTCAACGCCTTGGACCCTTGCAGTCATGCAGGATCTGAAAAGCTCAATTTAGGATTCGACACTTCATGGCTCCGTTGCATGCGCTCCCATGGCGGAGCAACCGATCAGTACTGGAGTCGGCCTGGAAAGGTTTTCTTTTCTCACAGGTTGTCCAGCTCTGGTGGATGTGCAAGAATGGCTCAACTCCTTTCCTTTAAGATAGGATTCGACGCTCCCTGGAGGAGAGGATATTGGGGTGTGTTGTGGGGGTAAGGGGCTTTGTTACGTTCCTCCAATAGTATATCCTGGGCAACCATGGTTTCCTGGAGCTTGCTAGATTGTTTAGTGGAACCGGGAGGAACTTCCCAGGGTTTTTCCTGAATCCCGCTCCTCAGAATGGCTTCCATTAGTTCCCAACAGTCCAGATGAGCCAATAGCTGCCCGGGTCAGATTTGTCCCCCTTTTAAGCACGGGTCTTGTTCGAATGTTTCAGCATCCGATTATTACTTCATTAATATCAGACAGAGCCCCACAGATTTGCTCCTTCAACATCCTGGGACATGTGACACCAGGCATGGGGGTTCCCTTGTTATTCATTCCCTTTAACTTGGCAAGGATGTCCACCACACTGATTTAAAAAAAAATCCATTAAATCATTCGACTACCTCCCTCCCGTCTTCAGTTATTCCGCCACATTTATCCTTTAGAGTTTTATCTCTCTCTCCCTTAACTACCATCAAACATTGTTTTATCATTCTGTTTCTGCTGCATTTCACTCCAGTCCTCCGTACTATTTTAAGCTTGTTTTTAGAATTTTCCCAAACTCCCCCGTCTCTTGAACTCGCTCTTCTCTCTCCCCTTGCGGCCCTGGTATTGATTGCTTTATTTTTACATTTCTATTTAAATTTCTCCCTTTATCTATTTGAAGGGCTGAGTGCTTGACTTAGGCTGATTTTCCGTGGGGCAATGCTTGGCTTGCATATTTAGTGATAGTTCCACCAGTATTCTGTGCAGTGGGCTCAGGGTTAATAAGAAGCTACCATGGCTCATGGTGGAAAAGAAAGAATTTGCATTTCTACAGCGCCTTTCACAACCTCAGGACATCCCAAAGCGCTTTACAGCCAATTAAGTATTTTTTGAAGTGTAGTCACTGTTGTAATGTGGGAAACGCAGCAGCCAATTTGCGCACAGCAAGCTTCCACAAACAGCAATGAGATCATGACCAGATAATTTGTTTTTTATATGTTGATTGGGGGATAAATATTGGCCAGGACACCAGGGAAGAACTCCCCTGCTCTTCTTCCAATAGTGCGGTGGGATCTTTTGCGTCCACCTGAGAGGGCAGACTGGGCCTCGGTTTAACGTCTCATGCGAACGACGGCCCCTCCGACAGTGCAGCACTCCCTCAGCACTGGATTATCTGGTCATGATCTCATTGCTGTTTGTGGGAGCTTGCTGTGCGCACATTGGCTGCTGCGTTTCCCACATTACAACAGTGACTACACTTCAAAAAATACTTCATTGGTTGTAAAGCGCCTTGGGATGTCCTGGATTATGTGGTCAAGGCTCTGGACTGGGACTTGAAGCCACGATCTATCTGACTCAGAGGTGAGAGTGCTACCCACTGAGCCATGGCTGACAAGGAAGTCACTGCCCAGGGCGGTGTTGGTGCAAGTAGGCCCCAGGCTCAAACTACAGCCTGTGTTGCCTGAGCTGACGGCAAAGGCAAGTGCAGATGAGGGAGGCCATTCTGCCCATCTAGGTCATTCTTCCGTTAGAAAGCTCTGCACCCCCATCACAGCCTCTTGAATGACTCCAGAGTTTTTGCCCCCAGTTCCCTACACGGAGCCCATTCCAGGTATTGTTTGAAACCCTTAATGATGCCTGTCCTGAACTTGACTTTTACCAGATTGCAGTCAGGACTTAACTTGAAGCAGTGTTCATGATTTTTTTTATTGTTCATTCATGGGGTGTGGGCGTCGCTGGCAAGGCCAGCATTTATTGCCCATCCCTAATTGCCCTTGAGAAGGTGGTGGTGAGCCGCCTTCTTGAACCGCTGCAGTCTCCGTGTGGTGAAGGTGCTCCCGCAGTGCTGTTAGGGAGGGAGTTCCAGGATTTTGACCCAGTGACGATGAAGGAACGGCCGATATATTTCCAAGTCAGGATGGTGTGTGACTTGGAGATGGTGGTGTTCCCATGCGCCTGCTGCCCTTGTCCTTCTAGGTGGCGGAGGTACAGGATTGAAGGATTAACCCTTTCTATGCCTTATATACCTTTAGGAGTTTCCCTGTCATATGTCTCCGTTTAAGGATGTGAATATGGTCCCAAAGCACATGACCAGTTACGTGAAATGACTGGCGTTTTTTTTTGCAAACCTTTTTATCTCTGCTAATTTTACCAAAATGTTTCTGGGGGGTCGGGGGTTGGTTTATACAGATAAGATATATAAAGATCTTTAAATTGAATTAGTTCTCAACACGCGACCTTTCAACTGGATATAAAAGGTTAATGGTAGACCTTTCCCCACAGTCTGCCTGTAAAACCGCACCCCACAGAGCACCTGTAAAACCGCTCCCCGCAGTCCGCCTGTAAAACCGCTCTCCACAATCTGCCTGTAAAACCGCTCCCCACAGTCCGCCTGTAAAACCGCTCCCCACAGTCTGCCTGTAAAACCGCTCCCCACAGAGCACCTGTAAAACCGCTCCCCGCAGTCCGCCTGTAAAACCGCTCTCCACAATCTGCCTGTAAAACCGCTCCCCACAGTCTGCCTGTAAAACTGCTCCCCACAGTCCGCCTGTAAAACCGCACCCCACAGTCCGCCTGTAAAACCGCTCCCCACAGTCCGCCTGTAAAACCGCTCTCCACAATCCGCCTGTAACACCGCTCCCCACAATCCGCCTGTAACACCGTTCCCCACAGTCCGCCTGTAAAACCGCTCCCCACAGTCTGCCTGTAAAACCGCTCCCCACAGTCCGCCTGTAAAACTGCTCCCCACAGTCCGCCTGTAAAACCGCTCCCCACAGTCCGCCTGTAAAACCGCTCCCCACAGTCCGCCTGTAAAACTGCTCCCCACAGTCCGCCTGTAAAACCGCTCCCCACAGTCCGCCTGTAAAACTGCTCCCCACAGTCCGCCTGTAAAACCGCACCCCACAGTCCGCCTGTAAAACCGCTCCCCACAGTCCGCCTGTAAAACCGCACCCCACAGTCCGCCTGTAAAACCGCTCCCCACAGTCCGCCTGTAACACCGCTCCCCCCAGCCTGCCTATATATGGTATTGTAGCCCCGAGGTTGCGAGTTCAAATCCCACATTGGCAAATTGGGAAACTGAATTCAGTAAATCCGGTAAACTCCTGGATTGTTGCAAAAACCCAACTGGCTCTCTGATGTCTTTCAGGGAAGAGAAGCTGCCCACTCGCCCCCCACCCCCCCGAACACCCCTGCCCCCCGCCTACACGTGACTTCAGTCACACACTACGTGGTTGACACTTAAAGCAACTAGGAATGGGCAACAAATACTGATTTGCCAGAGTTGCCCACATCGCCACAATCTGCCTGAAACACCTCTCCTCACGGTCTATCCTCCCCACAGGCTGCCTGTGACATCTCTCCCCGGGAGGCCGATGTTACTCACCAATTGTTCACTTGTAAGATTGTGAGGCCCGTGTCTTGCGCTAACTGTTTCTTCTGCTCCTCGGATGGGTACGGGTGCTGAAAAAGGGGAGACAAGAGGGTAGAGTAAGTCACAGCCTTAATTCCTCAGCTTCGCCGGGGGCCTTGCACCGAGCCACGACCCAGCACCACAAGCTCGAAGGACACCCCGATCATCCAACACTCCTGGTAATGGAAACGAAAACTGCACCAGGACCAGCAGCTGGGCAGCGATGAGGCGCAGCCTGAAAACCCAGACGCTAATTTGAGTGAGAGTGGCAGAGGCTGGGGAACAGGGCTGACACTATTTTGAAGAAAGGCAGAGGAGATCCCCCCTCCCCCCACGCTCCCCCCCGGTGTCCTGGCCAATGTTTATCCCTCAACCAACATCGCTTAAAAAAAAACCAGATTATCTGGTCATCATCTCATGGCTGTTTGTGGAATCTTGCTGTGCACAAATTGGCTGCCACGTCTCCTACATTCCAACGTCCTGAGCTCATGAAAAGCTCTGTATAAATGCAAGCTTGCTCTCAGTTCTTTCTCTCTTTTCTCTTGCTCTCGTTCTCTGTCTCGTTCTCTCTTGCTTTCCTTCTGCTATGCTCTTGTCAGTGGGCTGGATGTCTTGATCATTTAATTCAAAGCACGGGGCAGAACTCAGCAATGGAAATAATCACTGCAACCAGCCCGAGGGCGAATTTCTTCACAGTCAAATGAAGAGCTGGGCCCGGGCTCTCCAGAGACCCGACGCCTGGATCTTTAAAGGGCCGGGGCGCTCGACAAACTTGCGGGCAGTTGAGAATAAACGCAGCCAACAAAATAATATGTCCAGTCGAGGCGGAGGAGGCAAGGGTCTTGGCAAAGGAGGTGCATAAACGTCACCGCAAAGTCCTCGGAGAAACGGAATGACCAAAGCGGCCAGTCACCAGCTGGCTCAGCGTGGGTGTTAAACAACAACAGCAACATCGCTGGCCTCATCGCAGAGTCGCCAAGGTTTTAGAGAGAGACTTGCATTTCTATAGCGCCTTTCACGACTTCAGGATGTCCCAAAGTGCCTTTTTTTTTTGGAAGTGTTGTCACTGTAGGAAACGCAGCAGCCAACTGGTGCACAGCAAGCTCCCACAAACAGCAACGTGATCATGACCAGATAATCTGCTTTTTTTTTGTGATGTTTGCTTGAGGGATAAACATTGGCCAGAGCTCTCTCCTGCTCCTCTTCCAATAGTGCAATGAGATCTTTCGTGTCCAGCTGAGAGGGCAGACGGGGGCCTCGGTTTAACATCTCATCCGAAAGACAGCGCAGCGCTCCCTCAGCACTGCACTGGGAGTGTCAGCCGAGATTTTTGTCATGATGCGGAGATGCCGGTGTTGGACTGGGGTGGACAAAAGTGAGAAGTCGCACAACACCAGGTTATAGTCCAACAGTTTTATTTGAAATCACAAGTTTTCGGAGCTGCTGCTCCTTCGTCAGGTGAAGTGAAGGAATACGAATCGGCAAAGTTTTGTGCTCAAGTCTCTGGAGTGGGACTGTGAACCCACGACCTTCTGACTCAGAGGCGACCTGGAAGAATGTCATTAAGGATTCGGTTACCGACACTGAACACGCCCACACGCAAGATGGTCACTTCCCTGGATGTGACACATGCTCAGAAACAGCAGGGGGACGATTCTCTGTGGGTTCAGTGGTTGAAGTACCAAAAAAGAAATGGGGAGTGACAAAGATAACACATTTCATCTGAAGGTTCAGCTGTCCCCCCTCGCTGGGAGTCGCCGAGGATTCACCTACTGCCAACTGCTCACTGGGGCTTTAAAATAGATCTTGGTATTCATTCCGAGTCTCAGGGTTTGAAGCTTCAGCCACGGAGATGGGAGTCAGTTCCCCACCCTCATCCACCCTCGGTCCCATCTCTCCCAAAGCCACTGAATCTCACCGGGCCCGGGGTCATAAGCTGTTCTCTGCTCTCTGGACCAAGGGATGGGGGTGGGCGGCGGACAGGGTGCGCTTCACGTGCGAGCCCAGACAAATTAGCGTCGGCTGGCCATTCAACTGCGGAGGCTACTTCTGGCAGGGGGTCAACACCATGATCGGGAACAGAAAACCCTACTGAGCATTTCCCTTCCCTAACTCGAGGGGGGGGAGTGCGGGGGAAGACCTATCTGAGCCTCCGCTGAGATCAGCTCACTATACACAGGCCAGGGCTAGGACCGGGGATCTTCCCTAGCCTGCACGGTCCGACTCATGGTGGGGGAGGCTCCAGGGCTTCACTGAAGTCGAGCCAATGTCCAATCTGATGCCAACGGGTAAGCCAAGCAAAGTGGCGCTGTGGGAAGACTGAGGCCTGCTAAAGAGCTGGCATCCACCACCACCTCAGGTGGTGGCAGCTCCCTGTCAGTCAGTTAATCAGCCCTGGCTCAGTGGGTAAGCACTCTTGCCTCTGAGTCAGAAGGTTGTGGGTTGGAGTCCCACTCCAGAGACTTGAGCACAATATTTCGGCTGACACTCCAGTGCAGCACCGAGGGAGCTGTCAGAGGTGCCGTCTTTCGAATGGAACGTTAAACCGAGGCCCCGTCTGCCCTCTCAGGTGGATGTAAAAGATCCCACGGCACTATTCGAAGAAGAGCAGGCGCAGTTCTAACGGTGTATTGGCCAACATTTAGCACTCAACCAACATCACTAAAACGGATGATCTGGTCATTATCACATTGCTGTTTGTGGGATCTTACTGTCCACCAATTGGCTGCCGCGTTTCCCACATCACAACAGTGCCTACCACTTCAAAAGTGCTTCATTGGCTGTAAAGCGCTTTGGGACGTCCTGAGGTCGTGAAAGGCGCTGTAGAAATGTAAGTTATTTCTTTCAATATTGGTTTTAACACTTCAGACCCAGTTAATTTATCATGTGATTTAAATCTATGTGATGGTGTGAGGTAGGGTCAGAATGTGTGAGACTTGGCAAGTCTGGCGTACAAGGCAGCGCCCTCCAAAAGCTTTTTGCCACATAGCTGAAGTCTAAAAGTCACAAAAGATCACAACTTTAGCCATCTAATTACAGACTGAATGTGTCTTTCTTCTCTCAGGCTGCTTGAAGGGCAGTGACAACAGATGGCAGATAACATTATGATCCATTTAATTCTGGGAAAAAGAGTGGCGGGCTAGCCTTTTACAGGCCATGGCTTTGGTGGCCTCTCTGATTCTTATCTGACAGGCCCGTGATAGATGAGCCCTGGGCCCCAGTGTCTCTCACACTAAGGCCTGTGTCGTAGGCATTTGACAGCAGGGTGACGGATGGGGCCTGTAGAAAACACAGGCCTCCGTCCACACTCCTAGGCCTGACAGCAGGATAGGCCCCAGGGGGTTGCCATGGGTTACTGGATCATGCTGCCTCTCCCCTGTTTCCAATTGCAAATAACCACATAACAAACAGGCCTGCTGGGATTGTGACAGCTGTAACCTAAAATGAACCCTGAAAAAGGACAAAAGTGTCCTCGGAGATGGGGCCATTGAATGATTGATTATGATCTTTGGACAGAAGAGAGGTCTTTCAGGTCAGAATGTGATGCAAAAATCACATGTTTTAAAAATAATTTTGATGTACATCATTTAATGCCCCCGCCCTTTTTAAACAGTTCCTGCACGGGCAGTTTTAGCTCAAAAACAGGAGGATATCGTTAACCTCGGAATGTTTTGAGCATTTTTGCTTAAAAAATTTAAGAATTTGGTTTGTAGCTTGCAGTTTTGGGCTTGGAATTTGGTTACAGGTATATCCTTTCTACAGTTCTCCTAGAACAGCCTGTACTTGGGTCAGTCTTGGCTCAGGTGGTAGCACTCTCAGTTCTGAGTCAGAAGGTTGTGGCTTCAATGCACCGGCTCCAGAGACTTGTCCGTGTAATCTAAGCTGACACTCCCGAGCAGTACTGAGGGAGTGCCGCACTGTCGGAGGTGCCGTCTTTAATCCAGCCCCTCTTCAGATGGATGTGGAAGATCTCATGTCACTATTTGAAGAAGGAAGGGGCGTTCTCCCCAACTTTTATCCCTCAACCAACACCACTAAAAGCAGATGATCTGGTTATTGATCACATCGCTGTTTGTGGGAGCTTGCTGTGCACAAGTTGGCGGCCTGCGTTTCCTACATTACAACAGTGCTTACACTTCAAAAGTACTTCATTGGCTGTAAAGCGCTTTGGGGCGTCCTGAGGTTATGACAAGGGACGAAATAAATGCGAGTTCCTTCTTCATACTCACAACAGTTCCTAATATTATTGAATCTCTAAGGTTCAGGGTAATTACTTTTTGCCCAGTCCAAATTCAGAGGGGCAAATTAGGTGGCTTGAAGGTTCGAGTTCTGATATTCAGAAGAAAGTCCCAGAGCAATGAGAGACCCATGGCCCATCAGACTTGCTCTGTACAGAGTCCATATCTGAGTATTTCACCATTGACTTACCCCACCACTTCCTGTGGCTCCCCCACTCTAAGGGGCAGAAAGCTCCTTCCCTAAATCCCCTGGACAGACTGCCCCTGTTTCATAGAAACATAGAAACATAGAATCTAGGAGCAGGAGTAGGCCATTCGGCCCATCGAGCCTGCTCCACCATTCAATACGATCATGGCTGATCATCCAAGTCCAGTACCCTGTCCCTGCTTTAATCCCCACAGTACACATATCCCCCGTAACCCCACGTATTTAATTCCCCCTAACATATCCCATCCTATCCCCATAACCCCACATATTTAATCCCCCCTAACACTAAGGGTCAATTTATCATAGCCAAATCAACCTAACCCGCACATTTTTGGACTGTGGGAGGAAACCGGAGCACCCGGAGGAAACCCACGCAGACACGGGGAGAATGTGCAAACTCCACACAGACAGTCACCCGAGGCCGGATTCGAACCCGGGTCCCTGGCGCTGTGAGGCACCAGTGCTAACCACTATGCCACCGTTTCGCTCAGAGGGCCAGTGTTTTACGGTCAGTGGGGCCTCTCTGATTTCCCCAGACACGTATCCGCACTGCCCTCGGCTGTTGCCTGATCCTGCAGTGGGTTTTGGGACTCGGTGCTTGGGTGGGACTTCCTGCTCACGTACAGCAGCTTTCAGGCCTCAGAGCAGAGGCAGCATCAGGAGTGCCGGAGATGGGGGAGCGGAGAAGGGTGTCAGTGAGAAGTGGGTGTGGGGTGGGGGGGAGAGTGTCAGTATTAATTGAGAGGGGAAGAGAGTCAGTATTAAGAAAGACAGACTTGCATTTTTATAGCTCCTTTCACGACCACCAGATGTCCCAAAGGGCTTTACAGCCAATGAAGTACTTTTTGAAGAGTGGCCACTGTTGTAATGTAGGAAACGCGGCTGCCAATTTTCGCACAGCAAGCTCCCACAAACAGCACTGTGACAATGACCAGATAATCTGTTTTAGTGATGGCGATTGAGGGATTATTATTTGCTTGGACACCGGGGAGAACTCCCCTGCTCTTCTTCGAAATACCACGGGATCTTTTACGTCCACCTGAGAGGGCAGACGGGGCCTCGGTTTAACGTCTCATCCGAAAGTGCAGAGATCCATCAGTGCTGCACTGGGAGTGTCAGCCATGGATTTTTGTGCTCAAGTCTCTGGAGTGGGACTTGAACCCACGACCTTCTGACTCAGAGGTGAGAGTGCTGCCCACTGAGCCACAGCTGACAGCAATAACTGAGGGGGAGAGTGTCAGTATTAGTTGATTACTGTCCCTCCTGCAAGTGGAAACGGTTTTTCCTTAATTGCTCTATCAAAATTCCTCGTACTTTTGAACTCTATTAAATCACCCCTTATCTCCCTCTGCTCTAAGGAGAACAATCCTGGCTTCTCCAGTCTCTCCACATAAGTGAAGTCCCTCAGCCCTGGTAAATCTCCTCTGCACCCTCTCCAAGATATTGGGAAGGTGACCAAAAAGCTTGGTCAAAGAGGTGGGTTTAAAGGAGGTCCTTAAACTAGCAGGGGGGGGCAGGTGGATAGGCAAAGGTGTTATGAGGGGAATTCCAGAGTGTGAGAGCCAGGAGGCTGAAGGCACAGCTGCCAATGGTGGGGCGAAGGTGGGGGGTGGGGGGTGCGTTTCCACAAGAGGCCAAAGGAACAGAGAGTTCAGGGTGGGGTGGGTGGAGTTTGTAGGGCCGGGAAGGTTACAGAGATAGGGAGGGGGGTGAGGAAATGGACGGATTTAAAAACGAGGATGAGAATTTTAAATCGGAGGCACTATGAAAGTCAATGTAGGTCAGCAAGGCCGGGACTGATGGGCTAGCGAGACTTGGCAGATGTGGCAGGTCTATGCTCAGGGCTAATTCGGAGTTGCTGGCTTTGTGGAAGGTGTGTCAGTTTTTGCTAGTTCTGCAGGTTCAAAGCTCAAAAAAAAATCAAGCAAAGCTTAAGTCTCTCTTTACCATTGATCCGGCTTCTCAACCGCTATTGATCCAACTCCTTTTCTAAAGCTGTCAGCTCATCCTGCCTCAACTCCCTTCTCTGCCAGCTTCTTCCACCTTCCACACTTCCTGCGGGAAGTCAAGTACTTTTTCTAATCTCCAATCCCGCTCGCGTTTGTGAATGTTGTACCTTGTCCTATATTCCTGTGAAACTTCTAATAACAATCGTAATAAGTAACGTCTCCGCATCATAACTCCCAGCAGCTTAAACACCAAACTTCTGGTGTCCAATTTTCATCTGGACAATTTGCATAAGCTTTCCTCACACTAGGGCTGTCCAGTGCAGAACAGTAACATTGATAACTCCAGTAATATGAGTGTGTGCGTGTTTGTATTTGTGTGTATGTGTTTGTACCTGGTTGTGTGTCTTTGTACATGTATGCATATGCCAGTGTTGTATACATGTGACTATATGTGTGTGTGTGTTTCTGTGTTTGTGCGTGTGTGTGTGTGCTTGTACACGTGTGTGTCTCTTTGTACATGTGTGTGTCCTTCTGTGTTTGTGTGTGTGTCTTTGTACGTGTGTGTGTCTTTCTGTGTTTGTACGTGTGTGTGTCTTTGTATGTGTGTGTGTGTGTCTTTGTACATGTGTGTGTCTTTGTACATGTGTGTGTCTTTCTGTGTTTGTACATGTGTGTGTCTTTGCACGTGTGTGTCTTTCTGTGTTTGCATGTGTGTGTGTCTGTGTGTGTGTCTTTGTACATGTGTGTGTCTTTGCACGTGTGTGTCTTTCTGTGTTTGCATGTGTGTGTGTCTGTGTGTGTGTCTTTGTACATGTGTGTGTCTTTGTACGTGTGTGTGTCTTTGTACGTGTGTGTGTCTTTGTACGTGTGTGTGTCTTTCTGTGTTTGTACGTGTGTGTGTCTTTGTACGTGTGTGTGTCTTTGTACATGTGTGTCTTTCTGTGTTTGTACATGTGTGTGTGTGTGTGTGTGTGTGTATACGTGTGTGTGTGTGTGTGTGTGTGTGTGTATATACGTGTGTGTGTGTGTGTGTGTGTGTGTGTGTGTGTGTGTGTGTGTGTAGGAGGCCGTGGCACTGATGATGATAAGGACACGGGTCTACAGCAGACATCTCGGAATATTCCAGGTCAATGGGTCCTGACCAGAGGCCAATGGGGCAGAAACCAGCTGGGAATTCCTTCTTAGTGTAATGAAGGCTCTCAGAGGCTTTTACATCCTTAGGTTTCAGGATGAGCGCTTGGGAATAGATTCAGGTGATTAAATGCTGTCTGATTAGTTCTCTCTGCAACGTAATGCGTTTACAGGCATTTCAATTAGTTACTGTTTGCTCAGCTCCTATCTGAAGTACTTTGCTTAACTAACCAGCAAAAGGATTTATCCTAATTAATTACTCGACTAAACACCTAACTTCTAACCTGAAGGTTGTAGGACTTCCTTTTATGCAGGTCTAGGAAGAGATCAAGGCCCACAGGACCTCGAGATTGGAGAGAAGATGAGCTAAATTGGGAAGTCTAAGCTTGGCTTTCATACGGAAGAGGAGGAGGCCAATCAGCCCCTCTAGCCTGTTCCGCCATTCAATGAGATCATGGCTGATCTTTATCTTAGCTCCATCCACCCGCCTTGGCTCCATATCCTTTTATACCCTCATACCTTTGGCCTGAAGATTGCAGGAGGGAGGAAATACTAAGGGGGGTCGAGAGACCTAGACAACTGACATCTCCTTCCCCATCTAGACTGGCAGTTGGAGCTCCCACCCCTGAGTGCAGGAATGTGACTGTCTCGAGGTCAAAACACACCAACCCCACCAGCCTATGCTCAATCGGCCAAACCTAGCTCTGCCGCTGGGGGAGGGGTCATTAGACACTATCAAACACTGGGGAGGGGTCATGGCCCTGTCAAACTGGGGTAGTGTCATGACCTTATCAAACACTGGGGGAAGGGTCATGACCTTATCAAACACTGGGGGAAGGGTCATGACCCTATCAAACACTGGGGGTGGGGGAAGGGTCATGACCTTATCAAACACTGGGGGAAGGGTCATGACCTTATCAAACACTGGGGGAAGGGTCATGACCCTATCAAACACTGGGGGTGGGGGAAGGGTCATGACCCTATCAAACACTGGGGGAAGGGTCATGACCTTATCAAACATTGGGGGAAGGGTCATGACCCTATCAAACACTGGGGGTGGGGGAAGGGTCATGACCTTATCAAACACTGGGGGAAGGGTCATGACCCTATCAAACACTGGGGGAAGGGTCGTGACCTTATCAAACACTGGAGGATGGGTTATTAGACTCTATCAAACACTGGGGGAGAGGTCATGACATTATCAAACACTGGGGGAGACCCTACCAAATGACCCCTTCTCCGTACAGGGCTGAACTGCCCTGACTTTAGGGGAAGCTCTACAAACTAAAGGGGTTGGTGTTGCTGGTGGGGCGATGAAAATCGGGGATGCACAAGAGGCCGAATTGGAAGAGCGCAGAGATCTCAGAGGGCTGGAGGAGGTTACAGAGATAGGGAGAGGTGACTAGTGATTCAGTTTCTTGGTTGTTGGCCTGAATGGATCCCCTGTAGCCTTTGGGGGGGAAAGTGTGGAAACTGGAAAACAAAGGTGAAAACTGTCACTTTCAATGACCATCAGGGCCAATTCTTTGCTCGTTGCTCTGGTGCTGTGGGGTATGTCCCACAATATAAAACCGGGCAGATTCCCTAGCATCTGAGGCTGGATTGCCTCAATTTTAAAATTCTCATCCTTTTGTTCAAATCTCTCCATGGCCTCGCCCCTCCCTATCTCTGTAACCGCCTCCAACCCTCCGAGAACTCTGCGCTCCTCCAATTGTGGCTTCTTGCGTGTCCCTGATTTCCTTCACCCCACCATTGACGGCCGTGCCTTCAGCTGCCTGGGCCCTAAGCTCTGGAATTCCCTCCCTAAACCTCTCTACCTCTCTCTCCTCCTTTAAGACATTCCTTAAAACCTACCTCCTTGACCAAGCTTTTGGTCACCTGTCCTAATATCTCCTTATGTGGCTCAGTGTCAAATTTTATTTGATAACGCTCCTGTGAAGCGCCCTGGGATGTTTTACTATGTTAAAGGCGCTATATAAATGCAATTTGTTATTGTTGTATTGCCACTTCTTGCATTGGACACGCTGATAAAATGAGATGAAGTGGGGAGGAGGCTGGTGTGGAGCATAAACACCAGCATGGACCAGATGGGCCGAATGGCCTGTTTCTGTGCTGTAAATTCTGTGTGATTCTATGTAACGTGAGGAGTGTTTGGATGTGCTGTGGGATTACGGCGAGGATGATGGGGATGGGCGACCGTGGAGCCCCGGGAGCAGGAGTTGGAGTTGACCTTTGACTCTTACCGTGAGGTGCTGGAAGAGCCAAGCCCGCATGATGTTGGTGGCGACTTTGGGAAAGATGCCTCTTTTTTTCTGGCGTCTCTTGTCCTTGTCCAGATCGTCATCGTCGCCAGTACCAGGCGATGCCACGCTGTTGTCCAACGCATCTCCTGAGGAGAGAGGAACCAGGGGATCAGCAATACCGCAGAGGGCAGAGAGGCGGGACGAGGAGTTGGCTTCCAATTTCTTCTCAATGGGATCAAGCTGAGAGCTATTGCTACTTGGAAAGGGAACATGTTCTCCACAGTTGTTAAGTGGTCTCGGGATCAGATTTAGCCTGGGTTGAACTGTCTGTCTAAATTGGAAAGAACAAGTATATGATTTGACTGAAATGGGAGGAAATCCTCTCGCAATGTACCTTAACCCCAAACTTAGAAATCCCCCCCCCCCGCCCCCTCTCCCCACTCCATTTATCACACTCAGCAGTTGCTCAGTCAGAAGGTCATGGGTTCAAATCC
Source organism: Squalus acanthias (assembly GCA_030390025.1). NCBI lineage: Eukaryota > Metazoa > Chordata > Chondrichthyes > Squaliformes > Squalidae > Squalus > Squalus acanthias. Next base: position 6,623,847 of record CM059451.1, on the reverse strand, counting down.
CACTCCAGAGACTTGAGCACAAACATCTAGGCGGACACTCCAGTGCAGTACTGAGGGAGTGCTGCACTGTCGGAGATGCCGTCTTTCAGATGAGACGTTAAACCGAGGCCCCGTCTGCCCTCTCAGGTGGATATGAAAGTTTCCATGGCCACTATTTCGAAGAAGAGCAGGGGGAGTTCTCCCCGGTGTCCTGGCCAATATTTATCCCTCAATCAACATCACTGAATAACAGCTTATCTGGTCATTTATCTTGTTGCTGTTATGGAATCTTGCTGTGTGCAAACTGGCTGCTGCGATTCCTGCCTTATAACAGTGATAATACTGCACTGGCTGTAAAGCAATTCGGAAAGTCGTGAAAGGCACTATATAAATGCAAGTCTTTCGTTTAAAAAAAAATAGAGTTGAGGTACAGATCAACCTTGATCTAACAGAATGGCAGAACAGGCTCGAGGAGCTGAATGGCCTCCTCCTGTTCCTATGGTAACACCTTGGGGAGACGGCACTGCCTTTTGGGAGCTGGGGACCGGGAATTCCTGGGAGTGCATCAATATTGGCAAGGGGCTCCCCACAGGACAGAGTGAAAATCAGTGTCACAGTGCAGGACATAAGCACATAAGAAATAGGAGCAAGAGTCGGCCATTTGGCCCCTCGAGCCTGCTCCGCCATCCAATAAGATCATGGCTGATCTTCTACCTCATCTCTACTTTCCTGAACTATCCCAATATCCCTTGATTCCCTTAATATTCAAAAATCCATCGATCTCTGTCTTGAATATACTCAACGACTGAACCTCCACAGCCCTCTGGGGTAGAGAATTCCAAAGATTCACCACCCTCTGAGTGAAGACATTTCTCCTCATCTCAGTCCTAAATGGCCTACCCCTTATTCTGAGGCTGTGACCCCTGGTTCTAGACTCCCCAGCCGGGTGAAACATCCTCCCTGCATCTACCCTGTCAAGCCCTGTAAGAATTTTGTCTGTTTCAATGAGGTCACCGCTCATTCTTCTAAACTCTAGAGAATATAGGCATAGTCAACCATCCAAGTATAATCAAGACAGAGATCGATAGATTTTTTGGATATTAAGGGAATCAAGGGATATGGGGATAGTGCAGGAAAGTGGAGATGAGGTAGAAGATCAGCCATGATCTCATTGAATGGCGGAGCAGGCTCGAAGGGGCAAATGGCCGACTCCTGCTCCTATTTCTTATGTTCTTATTTCCTGAATGAGTTGGACTGTTCTGTGGAGATATGGGGGGAAAAATTCGGTTGCTTTGCGTCTCCCTAAGAGGGTGCTAACGGGGCACAAAGCAACTAGTGCCCGGGCACGGCGCCGCCAACGCCTCCCGCGAAATTCAGCGGGAGGTTAGTGGCGGCGGTAACCGTTACTGCCCCCCTGGTGCTGCGCCTGCCGGCGATGACGTCATCGCCGTGCGCAGCGCCCCGCTCGCACCCCCGGCCGTGATCTTCGGTAGCGCCCCCTGACTTACCGGCGGACTCTATGTCCGACGGGGTCAGGGGGGGCCTACCTGCAGGCCGGGCCGGCGCTAATTAAAGGCGAGGTGCCGGGCGGCCATTTTTGTTGCTGGCCGCCTGCCAGCACCTGCCTCCGCTGCCGTCCCTGCCTCCTTACCCGTCCGCTCGCGGAGTGCCGGCTGCGCTCCATGAACCCGGCACTTTTCTTGAGTGCCGGGCTCTTTTGCCGGCACTCCCGATCCCTGGGGGCCCAGCTGGGCCCCGGGTTGCACTGCGCAAGGCCCCTCCCCTTTAAGAAGGGGAGGAAGGCCTGCAATACCGCGGCGCGATATTCCCTCGCAGCGCCTCAAGAGGGAGGCGGGCCGCTTCCAGTAGCGCCCCGCTTCCTTCTTGGGGCGCTACCACTCAATTTCAGCTGCGGGGGGCGCTAATTTTTACGGGGCGCGAAAAGTAGCGCCCTGACGAAGTTAGAGCCCCAAAGGGGGCGCGACTCAATTTTTCCCCCATGGAATTGCCTTCCTCTGTGGTGCCTCTGTTGTGGTGGCTGCCCAGACTTGGTGGTACGTTTAATGAGGTGAGCGTGTTGTTTTCGCGAGGCGCTACGCACCACCCCTGGGCAGGGGGTGCCAACTCAGGCTTGGACATGTTCGTGGAGGTTTCATCACAGGACCTCCCGCCTCGGCGTAATGGGGTTTGCACCAAAGTTACCGGGGAAGAGGAAATTCACCCTCACTATCTGCAACGCCAGGGCTGGAATGCAGATGGGATCTCACTCTCTCACTGACTCACACACTCTCCTAATCACACACGCACGCGCGCACAAACATAGACGCACACGCACGCAAACATACGCCTACACGCATGCACACACACAAATATTTTCCCTAACTAACAGCAAAGCCCACTGACAGAGCTGCCTATTCCTAATTCATGATGTTCCCTTTCCTGTCCAATCGCAGCCCGCCTCCTTCCCTTCCTTTGCATTTATGCTGTCTTAATAATAATAAAATCAGGGGCCTTCAACAGCTGCTGTGCTATTTTATCCTCAGGCAAAAAAAAGGCTTAAAAGCCTGCCTGGAGGGCATCTAAATAATGCATCTGAGAGGCCCCAGCTCCTCGTCCCTACTTGTCATAATGTACAATCCCCTGGTGCCCATCTCCCGACTCTCGCTATCCAAACACCTCGTCTACCATAGCAACACTTTCATCCAGTTCAACAAAACGGACTGGAGTGATGAGGACAAATCAGGAAAATAGAGGGAAAGTCATATGGAGACGGGAAAGAAACCGCAAGCTTTGGTTTAACACCTCCACACGCGCGCGCCTGCACACACACACACACAAGTGCACACACATGCACACACTTACACAAGCGCGCACACACATACTCACACACACACACTGGGTCAAAATCCTGGAACTCCCTCCCTAACAGCACTGTGGGAGTACCTTCACCACACGGACTGCAGCGGTTCAAGAAGGCGGCTCACCACCACCTTCTCACGGGGCAATTAGGGATGGGCAATAAATGCCGGCCTTGCCAGTGACGCCCACATCCCATGAATGAATAAAAAAAAACATACACGTGCACACACAAGTGAACACACACGCAAATGCACACACACACACACACGTAAACACACAGGCAAGGGGGAGCGTTACATTTTGTTTTAAATGGTTGTACGTGTTTTAAAACAGATTATAATAATGCTAAGTGTAAAGCATGGGCAGAGTTTCTTTGACAACAGAGATTTTGCCCTCGGTGAACAGCGAGAACAGAAAGCCCCCTTTCCATTTCGGAAATACCGAGGTGAATGTCAAAGATCCCATGGAACTATTTTGAAACTAGTTCTCCCCGGTTTCCTGGCCAATATTTATTCCTCGACCAACATCGCTTAAACTGATTATCTGGTCATTATCGCATTGCTATTTGTGGGATCTTGCTGTGTGCGAATTGGCTGCTGTGTTTCCTACATTACAACAGTGACCACACTTCAAAAATACTTCATTGGCTGCTCCGCTGCTCTTCTTTGAATAGTGCCACGGGATCTTTTACATCCAACCTGAGAGAGCAGACGGGTCCCCGGTTTAACGTCTCATCCCGAAAGACGGCACCTCCGACAGTGCCGCACTCCCTCAGCACTGCACTGGGAGTGTCAGCCTGGATTTTTGTGCTCAAGTCTCGGGGAGTGGGACCTGAACCCACGACCTTCTGACTCAGGGGTGAGAACGCTACCCACTGAGCCACGGCTACACGCCAATGATGCGGCCTACGCTCCTGATACACACATCAGCGGTAAGGTCCGACATCAGGTTCGCAAAGCTGCAGGTACGGCTTTATTCCAGGGTTGGGTAATGGCGGGACGAGAGAGCGTGCTTTCGCGATTTGGGTCGCAAATCTGGTTGGACGTATTCTTGGAGGATTCATCACATGACCTCCCACCTCTAACCGCCCCACTCGGTCAAACAGCCTCTTTTCCCATCTCCAATCTTTTTATAACTGATTAAAAAAATGACAAAAAAACCACCTTTTTTTTTAAATGGCAGTGTGATTTTTCACCTAGATTGCTCGCACCAGATTAATCTTTCATTCCTGGAGATTCTAGGACAATCCTAAGCCCTCGCTCCCTATCCTATCCCCTCCCTATCTCTGTAATCTCCTCCAGCCCCACAATCCCGAGATATCTGCGCTCCTCTAATCCCTGATTTTAATCGCTCAGCCATTGGTGGCCGTGCCTTCAGCTGCCTGGGCCCTAACCTCTGGAATTCCCTCCCTAAACCTCTCCGTCTCTCTGCCTCTCTGTCCCCCTTTAAGACGCTCCTTAAAACTTACCTCTTTGACCAAGCTTTTGGTCATCTGCCCTCATTTCTCCTGATGTGGCTCGATGTCAAATTTTGTTTTATAACGCTCCTGTGAAGCGCCTTGGGACGTTTTACTACGTTAAAGGCGCTATATAAATACAAGTTGTTGTTGTTGAAGGAGCAGTGCAGGGTAAAATTTATACCGAAGGGAGTGGGGGGTGCGGAGCTTTGGCTTGCCTGAGACTGTCCTGTTACTGGGAATGATTTTAAGTGGATGCAGTTCGTTTGCAATCTGTTATGTGCAGTGCTTGCTGTTCAATGCCGAGCTGTGATTAATGCTCTTTCCCCAATCTCCTGCTGTTTTATAGTGTCTCCTGGTACTAGGCCCTCAGCAGAGTTTACATAGAGGCTGCTGTTGCTCCAAGGGGCTCCTTCAACACCTTCCCACTGTAAATTTATACCCCTGGCTCTGTTAACAACATACACTGCATCAGGCCGTAGATTTAGGAAAGATCGATTTTGGCCTCAATTAAAGTGTTGCTGGGTTTTTGTATTTGACTGATTGCTGTTTGAGGGCATTTGGTAATGATTTAACAGGTAATTTTCTGGGCTGGCGGCGACTGTACCCTTTAAATCACGATGGAACATTTAAAGGAAAATGTGAGCAAGCAGGCCTTGGTCTGGTTTTGTCTCAGTTCAAACTCAAACTAACGCCAATAAGCGATCCAATTGAAATCAAATCTTCAACCTGCCGTGGCTCAGTGGGTAGCACACTTGCACTCTGTAGTCAGAAAGTTCAAATCCCACTCCAGAGACTTCTAATACCAAATCTAGGCGAACACTCCCAGCGCAGTACTGAGGCCCTGTCTGTCCTCTCAGGCAGATGTAAAAGATCCTGTGGCACTATTGGAAGAAGAGCAGGGGAGTTCTCACTGGTCAATATTTATCCCTCAACCAACATCACTGGGGGGAAAAAAAGCAGATGATCTCATTGCTGGTTGTGGGAGCTTGCTGTGCATAAATTGCCATTTCCTACATTGCAACAGTGACCACACTTCAACAGAGTACCTCATTGGCTGTAAAGTGTTTTGGGACGACCTGAGGTCGTGAAAGGTGCTGTATAAACCTCTGAGTTCACATCACAGTGGGCAGTTGCTATGCAGAGGTCAGGAACTGACAACTCCCACCAGCCGCACCACACCTCATCTCACTGCCCTCTCCAGGAAAGGAGAAAAATCTATAACCAACAGTTCTATTCTATTTTAATAGAAAATAACTTGCATTTCTACAGCGCCTTTCATGACCTCAGGACGTCCCAAAGCGCTTTACAGCCAATTAAGTGCTTTTTGAAGTGTAGTCACTGTCGTAATGTAGGAAATGCGGCAGCCAATTTTCACACAGCAAGCTCCCACAAACAGCAATGTGATAATGACCAGATCATCTGTTTTTTTTAGTGATGTTGGTTGAGGGATAAATATTGGCCCCAGGACACCGGCGAGAACTCCCCTGCTATTGTTCGAAATAGTGCCGTGGGATCTTTTCCGTCCACCTGAGAGGGCAGACGGGGCCTCGGTGTAATGTCTCATTCGAAAGACGGCACCTCCGACAGTGCAGCACTCCCTCGGTACTCTACTGGGAGTGTCAGCCTAGATTTTGTGCTCAAGTCTCTGGAGTGGAACTTGAACCCACGACCTTCTGATTATGGACTCCGCCTGAACCAGGATGGGAGCCGTGTCCTAGCGGAAAGGGTAAATAGGGAGGTGGCAAAGGCTTTAAACTAGTAAGACCAACAAGAAATGAAACCAGCCTAAATATCAACAAAACAGGAAAGGAGAGCATAGGAAAGAATAAAGTAAGGGAGGACATTGATGGCCAGGGAATAAATAGAGTTATAGAACAGGAGTTTAAAAAGATGGTTAAAAATAAAGTGAGAGGGACTGCTATTAAAAATGAGTTAAACTGTCTGTACAGCAATGCACACAGTGTCTGTAATAAAACAGGGGAGCTGCATTGTGAGGAACCAGACATAGTAGGGATTACTGAGACTGGCTACAGAAAGATCAGGACTGGGAATTAAACATTGCAGGGTATAACATATTTAAAAAAAAAGATAGAGAGAGAAAAAGGGGACGTGGAATAGTTGTACTTATTAGGGATAACATAATGGCAGTAGAAAAAAGTGATGCAGCTATCAGCAAGACAGAAATAGAATCCATGTGGATAGAGATAAAAGATAATAAAGGATCAATCACATTAATAGGGGTAGTCTACAGACCACATTATAGTGGAAGGGAGGTGGAGGAAGAAATATGCAAACAAATTAGGGAAATGAGTAAAAAACATAGAATAATAATCATGGGGGATTTCAACTACCCCGATATTAATTAGACAGAAGAGGTAGGTAAAGGGGATAAGGGAATGGAGTTCCTACAATGTGTACAGGACTCCTTTCGAACCCAATATGTAAGAAGTCCAACAAGGGAGGATTCGCTATTGGAGCTAGTAATGGGGAATGAACCAGAGCAGATAAGAGAAGTAAAAGTAGGGGAACATCTAGGCAATAGTGACCATAATATAATACGCATTAAGATAATAATTGAGAAGGACATAAGTATGACGAAGACCAGGGTAATAGACTGGAGAAAAGCTGATTTTGAGGGGCTGAAATCAGAACTTGGTAAAATAAAATGGACAACAATATTGGCAAACAATGACATAGAACAGCAATGGGAAATATTTAAAATGGTGTTTAACAGAGTCCAGGAAAAATATATTCCACTAAAAAACAAGAACAAGCTAAAAACTAATGAGACACCATGGATGAATAAAGCCATATGGGAAAAATTGAGGTTAAGGAAAGAGGAATACATTAAGTACATGGACAGTAAGGGAGAGCACGATAAGGGAGAATATGAGGAGATTAGGAGAGAAGTCAAAAAAACAATTAGGAAGGTTGGGATGGGAATAGGACCACTAAGGGATGGACAGGATAATACCACAGGTACCGATAGAGAGTTGGCAGAAATATTAAATAATTACTTTGCTTCAGTATTTACCAGGGAGATAGAACAGTGGACATAACATAGGATGATGAGATTAGTAATGAGATAACTGCATTTAAAATAAAAAGAGGAGATATATTAGATAAACTAATCAAACTCAAAGAGGATAAAACCCCTGGTCCGGACGGATTACATCCGCGCATTTTAAAAGAATCTAGGGAAGAGATAGCAGAGGCATTACTACACATATTTAATAACTCATTATAAAAACGTGTAGTGCCAAAGGACTGGCGGATAGCTAATATAATACCTATATTTAAGAAGGGAGATAGAACATGTCCAGGGAATTATAGACCAGTCAGCTTAACATCGATGGTAGGAAAAATAATGGAATCCCTACCAAAGGAAAAAATAGAAGAACATCTAGAAACCAAAAATATAATAATGAGTAGTCAGCATGGATTTCAAAAGGGAAAGTCTTGCTTGACCAACCTCTTGAAGATGTAACAGAGAGTGTAGACAAGGGTAAAGCAATAGATGTAATTTATCTAGATTTTCAAAAGGCCTTCGATAAGGTACCCCATAATAGATTGATGAACAAGGTCAGAGAATGCAGAGTCAGGGGACAAGTAGCAGAATGGATAGCTAGCTGGCTTCAAGACAGAAAGCAGAGAGTAGGGGTTAAAGGGTAGCTATTCACAGTGGCAGAAGGTGGATAGTGATGTTCCACAAGGATCAGTGCTGGGACCACTGTTGTTCACGATTTAGACTTTGGAATCAAAAACACAATTTCTAAATTTGGGAATGACACCAAATTGGGGGGGATAGCCAATACTGAGGAGGACTGCAACAAATTACAGGAGGACATTAATAAACTTGCAGAATGGGCAAATAATTGGCAAATGAATTTCAACACAGATAAATGTGATGTATTACATTTTGGTAGGAAGAATAAGGAGGTCACTTATTATTTGGAGGGTGCGAGTCTGTGTGGGGTAGAGGAACAAAGGGATCTCGGAGTACAAATACACAAATCACTAAAAGTAGCGACACAGGTTAACAAGGCCATAAAAAAGCAAACCAAGCACTAGGGTTTATTTCTAGAGGAATAGAATTGAAAGTAGTGAAGTGAACCTGTATCGAACCTTGGTTAGACCACACTTGGAGTGCTGCGTACAATTCTGGTTACCATTGTATAAAAAGGATATAGAGGCACTGGAGAAGGTGCAGAGAAGATTTACAAGGATGATACCAGAAATGCGAGGTTATACCTATCAGGAAGGATGAACAGGCTGGGTCTCCTTTCTCTTAAAAAGAGAAGGCTGAGGGGTGACCTAATAGAGGTCTTTAAAATCATGAAAGGTTTTGATAGAGTGGATACAGAGAAAGTGTTTTCCACTTGTGGGGAAGAGCAAAACTAAAGGCCATCAATATAAGATAGTCATCAAGAAATCCAGTAGGGAATTCAGAAGAAACTTCTTTACCCAGAGAGTGGTGAGAATGTGGAACTCGCTACCACAGGGAGTAGTTGAAGCGTATAGTATAGATGCATTTAAGGGGAGGCTAGACAAGCATATGAGGGAGAAGGGAATAGAAGGTTACGTTGACAGTTAGATGAGGAAGGTTGGGAGGTGGCTCGAGTGGAGCATAAACATGGACTGGTTGGGCCGCATGGCCTGTTTCTGAGCTGTATATCCTATGTAATCCTCCAGCTCTATAATACCCCTAGACCTCTGCGTTCTGCCTACTATGGCCTTTTGAGCATCCCCGATTTTAATCGCTCTGCCATTGGCGGCCGTGCCTTCAGCTGCCTGGGCCCGGAGCAGTCGAATTCCCTCCCTAAACCTCTCCACCTCCCCATCAATGTTCCCGCTAAGGTGTGCGGCCACCTGGCCACGCAGTAATCTCAAGGGTCCCGCGCAGGCCGCGGACCAGCTTTACATTGGAAATACCGGGCATGCGGCAGAAGTTTAAAGGGATCGCGCATTAAAAGAAACAGGCCGCACAGAACAAAGCGCAGCTGAGCGGGAACATTTCTCTCCACTTCTCTCTCCTCCTGTAGGACGCTCCTTAAAACCTACCTCTTCGACCAAGCTTTTGGTCACCTGCCCTAACATCTGCTTATGTGGCTCGGTGTCAAATTTAGATTTTTTTGGATAACGCTCCTGTGAAGCGCCCTGGGACATTTTATCAGGTTAAAGGCGCTGTATAAATATAAGTTGTTGTTGTTCTGTGTGGGTATCTACACATTGGGATAATTTGGATACTGTCACGCGAGCTTTGTTTTCTGTTCTAAGTTGATGAGGATGGTTTGATGCTCATATTTTGACATCGTAACACAATGCAGCCAAGCTCAGGGATCTCTCAAAAGGGCCTTTGAGAAAAAGAGAAGCAATAGGAGGATGCGCCGTTCGGCTCAGCGACATCCTGCCTGTTTTAGATTGTTCTCCATTTGACCGTATAAAATAAAATGATTAATTATGATATGACCAGAGGAGCACAATCTGACAATGCGGGTTAGGGAGCTGGATTTTACAGAGCGTGTTTGTGCTTCCCTTGCAGAGGTTAAAGGTTAAAGCCGGCATCACAACCTGCCATGTTTGTGACGACTTGTTTATGGGGATTTTCTCGGCTGGGCGCCTGTGTCATCGCAGTGATCAAAAGCAGATGACTGGAGTCACTCTGTACCTTCCCAGGGTGACTGCCACTAGCATATCAGAGAGTGCTGCCAATCAGCGAGACCAGGCTTTTGCGGTGCGACAGGCCCCAACGAGCCACTAGCCTTGGCCTGCCCTGGTACTAGGGTCGCCAGCTCTCCAGGATTGGCCTGGAGTCTCCAGGAATTCAAGACCAATCAATGGGAGCAAAAACTGGGCGAAAAATCATAGGGGGGGGGGGCTTTAAAAGAAAAATGCTGTTTTACATTTTTAAAATTTCTTTGTACTCTTTTATTAGTTCTAAAAATCTGGGGGAAAAGTCCGCTTGACTGACAGTGAGGAATCATCCAATCGGGTAATGAAGAGTCTGTTTGCTCTCCGATTGGTGTGGGAAGGCGGGGCGCTGTGAGGATGGACATGTGAGATGACCAATGGCGGGGCGGTTGGAGGCGGGAGGTCATGTGATGAAACCTCCGGGAATACGTCCAACCAGATTTGGCGAGCCCACCTGCTGCATTGGCTCCCAGAATAATGGTCTTGGAAAACACCCGGAGCGAACGGTTTTAACCCCTCGACTGCCTGAGAGCTCCAGGAGGTTCCTGCTCACTCAAGTCAGTCAGCCTTCAGGTTGGGGCCCATCCTGGTTCTGAGCTACATGGAGCAGAATAGTCCCAGGTTCGCCCCCTTGCTCTGTGTGGGTTAGCAGATCCCCGCAGGGGAGAGGTGTCAGCCCTGGCTCAGTGGGTAGCACCTCTCGCCTCTGAGTCAGAAGGTTGTGGGTTCAAGTCCCGCTCCCGAGACTTGAGCACAAAATCCAGGCTGTCACTCCAGCGCAGTGCTGAGGGAGTGCTGCACAGTCGGAGGTACTGTCTTTCAGATGAGATGTTAAACTGAGGCCCCGGCTGCCCTCTCAGGTGAACGTAAAAGATCCCATGGTAGTAATTTGAAGAAGAGCAGGGGGAGTTCTCCCCCCGGTGTCCTGGACTATATTTATCCCTCAACCAACATCATTAAAACCAGATGATCTGGTCATTATCACATTGCTGTTTGTGGGAGCTTGCTGTGCGCAAATTGGCTGCCGCGTTTCCCACATTACAGCAGTGACTACACTTCAAAGAGTACTTCATAGGTTGTAATAGGCCTTTGGGACATCCTGAGGTCATGAAAGGCACTATATAAATGCCAGTCTTTCCTAGAGGGGGTAGGAGCACTGTAAATAGTCTCAAAGCAACTGCACAGAGAGAGGGTGGGTGGGGGGAGAGAAGAAAAAACAACCACAACTGACACCCCTGATTGCCGATAGGAAATGAGTCGGCTGCGATGCCTCCCACAGTCAAATAGCAATGTTTAACCTAATCCGCCTGGGGGGGGGAAATTGGCGGGTCGGCCGGCCGACTTGGAGTCCCCCACTGTCTGAGGAGCTGGGTGATGTATTCTCCCCCAACTCCCCTCTAACCCCTGTGCATTCCATGCCTCCCCCCCACCCCCAGCTGACAGAGTTAATGCCTTCAGGAGGCAAGGGGAGAACACTGGAGGAAATAAAGAGATTTCGGCGCGCAATCTGCGTGCTGCCTGATGAGCTCAGCTCGCTCGTAACTGCCATTGCCACCCTACGGAGCGATGTAATAAAGCAATGTGTGTGTGTAAACAGTTTGGAGGCTGCAAATTGCTGCGGTTAGAGCTGCCCTCCAGCAACGGCGTCTGCAGCTTTAAGAGCGCCGTCACCTCCAGCCCATCTGCTTTGCCTTTCTGTGCCAGCTCCTGCTGCACCGCGCCACGCCCCCCCCCCCCCCCACCAGCCCCCCGGCACCCCCCACCGTCCCCAGGCCCCTTTAAGAGAACGCTCTCCCAAAGAGAAAAAGGTTATCGGAACCGAAAATATCGAGCCTATGGTAAACACAAAAGGCGAGAGAGAGAGAGAGACGAACACACACATACATAGAAAACTGCTGCCAAAGCTGCAGGATAGATGCTGCATAATGCATTCTATCTACCAAACGGTTGAATAATGAGAGATTTAAAGAAAACAAAGACTTGCATTTCTACAGCGCCTTTCACGACCTCAGGACGACCCAAATGGCTTTACAGCCAATGAAGTACTTTTGAAGTGTGGTCACTGTTGTAATGTAGGAAACGGAGCAGCCAATTTACGCACAGTAAGCTCCCACAAACAGCAATGTGATAATGACCAGATAATCTGTTTTAGTGATGTTGATTGAGGGATAAATATTGGCCCCAGGACACCGGGGAGAACTCCCCTGCTCTTCTTCGAAATAGTGCAGTGGGATCTTTTACATCCACCTGAGAGGGCAGACGGCGCCTCGGTTTAATCACACTCATTACTTTAATCCAAAAGACGGCCCCTCCGACAGTGCAGCACTCCCTCGGTACTGCACTGGAATGTCGGCCTGGGAAATGTGCGGCAGTCTCTGGAGTGGAGCACGTTTCCAAAGGTAGGGAGGATAAGTGGGTGCCCCAAGTGGTGCTTGTTGGGTCTTCCATTTAATTGTGGCTCAGCCATTCTCCCTCTCTAATGTACTTGGCCGTGTAGACGTTACGCCAACGTGTCCAACTGTCTCTGAAATGGCTCCAGGGTTTTTGCCATCATCACCCTGCCCAGAAGACCATTCCATGTGGCGTCACTCGTTGAGTGATGTACATCCTGACTTTGGATGCAATGACACGACGGTGATGTGTTTTATGATACAGTTGGGCACGTTACAGATTTGGATTTCATCGGTGCATTTGTTAAAGAAAGGTTGGCTGAACGCTTTTTTCTTTTGACAAAATGCTCCTAGTTATAAAAGAAACAGGCTTGAAAATCATTAAATGCTGAGATTTTGCCTTTAAGAGCTATATGTCGGTGAAGAATCCCTGTACTGATTCTGTAGTTACACTTCCTCTATCTCCCACTCTGTTCCTTCTCCATCTCATGACCTCCTCCATGTATCATCCAGCCCTGTCCGTTCTTGTTCTGGTTCCACTCTGCCTTCATCATCTTCCTTCAGATCTCATGCCCTCAGTACTCACAACCTTCATTCCTCGCACAGCCACATGGGTGGATCAATACATCTTGATCTTCTCCGTGCGCTTCGATCAGGCAATGAACATCTTTCTTTCAATTCCTTGCAAACAAAGTTTCTTCATGTCTCGCGTGAGTCCAAAGAACAGCTCCTTGGCCTCAATATCTCCTTTGATCTCAAGTAGCACTCCCACTCCTCCCCCCATTCCTCAGTCTGCCTCCACAAGGCTCGCATTTTTTTGTGCCACACCCTATCCCCTCAACAACACCTAACTCTCCATAAAGTGTAAGTTCATCCATTGCTTGAATGCTCTTTTAATTCCTCTCTCACGTTCCTGGTCCAATGGGTGGCCAATGGTGCTCTCCCCATGGTAATCTTTCCTTGAACCTTCGTCTGATGCTCTGGTCAGTTCTCCTCTGAAGTTTCTTCTGTCGATCCACCAGAATCTCTTGTACTGCCTGCTACTCTGACTCATTCTTTCCCAGGGCCTGAAAACACGGAACTCCTCACCTGGCTCAGTCTTTCCTTCTGTCTTTCGGATGAGACGTTAAACCGAGGCCCCGATCCGCTCTCTCAGGTGGACGTAACAGATCCCGCGGCGCTATTTCGAAGAAGAGCAGGGGGGGAAGTTCTCCCCGGTGCCCTGGGCCGATATTTATCCCTCAACCAACATCACTAAAAACAGATGATCTGGTCATTTATCACATTGCTGTTTGCGGGATCTTGCTGTGCACAAACTGGCTGCCGCGTTTCCTACATCACAACAGCGACTACACTTCAAAACAGTACTTCATTGGCTGCAAAGCGCTTTGAGACGTCCGGTGGTCGTGAAAGGCGCTATATAAATGCGTTAAGTCTACATATTAGTAATCATCCTAACCACTACATCTTAATTTACTTCGTCTCCTTGCCGAGGCTTTGCAACCCTGATGGAGTCTTGCACTGTGGGGCCTGCAAAGGATGCTTGTGCAGCAGGGGGCGCTCTTCTGAGCTTGCAGCTGAGGCCTTCCTCTGCATCTAACCACACCACGCCTGGCCTGTGAGTACTTGCTATTGAGACTGGGTGTTGGATTCCCTAACATCCTGCACCTTGATAAGCACAACATGCACTGGAAGAGAAGTCCAGAAAGAAAGAGCTTGCATTTCTAAAGTACCATTCACGACCTCAGGACATCTCAAAGCACTCCAAAGCCAAATCATTTTGTGACTTATTGTAACGTAGGGAAACACAGCAGTCAATTTGTGCACAGCAAGGCCCCACAAACAACAAGGTGAACGATCATTAATTTATTGCAGTGGTTGTGGTTGAAGAATAAACGTTGCACAGAACAACTCCCTTACTCTTCGAATAGTGGCCGTGGGATCTTTTACGTCCACCTGAGAGCAGACGGGGCCTCGGTTTAACGTCTCATCCAAAAGACGGCACCTCCGACAGTGCAGCACTCCTTCAGTGCTGCACTGGAGTGTTGGCCTGGATGCTGTGCTCAAGCCATAGAGTCATAGAGTTATACAGCACAGAAAGAGGCCCTTCGCCCATCGTGTCCGCGCCGGCCATCAAGTCCTGTCTATTCTAATCCCATTCTAGTCTCTGGAGCGGGACTATCAACACACAACCTTCTACCTCACGGGCAAGCATGATACCTCTGAGCCAAGGTGAACTCAACATAAACATCTGCAAGATGCACTGCAGCAACTCGCCAAGGCTTCTTCGACAGCACCTCCCAAACCCGCGACCTCTACCACCTAGAAGGACAAGGGCAGCAGGCGCATGGGAACACCATCACCTGCAAGTTCCCCTCCAAGTCACACACCATCTAGACTTAGAAGTATATCGCCAATCCTTCATCGTCGCTGGGTCAAAATCCTGGACCTCCCTCCCTAACAGCACTGTGGGAGCACCTTCACCACACGGACTGCAGCGGTTCAAGAAGGCGGCTCACCACCACCTTCTCGAGGGCAATTAGGGATGGGCAATAAATGCTGGCCTTGCCAGCGACGCCCACATCCCAGGAACAAATTTTTAAAAACTGAACATAAAAGCCATAGTTACAAATGTTTGTTTTTAATTCGGCAAAGGAACAAACTAGTCCTAAAATAAAAATTTCTGGGCCTAAAGCAGCCCTAGAAACATACCCCAGTGAGGGACCTAACATGTTGACTGGAGAGAATAATCTGAGTTATTTATGGTTATAAACCTGGCATCTTAGAAAGACTGAATGGATTGCTGTTAAACTATTCACAAAAATTAAGTGCTAATCGACTAAACTGGGCTCATCCCAGTGGCTAACTGCCCCATGTGATCGATCCTCAGCCCAATAGGCCAAGAAGGTTAAATCCATGGTCTGTCTTGATTTGACTGACCTCAGGCTGGGGGGGAGAGGAAGACTCCGAACACCTGGACTAGTGAGGGATCTAAACCGGCCTGAACTTCCGCTCCTGAGCTCTACTCAGTCACTCCCTGCTGCAACGTGCTCGCATGTGAAGGCCGGATGAGGGCGGGATTGGCCTTGGCTGTGAGGAGGGTGGGCAGCCATCTTGTTTCGGAGGTGGTTGCCCCCACCATGTTGACGACAGGACAGCAAATGCCCGTTTAGCAGTCGCTGCGTTTTCCGAAAGTGTTGTGCGTGTGCAGGAGGGGCCCCCTTCTACATTCGCGCTCGCACTGGTGGGATGGTTACCCAGTCCTCGAGCACGTGCGGGCTCCCTTTGCGTTTGCGCACACTGCTTTTAGTGCCCGACGCGCCCGCCTAGTTTCAGCAGGGCCAGAGTGAGCAGATGTGCCCTAAGCTCTGGAATTCCCTCCCTAAACCTCTCCGCCTCTCTTTCCTCCTTTAAGACGCCCCTTAAAACCTACCTCTTTGACCAAGCTTTTGGTCGCCTGTCTTAATAACTCCTTCGGTGCCAAATTTTGTCTGATAATTGCTCCGGTGAAGCGCCTTGGGACGTTTTACTGTGTTAAAGGCGCTATATAAATGCAAGTTGCTGAATTGCTCTCAAACCCTAACACCCTCACCTGTGCAATGCACAGTCCCCAGATTACCTTTTGTTAACTTACATCGAATGTACAGCACAGAAACAGGCCATCGGCCCGACTGCTCCGTGCCGGTGTTTATGCTCCACACGAGCCTCCTCCCACCCCTACTGCATCTCACCCGATCAGCTTAACCTTCTATTCCTTTCTCCCTCATGCACTTATCTCGCTTGCTCTTAAATGCGGTGGCAATTTAGTTTTCTTTTTAAACTCAATGAAAGATAAAAGTTTTAATTCTGCAGTAATTGCGGTCTCGTAAGACCCAGTTTATTTTTTTTCCACCTCAGGTAAATCCCTGCGCGATATGATTGGCGGGAGGCCCGACTGTAGATTTTGTTTGGACGCCGCTCAGATCGTGTTTAGGGCCCATCTATCTCCCCGGGGGGGGGTGCAGGGGGGAGGGCGGCTGGCGCAGGTCTGAAGGCAAGAGAAGGCCGACATGCTTAACACGTGCGGCTCGAATTAGCACTGGGACCAATTAGCAAGGCTGCGATAATGACAGAGCCTTTTGCCAACTGATTAAAGCTGTGGCATCTCAGAGTGCAAGGGAGGAGGAAAGGATGGCTCCCTGCCCACCGCCTCCTCCTCCTCCTCCTCCTCCTCCTCCTCCTCCGACTGTTCGCAAGCCTCGGTCCCTCAACTCGCCCTGCACGATGCTGCGGCAAATTCCGCACGGCACGCCTGCTGACCGTGACTTTGTTTGGTGGCGGGTGCTGGTGACGGTGCTAAGTGATGCAGCACAGGAGAGCGGGAACTGAATTCATCGAGGCGCGAACAAAGGAAGCGCAACGAGCTGGAGTTAGGGCCTGCAGTTTTTGCACTGACGTCAGCTGTGAAGCGGCCGGTAATTGGGGGAAGGGGAGGGCGAGGGGGAGGCCGACACTCCTGCTTTGAAGGCACTTGTACCTTTGGTGCTGATGCTGGTGCTGCTGGTAAAGCCATGCCGATATGTTAGCTCGCCCGCGACCATCGCCCGCTCGATAAAATTACACTCATTTTAACTTAGCGTACCTGGCGAGACCGCATTTGAGCCCAACATCCAATTTACACCCTCCCGATTTACACCCGCCCGATTTACAACCCCCGTGCCCCCGATTTACTCCCGGCCTGATTTACACCCTCCCGATTTACACCCTCCTATTTACACACCCCGATTTACACCCCCCATGCCCCCGATTTACACCCTCTCATTTACACCCCCTGATTTACAACCTCCCGATTTACACCCTCCTATTTACACCCTCTCATTTACACCCCTCGATTTACACCCAGTCCGATTTACACCCAGTCCTAATTAAATGCCGCCCGATTTACACCCGGCCCAATCCTGTTTCTTCACTTATGTTTGTGGAATCGCAGTGTGGGTGTGCCTGGCACCATCTTGTTATCACGTCTTTGAGCAGGATCTCGCCGCTCCTCGCCCCCCTCCCCCGCCCACACACCCTCCTACGATGGTGACTGTCTGCAGCAGAGCTGCGATTCGCAAGCTCTGACGCATTTTACGCCCCTCACTCGAACCTCTGGCAAACCAGGGGGCCTGAGCCAGCGATCCGATCAACGTTCATTTTCGGGCTTGGCCGCGCCATCACTGTGCGGCCTAAGTGTGTGTGGTCGTCAATTAAGGACCTGGTGGGGTCGCCAACTCTGCTTGGACATATTCCTGGAGGTTTCCTCACAGGACCTCCCGCCTCCAACCGCCCCGCCCCCTTGCTCCCGCCATTGGCTGCCCAACATGTCCATCCTCATGGAGCGTCATCTTCCTACACCAATCGGAAAGCGAATAGACTTCATTAGCCGATTGGATGATTCTTCGCTGTCACTTTTCCCTCATGTCCGATAGTTTTATAACTGATAAACAAAAATGTTCAAAGACATTTTTCAAAAAAATGTTTTTAAACGAGCCTATGATTTTTCTCTCCCGGGTGCTGCTGGCAGCAGCGTCCAGGAGATTAATCTTCAATTCCTGCAGACTCCAGGGCAGTCCTGGAGGCTTGGGAACCCTAAGACATTGGGCTGCTTCTAGGCCATGGGTTGCAACGCCAGTCCCACGGACATCGATCGCTGTGTGTGTTCAGCTCCAACACATTAACCGTGTCTTAAACTGGACCTTTGCCACATTTCAAGTCTACCGGGTGATGTGCATTTTGTCTGCTGTCCCGCGCAATTAGAGGCAATCTCCGCCCACACAGGCAGCTGGGCTGAGTCCCTCTGATGTGCGGCCCCCGCTTTAACAAACACCTTATTTAGTCTTGGATCCAGACACCGTTTCGTTCATTATTCATCGCCCCCTTCGATTAATCACTGCAGCTCGCACGCAGTTGCGCGCGCACCTGAACAGCAGACACTCAGAGAGCAGAGCTGGTTCCCATCCGCCTTCAAACATCGAGCCACTGTTCATCAATTTCTCGTCAGACTCTTTGGAGCACTCCTTAAGAATGTCCTGGAGGCAGAGCGAGCATCTCCAGCACGAGTGATTACAGCTGGATTCAGTGGCCCGTTGTCCAAATACAGCCTAATGAGCATCTAATCCATCTGCCATTACCACTGCAAAGCCTCGTTGAGGACCCACTACAGTTGATTCTCATCTCCTCCCTCGCTGCTTCGCTGTTTGACTGGGCTGAGCTTCACAAAGCTCAGCTCTGTCTTAAACACATTTTGCAATTTTTTTCCCCCCCCCGTCTTCCCAGTTTTAATCCCCTTTTTTTCCCCCTCTAAGGACAACAAGAACTATAGCGCCTTTAATGTAGTAAAACGTCCCAAGGCGCTTCACAGGTGCGTAATCAGGCAAAACTTTGACACCGAGTCACTTTAGGACGGGTGGCGAGGTAGGTTTTAAGGAGCATCTTGAGAGGGGGGAGAGAGAGGCGGAAAGGAGGAGAGGTTTAGGGAGGGAATTCCAGAGCTTAGGACCCAGGCAGCTGAAGGCACGGCCGCCAGTGGTGGAGCGATTAAAATCAGGGATGCTCAAGAGGCCAGATTTGGAGGAGCGCAGAGATCTCGGTGGGGTTGCAGGGCTGGAGGAGGTTACAGAGATAGGGAGGGGGTCGACGCCATGGAGGGATTTGAAAACAAGGATAACGGAGGCATAATTCACATGCTGGCATGGTGCTACGGGCGGCAGCTGCCCGCCGGCTCATACTTTACCGCACTTTCATGTCTGAGTGAATGCCAGCCGGCTATTCGACCAGAAAGGGCATCGCGATCATGTCCTTACCCGACATCTGCACACACAACTATTGCCAGCAGAGGTCACTGGTTAGTGATCATATATGTTATATATTTGCTATATTATATAAGGTGCAGCACTATCCTGGGCATAGGACTGAAGGCTGATAACATAAATGGAATTTAATCTTTCTTGTGAGTCTGATTTATGCCAGAAAAAAGTCCCCAGGCCACAGACAGCTGACTGAAAGGTCCATATCCATGTTTTCAATCCTCCAGTCTTCCTCAATGATCTCCTCCAGCTGTGCCTCCACGCCTCCAACACTGGCTCACTCTTTCTTTCCTGCTTCACCAAACCCCTCCTCTAGGAATCCATCCTTAAATCCCTCCACCTTCCCACCTTCCTTGCTGCCTTTAAAGCCTCTGCTTGGACCTCGCTGTTCTCTAAAACTCCAAGAACACCCACCACTCACAACCCCCGCCCCCCCCCACCCCAACCACAATCTTGCTGTTTTCCCTTTTCCTCCCTCATTGATGTCCACTTTCTCCCTGCACTTGGCAGTGTGTTCGACAATGTCTCCTGTACTTGAGGAATGTAAGCTGCTATGGTGCATCTGGGTCAATGACACATACAAGGCTTCGGCCTACCAAACCTCTGGGAGGTACTCAATGGAGATTCTCCTATATGTATGCTGCATCTCATTAAGAAGTGCTGTGTACGTATGTTATGTCCCTTTAAGAATTGCACTGAATGTATGCAATGTCCCTTTAAGAATTGCACTGAATGTATGCGATGTCCCTTTAAGAATTGCACTGAATGTATGCGATGTCCCTTTAAGAATTGCACTGAATGTATGCGATGTACCCTTTAAGAATTGCACTGTATATATGCTATGTCCCTTTAAGAATTGCACTGAATGTATGCTATGTCCCTTTAAGAATTGCACTGGATGTATGCTATGTCCCTTTAAGAATTGCATGGTATTCTTGTTATGTCCCTTTAAGAATTGCACTGTATATATGTTATGTCATTTAAGAATTGCACTGAATGTATGCTATGTCCCTTTAAGAATTGCATGGTATTCTTGTTATGTCCCTTTAAGAATTGCACTGGAACTTCTGAAAACTAACATAAGATGGAACTATTCTGGGCCTTTTCCAGAGTGGAGGAATGTTCCATGTTCTGCAAGCCTCCTCTCCAGGAATCCACAGAACATCACGCCTGTGAATCGGATATGAAAGGGAGGGGGGGCATGGGGAAAGAGGGATTTTGAAAGCTGAGAAGGTCTTTGGTCGCCGACGGGGATACGAGATGGGGCGGGGCGGGGAAAGGTATAATGAGGGCCCAGGACAATGCTCTCCGCTAATGGCAGTAACAGGAGGCCTGCTGCCTGTGATTTGAGAGAGCAGGAAAACATACTGCTGTTAAATGCCCCCTATAGAGGGCTGTCTAATGCAAATATTGTTTGCCGCACATAAATGCGTATACACACACACACACACACACACAGAAGAACAGACCTGTGTGCAAACAACATTTCATTATAAACCTCTCGCAAAGAGACGGGATGATTCATGACTCTGTTATTGCAGTTGCCAATTCCCAACAGTTTGCCCAGTGCTGCATGTACAAATCTTCAGGCCTCTCCTAACTCCTTCTCTCTCATTAACTCGAGCCTCGATTCCCACTCTACCTGCCCAGTAAGTGAGAGATCACCGCTCCTGTGGATGTTAAATTAAAAATGAGCCTGATTTCCCCGTCTTGTGCCTTTAATTATTCCTCCAATACTTCATTGATTAAGCAGTGAATCCTGATGAAGTTCAAAGCGCCGGGATCCCTGGCGGTTTTTAATCATCGGTGGAGAGGAGCCAGGCTCAACCTACTGCCTGCTTTATTCTCGAGCCGCGCTCCCCCCCATGGCGACCTCTGACACAGGATATTTTTGTATGCTAAATCTTTAATGATCTATAGAGTGAGTGTTGAAATATAAACGGGGGAGGGGAGGAAACTCCCAGACCTCTTTGAAAACGCAAAATAACAAAAGCTTCAATTCAACTCACCTCCCCCCCCCGGAATTCTGGGCGAGGCCGCGCTGCCGGCAGTATAACTCGGATCTGTAGCAGCGCCAGGTCCCATGGGATAGCCCACCACGGAGTTATACTGCAATAGACTGGGGGGGGAGGGGGTGGGGGGATGGGAGAGCAGGGGATAAGGGGAGGGGAGAGAGCGAGAGGGATGGGGAGGGAAAGGGGGAGAGGAGGAACGGGGGACAGGAGAGGAGAGCGAGAGTGGAGAGGGGGAGGCGAAATTAGAGGGGAGAGCGAGGTAGGGGGAGGGGAGAAGGGAGAGTGGGAGGGGAAGGGAGGGAAAAGGCGGGATGGGGGAATGGGGAGGGAAGAGGAGAGATGGGGGAGAGAAGAGGAGAGATAGGGGAATGGGGAGGGAAGAGGGGGATGGGGAGGGAAGAGGAGAGATGGGGGAATGGGGAGGGAAGAGGGGGATCGGGAGGGAAGAGGAGAGATGGGGGAGGGTGAGGGGAGATTCCTTGGACCTTCCGGTAACGTTATAAGGTGAAGCTGAGGTTTTTATTGGAAAGCTTTGTGAATGTGGAAAAGAAAGACTTGCATTTATTCAGCACCTTTCACGACCACCGGATGTCTCAAAGCGCTTCACAGCCAATGAAGTATTTTTGAAGTGTCGTCACTGTTGTAATGTGGGAAACGCGGCAGCCAATTTGCGCACAGCAAGCTCCCACAAACAGCAATGTGATAATGACCAGATAATCTGTTTTTAGTGATGTTGGTTGAGGGATATACATTGGGCCAGGACACCGGGGAGAACTCCCCCTGCTCTTCTTCAAAATAGTGCCGCGGGATGTTTTATGTCCACCTGAGAGAGCAGATGGGGCCTCGGTTTAACGTCTCATCCGAAAGACGGCACCTCCGACAGTGCAGCTCTGTCTCAGCACCACACTGGGAGTGTCAGGCTAGATTTACCTGCTCAAGTCCCTGGCAGCTCATTCCCACAGCTCAGTCAGGTACACGGTCGTGTGGTGGGTACGAAAGGGGCTCAGCGGCACACAAATCGCTCCAATTCAACTAAATAAACCTGGTCATTTGCAGGATGGCACTGGAACCAACCGATCATGAGAAGTGCCGGCATGTTGTCCAATCCTGCCTAGTTCACTAACCTCCTTCAGGGAGGAAACCTGCCACCCTTGCCCGGTCTGGGCCTACACCTGACTCCAGTCCCACATGGGGTGGTTGGCTCCTAACATCCTCTGAAGTGGCTCAGCAACTCACTCAGTCGGAGGGTTGCCAATCCACCAGGATTGTCCTGGAGTCTCCGGAAATTCGCGATTCATCTCCCGGACACTGCTGCAAGCAATTCCCCCAGGAGAAATAGCATCTTCGAATCAGACAGCAAGAAGGAGGCCATTCGGCCCATCGTGCCTGTGCCGGCTCTTTGAAAGAGCGATCCAATTAGTCCTGCTCTCCCCCGTTCTTTCTCCACAGCCCTGCAAATTTTTCCTTTTCAAATATTTATCCAATTCCCTTTTGAAAGTTACTATTGAATCTGCTTCCACCGCCCTTTCAGGCAGCGCATTCCAGATCACAACAACTCGCTGTGTAAAAAAAACTCCCCTCATTTGCCCCTGAATTTTCTGCCAATTATCTTCAATCTGTGTCCTCTGGTTACCGACCCTCCTGTGAGTGGAAACAGTTCCTACCTATCTACGCTTTCAAAACCCTTCATAATTTTGAACATCTCTGTTAAATCTCCCCTTAACCTTCTTCGTGCTAAGGAGAACAACCCCAGCTTCTCCAGTCTATCCACCACAGGGGCATTGAAAGAAATTGTGTGATTTTTACATTTTCTTTGAACACTTTTGTTAATTCATAGAATCATAGAGGTTTACGGCACAGAAGGAGGCCATTCGGCCCATCTTGTCCGTGCCGGTCATAAAAGAGCTATCCGGCCTAATCCCACTTTCCAGCTCTTGGTCCATAGCCCTGTAGGTTACGGCGCTTCAAGTGCATATCCAAGTACTTTTTAAATGCGATGAGGGGTTTCTGCCTCTACCACCCTTTCAGGCAGTGAGTTCCAGACCCCCACCACCCTCTGGGTGAAAACATTTCTCCTCAACTCCCCTCTAATCCTTCTACCAATTACTTTAAATCTCTGCCCCCTGGTGATTGACCTCTCTGCTCAGGAAATAGGTCCTTCCTATTAGTTATAAAAATATTAGAGACGGGTGAAAAAAGCTGCTTGATCGGGCGGGGTGGTTGGAGGTGAGAGGTCAGGTGATGAGACTGGAATACCTCCGACCAGAGTTGGTGACCTTACCCAGTTGTAAACTCAAGCTCTACAGAAGCAGGTCCATTGCCACCTTCTCAGGGCAACGAGGGATGGGCATTGAATGGCAGCTTTACCCAGAATCACCACATCCTGTGAACAATGTTTTTTTAACTGCTTAAAGCTCCCCATGAGGCAGCAGAGCTCTGCACAGATACACACCACTCTCTACCTTAAGTGGCAGCCGTGGCTCAGTGGGTAGTACCTCTCGCCTCTGATATCAGAAGGTTATGGGTTCAAATCCCACTCCAGAGACTTGGACGCACAATCCAGGCTGACATTCCCAGTGCTGCACTGTGTCGGAGGTGCTGTCTTTCGGATGGAAACGTTAAACTGAGTCTGTCCTGAGTGGACATAAAGACCCCATGGCACTATATCATAGAAAGTTACAGCACGGAAGGAGGCCATTTCGGCCCATCCTGTCCGCGCCGGCCAATAAAGAGCTATCCAGCCTAATCCCACTTCCCAGCTCTTGGTCCGTAGCCCTGCAGGTTACAGCATCCCAAGTACTTTTTAAATGTGGTTCGGATTCCTGCCTCTACCACCCTTTCAGGCAGTGAGTTCCAGACCCCCACAACCCTCTGGGTGAAGAAATTTCCCCTCAAATCCCCTCTAAACCTTCCACCAATTACTTTAAATCTGTGCCCCCTGGTTTTTGACCCCTCTGCTAAGGGAAATAGGTCCTTTCTATCCACTTTATCTAGGCCCCTCATAATTTTATACACCTCAGTAAGGAACCATTTCGTAGAAGAGTGGGGGAGTTCTCCCCAGTGTCCTGGCCAATATTTATCCCTCGTTCAACATCACCAAAACAGATTATCTGGTTGTTATCACATTGCTGTTTGTGGGAGCTTGCTGTGCGCAATTTGGCTGCCGCGTTTCCCACATTACAACAGTGACTCCACTTCATTGGCTGCAAAGTGCTTTGGGACGTCCTGAGGTCGTGAAAGGTGCAAATTCTTTCTCCCAACCCATCGGGTTTGATGTGGAACCGGCCAGTATAGATCGAGTACTGCCGGGCTGGAATCGATTCGGTTCCAACTATTGTCTGACTGGCAGTGGACAACAGCCTGAGACTGGATGTGAACAGGTATCTAAACGTTCAGCACCACTGACTGATATTGTGATGTTATTGTACAATATTCATGCTGGGGGGATTGGATGGTGCAATGATGCAATGGTTGAAATACCAGGGTGTTGGACCAAGTCCAGCCCAGACTGATAAACGTCTGCTCTCTCTGCCAGCTGTAAGTGGAGTCTGAGGTGAAATGGGTTTTAGTAATCCCAGCCCAGTTCCTCGTGGCATCTGCCCGCTGTACCAAACTGGCAGTAAATTGGCATCTCATTTGGGAAAGGTCGCAGGTCAGCAGCTGCAGTATGGAGTGAGTTTAAGGTTGAGGCGAGTTGTCAGGAGGGAGCTCGATTCACTGATTTATGGGACAGCCTTGATGGACCGCTCGATCCCCTCCCGTCCTTTTGCATACACTGCATACCTGACCTGGGAATGCTTGACGCTGTGCCCTTGACCTCTGACCTCACAGGTCAAGGTGTCCTATCAACAAGGTGAATGCGATTACTGCTTTGCAAACACTCCCGAGTCTGCATCCTGTTTGTTTCTTACTTGGAGGAAATTGTATTTTTCTACAGAAAATAATCTGGTGTCTGACAAGGGCCTACGCTTCGAAAACCTTGCAACATTCGAGCCACTCCACCTTAAACAGTCACCGGTCTTAATACATTCCTGTTTTAGACGTAGAGAAAATGTTTCCACTTGTGGGGGGGGGGGGGAGACCAAAACTAGGGACCATAAATATAAGATAGTCACTAATAAATCCAATCAGGAATTCAAGAGAAACTTCTTTACCCAGAGAGTGGTGAGAATGTGGAACTCGCTACCACAGGGAGTGGTTGAGGCGAATAGCACAGATGCATTTAAGGGGAAGCTAGATAAAAACATGAGGGAGAAAGGAATAGAAGGTTATGCTGATAGGGCGAGATGAAGAGGGGTGGGAGGAGGCTCGTGTGGAGCAGAAACTCCGGCATGGACCAGTTGGGCCGAATGGCCTGTTACTGTGCTGTCAATTGTATGTAATTCTATAAAATATGAAAAGAATCAGGAGGTTCTGTCGGAAAATTCAGCCCTGCTGCAACTGCCCGATGCACGAAAATACAAATATTAAACTCCATATTCACTGTAACCTGGGTTGTAACGACTGTAACCTTGATTCCAGTACCCAATACACGAAAATACAAATATTAAGGTGCCTGGGACCTGCGCTCCTGAAGGTATTGACTCTTGTTGAGGGTCTGGATGTTGATCCTCCCTTGCTCAAGCGGCCATTCTTCCGGCATGACTATTCGACTGCACGAGGCATCGCCGCCAAGCCTAATTGTAAAGTCCCGAGGCAGTCGGCGGTTAGTAATCGGGAACCTTGCCCCGGGGAGGGGCTCCGAGGCCGATTGTAGCACCTCCCACCACAGCCCAGACTGAGATGAGCTAACGGATACAGGGGGGTTCGAAGGCGGAACCTTCTCAGCCTGGGTGGCTTCAGTACCGTGCAGGGTGCTTCAGTTTAAACGGATTTAGGGTGGAACGAAATGTATCGCGGCCGCTTATCGAATGTGCTCGTGGTTGAATAGCCGCTTGGCCAGCCCGACCAGTTTTTTTTTCCTGGTGATGGTGCCACCGCAAATCTAACAAAACACGCGGGCCTGCGCAGAGAGCGAGCTACCTTGTTCGCTGCAGTTGTCTCCACTGTGTGATGCGAGCCCCCCACTGGAAGGCCCGGGCGTGCCTGAATGTGTGGACCCTGTGTCGTCGTGGTCTCGGTTCCAGTGGTTCTGTAAAGAGAAAAAGGGGACCGTTCACTCAACATCCGATCAGCAAAATGAGGCAGAGCCAGTTGGTAAAAGTGGTGGGGCCCCGTCGGTAACGGCGACGGGGCCAGTCAGTGAAATGAATGGAGTGGAGTCAGTCGCTAAAGGAGGCGGAGTCCGTCGGTAAAGGAGGCGGGGCTAGTCAGTACAGGAGGCGGGGCCAGCGTGCTTGACACTCTGAGACTGGAGGTGGAAAGGAAAGATACAATTTTGGGAATAAGTGGGACGAGTTCAGCAGGTCCAAAATACTAATTTAGCAATAGGGGCCTGAGCCTGCGGGTGTGACATTACTGTCCTTAAAGAACCCCAGCCCCGCCTCTTTGTTCCAGTCACGCTATAACATAAATTATTATCGTTACCCACAGTGCACAGCAAGTTTCAATTTGGTCAGCCAGGTATCTGACCCAAGGGAAGCATAGATATCAGCCAATCATCCTCTGGCCTACCGAGATCCAGGGGTCAGGCAGAGTGACAGCTCCACTGGGTCTATAGTTCAGTGGATCACCCAGGGACTGTGTGGACTAAACCGCATGAACAAGTTTGCAGTGTGGGCACTGTTCCTTGAGTGACTGAGGTGTTACATAGAAACATAGAAGATAGGAGCAGGAGTAGGCCATTCAGCCCCTCGAGCTCATTGTGGGCCTCAGCCATTCAATGAGATCATGGCTGATCATCCAAATTCAGTACCCTGTCCCTGCCTTCTCGCCATATCCCTTGATCCCTTTAGCTTTAAGAAATATATCTAACTCCTTCTTGAATATATTTAGCGCTCTCTCATTATTGTTGTATCCGAGGAGCTAAAATCTGCCGAATTGATTTCCTATTGTTGTCTAACTTTTATCTTTAATAACCCTCATTTATAGTTTGTGTCCAAGTATCAGAGCTGGTGGAGTTTATTCTTCACATCCTGAAGGCGAGGAGGAATGGCAATGCTTCTCCCACAACCGGCATCTCTGAGACCGATGATCTGGTCATTGTCGCAGTACTCTTTGTGGGATCTTGCTGTGCACAAATCGGCTGCGGCGTTTCTGACATTACCACAGCGACTGCCCTTCAAAAATTAATTCATTGGCTGTAAAGCGCTTTGGGACATCCTGAGGTTGTGAAAGGCGCTGTAGAAATCTCTCTCACAGGCACGCAGTGCACATTCCTGCACAACAAGAACACACGTTCAACTCCGACAGAAACACTGATCAGCACTTGCTGCTGACTTTGCGTCGGGATTTCTTTTTACACCTTCCAATTTGGCCACAAGCTGCAGCCTCACCAACAAAGCGAACCTGGGGACGCGAGGCAAAGTGCTCCAGAGATTGGCCCTCTTCAACGCACACTAACTCAGAGTGATTATTCGTCTAATCACCCATTAGAAGTTATGATTCATTGATCCGATCGTTAGCAAAGGCCTCCTGCAACTTCCAAAGAAATGTTCGTTCTGTGAGTCTGGAAGCTGGTTCCTCAGCTCAGACAGGGCCACACTCAGCCCCTCGAGCCTGCCCCGTCATTCAACTAGATCGTGCCTGGTCTGTTTCTTAACTCCATCTCCCTGCCTTGATAGCAGAAAAGACTTGCATTTCTATAGCGCCTTTCACAACCTCAGGACATCCCAAAGCGCTTTACAGCCAATGAAGTACTTTTGAAGTGTAGTCACTGCTGTAATGTGGGAAACGCAGCAGCCAATTTGCGCACAGCAAGCTCCCACAAACAGCAACGTGATAATGACCAGATAATCTGCTTTTTTTTTTAGTGATGTTGGTTGAGGGATCAATATTGGCCCCAGGACACCGGGGAGAACTCTCCCCTGCTCTTCTTCGAAATAGTGCCAGTGGGATCTTTTACGTCCACCTGAGAGGGCAGACGGGGCCTCGGTTTAACGTCTCATCCGAAAGACGGCACCTCCGACAGTGCAGCGCTCCCTCAGCACCGCACTGGGAGTGTCAGGCTGGATTATGGGTTCAAGTCACTGGAGTTGCACTCGCACCCACGGCCTTTTCAACCAGAGGCGAGACTGCTACTCACTGAGCCACAGCCTTGGTTCCATAACCCTTAATACCCTTGCCGAACAAAAATCTGCCAATCTCAGTTTTTGAATTTTCAATTGCTCCCCGCAGTGCCAACAGCTTTTTGGGGGAGGGAGTTCCAAACTTCCACGACCCCCTTTGTGTGAAGAAGTGCTTCCTGACATCACCCCTGCGTGGCCCAGCTTTATATTTCAGGTAAGGCCCCTTTGTTCTGGACTCTCCCACCATTGGTCTCAGATGAGTCTGATGTATTGGTAACGCTCTGCTATTTGTTGGATGCTCACAGGCTGATCGAGAGCAAGCCCCACACGTTTCCAATTTAACTATAATTGAGACGGACACTTTAACAGGACTGCGGGGGCACCAACGGGACCAGGGACACTGCAAGTGGTGCCTCCCTGAAATTTAGAAAATGTATCCGGTAAACTGGACACGAGTAACAAATCCATGGGTCAACTTAGGTTGTACCCCCTGAGAGATCAGGAGGTTAGGGGTTGACCTTGTTTTGAAATTTAAGCAATCATTAAAATGAAGTCTGATGGTATCGATTGTATTGGCTCAGTCATTGGTGACCCAACCAGCTCGTAAACACCTAAGAAAGGTCAAGGAATGAGAAAAGGTCATTCGATCCATTGAAGCCCATCCCTCTCATATTCTAACTTCACCTATCAAAGCCCATCTCTCTAGTACCCTAACTCTCCCATCAAAGCTCATCTCTCTAGTACCCTAACTCTCCAATCGAAGCTCATCTCTCTAGTACCTAACTCTCCCATCAAAGCTCATCTCTCTAGTACCCTAACTCTCCCATCAAAGCTCATCTCTCTAGTACCTAACTCTCCCATCAAAGCTCATCTCTCTAGTACCTAACTCTCCCATCAAAGCTCATCTCTCTAGTACCCTAACTCTCCAATCGAAGCCCATCTATCTAGTACCCTAACTCTCCCATCAAAGCTCATCTCTCTAGTACCCTAACTCTCCAATCGAAGCCCATCTATCTAGTACCCTAACTCTCCCATCAAAGCTCATCTCTCTAGTACCCTAACTCTCACATCAAAGCTCATCTCTCTAGTACCCTAACTCTCCAATCGAAGCCCATCTCTCTAGTACCCTAACTCTCCCATCAAAGCTCATCTCTCTAGTACCCTAACTCTCCAATCGAAGCCCATTTATCTAGTACCCTAACTCTCCCATCAAAGCTCATCTCTCTAGTACCCTAACTCTCCAATCGAAGCCCATCTCTCGATTCGAGAGCTATTTCAGCACAGCGTCCCCTACAGGGAATCTGTGAACAACTGTGTGTCTCCTTAACCAATCTGATTGAAGAATCTTTAAGGATCAGTACAGAGTCTGAACCAGGAAGTATCATTAGAATATTGAATTCAGTGCCAAATCGTGTTCAGGAAGTGAAATAAAAAGAGACGGAAAGAAAGATTGGATTAAGAGAGAGATAAAAGAGAAAGAAAAAGCTAAAAAAAATAATTTAATTTTTTTTTAAAATATCCAACAATAATTAAAATGTAAAGGAATGAGACTCCACACTTGTAAAAGTTAGTTTTCAGTGGCAGAGAGGTTGTTTGGCAATAATTAAGACTTATCACGTCGTTAAAAGGGTACTTACACTGGAATGGACAAGCCCTAACTTTTTCTGCCGAGTTTCGTGTGTATATATCAGGTAAGTACAGCAACTTCACACCATTCCATGTGTTTTCGATGCTGAGTCTCTCAGCGAAATATTGTTATCGCGCAGCTTCTGGAGGAGCAGGGCATCTCGGACAGCAACTTCCGGATTTCTGCGTTTAACTGCGCATGTGTGGACGCCGGAAGTTGCTGTCCGATTTACTCGTTAATAACGGTGAGCGCTGATAGCCTCACCGTTATTTTTACCGCAAAATGCAGGCACATTATTTTTAGTGAGGAGTGTGAATCTTGAACTATGATCCGACATTTCATTAGGAAACACAGGGCTCCACTCGGCTAAGTGCAGTTTCTTCCACCTCGACCAACGGATAATCAGGTCTCGTAAGAAGGTCCAACGTAAAACCTCTCTTACCCTTGAGACTGACCATCCCCATTCGCAGCTCCCTGCTACAACCCTCACCCCATCAGACCAAACCTGCCTATCGTCCATTCCCTGGTACAGTACATCCCTGCGTAATTGTCAGAATTACGTTCTACTGAATCCAGGTTTATTGTGGTGGAGACTTGTTCTTTTCTACCAGACAGTTTGCACAAATCCCAAGTATTCTGCTATTTATCACTACAGAATCTGGCTACTGTGAGGTTATAATAGAAAGACAATCTGTAGTTCCTGATCCCTATCTCCGTGTGCAAATATATTCTAATTATTAAAAAACTGTAATCTTGTTCTTTAAATAAAATTAAAAAAATTTCCCGAGTGAATTATTTTTTTGCGCTCCTCCAATTCTGGCCTCTTGCGCATCTTCGATTTTAATCGCTCCAGCACCGTGCCTTCAGCTGCCTGGACCCTAAGCTCTGGAATTCCCTCCCATAACCCCTCAACCTCTCTCTCTTCCTTTAAGACACTCCTTAAAACCCACCCTGTCCTAATATCTCCTTATGTGGCTCGGTGTCAAATTTTGTTTGATAATCGCTCCTGTGAAGCGCCTTGGGACGTTTTACTGCATTAAAGGCGCTATATAAATGCAAGTTAGACAGACAAACATGCAGAAACACACACGTGAGCATATGTATTACAGATACGGATAGACAGACATGCGCGCGCACACACACATAAATACACACGCCCGCATACACACACTCCCTGCCTCAACTGTCCAGTAGAGGCCTGATTAACACCCTACCTCCCATCCAATGAGTCTGGGATCACAAACCTCTCGTCAGCCATTTTACAGAGTGGTCTCCCCAGAGATGGTGGCCATTTTACAGGGTGGTCTCCCCAGAGATGGCGGCCATTTTACAGAGTGGTCTCCCCGGAGATAGCGGCCATTTTACAGAGTGGTCTCCCCAGAGATAGCGCCCATTTTACAGGGTGGTCTCTCCGGGAAAAAAAGCGGACAGTTTACAGATTGAGAACAGCAGAGGCCCATGGGAATGAGAGCCGCAGAATAGTTTATGATAATGGAGATGAGCGGGTCCACAGAGGAACAGAAAATAATTAAAGAAACAGAGATAAAAATGAGCAAACGCATTACATGAAAGTAAAACCCCAAATCATAAAGAAAAACAAACAATATTTCTCAGCAGTAGAATGGATGTAGTTGGATATTATTTTAATTATAGAAAAGAATAATTGGCGGATTTGGAGCTGCCCAGAGCCTCTACATTGCTGAAAGGGGCTTAATAATTGTTTGACTTTTTTTCCTTTGCAGCTAATCCCTTTATACATTGATACGTTTCATACACAAATTCATATCATACAGGCAGCCTGAGGGCTGTAATGAGCGCTCAGTTTATTGAGTCTAATTAGGAATTATATACAGTGCTTGGCTTCCTCTTACAGCAATAAGAGAGTGATCCATTTCGCATTGGGTCAACGCCTTGCCACTTTAACCTCTGTAAATAGGTGGAAACTCAGTTCTACGCGTGACCCTCTCGTTAACCCGGATGCAATACCTCTGAGCTCAGTTAATCAAGGCTTTTCGCAGCTCAACACAGGGCCCCATCAAAGCCCGAATGAAACAAGGTCGCAGGCTTGCCGCAACTTCTGCTGCGCTGTCGGTGCAATCGGTTAGGGCTCTGCTCTCGCCGCTCTGTAAATACGGGCGGGCAAGAGCGGGATGGGAGTCCTCTCCTCTGCTATCGATTTTCAGCTGGCTCCTCAACGCTGTTTGGGGCGGTGGATATCTCAGCGCAGTAACCACGGCGACTGGTTGCACATCACCTGAGGCTGTGTAGAAGGCCGAGTGGCATAGTGGGCTTCTGTGCTTAGGGAGGACAATAGAGAGGCACTGAAGTGTCGCCCGTGGCCCAGCGGGTAGCACTCTTGCCTCTGAGTCAGAAGGTTGTGGGTTCAGACTCCCACTCCAGAGACTTGAGCACAAAAATCTCGGCTGACACTCCAGCGCACTACTGAGGGAGCGCTGCACTGTCGGAGGAGCTGTCTCGCTACTGAGGTCTGCTCTCTCAGGTGGACGTAGCAGATCCCGCGGCACTATTTTGAAGAAGAGCAAGGGAGTTCTCCTCGGTGTCCTGATCAATATTTATCCCCTCAGCCAACACCGCTAAAACAGATTATCTGGTCATTATCACATTGCTGTTCGTGGGAGCAAACTAGGATTTGACCCAGCGACGATGAAGGAACGCTGATATATGTCCAAGTGAGGATGGCGTGTGAGGGAAACCTGCAGGTGGTGGTGTTCCTATGCAGCTACTGCCCTTGTCCTTCTAGGTGGTACGGGTCAGGGGTTTGGGAAGAACTGTCGAAGAAGCCTTGGCGAGTTGCTGCAGTGCATCTTGTAGAGGGTACACACTGCAGCCACGGTGCGCCGGTGGTGGAGGGAGTGAATGTTTAAGGTGGTGGATGGGGTGGCAATCAAGCAGACTGCCATCAGTTGCTAGATCGAAGCACAGTAGCCTGACCCTTGAGGCCAATAACCTGCATGCAAGAACAAATATGGCCACCCTTATTAATAATGGGCCGAAAATTGATCCCGGGACGCGAGAGTACGCACTGCGTACTCTCGCGTATTCCCACTCCAATTGCCGGTTTTCTGCATGCCCTGCGCATGCGCTGAAAACCGGCAATTGCTCTTCCGAAAAGGGGGCGGGGCCGGAGTGCATCGCGTGCGCGCTACAGGCTGCGCGCACGCTGTGCACTTCATGCTTTGGACGCGCAGGTAAGTACTGAAGATTTTGGAAATGTAAAAAGGAGGAGTAAGACCCGCTTTTAAGAAGGTAAGTAGTGAATTAAGTATTTTTTTGAATTTTTTTTTACAGGTATATCTTTTTTATAGACTTTAAAGACAGGTAAGTTTATTTTTATAACTTTTTAAAAGATTTTAAATTTTTTCAAAAATTTAATTTTTTATTTAAAATGGTTAATTTAATTAACTATACTTATTTTATTAATGTGATGGTTTTCTTTTTAAATTTAATTGAGGTTTAGCTGTTATTTTGGGGGGGTGTAAGATTCATAAGTCTCTCAGCCATGCTGTGAGACTTATGAATGGAAGATGGTGTGCTGCCATTGGCTCTAACTGAGTCA
Organism: Squalus acanthias; assembly: GCA_030390025.1. Taxonomy (NCBI): domain Eukaryota; kingdom Metazoa; phylum Chordata; class Chondrichthyes; order Squaliformes; family Squalidae; genus Squalus; species Squalus acanthias. The sequence continues at coordinate 6,590,257 of CM059451.1, read as the reverse complement.
CGTGATCCCACAGCTCGCACGAATTAACTACGCCGCTGGGATACGCAAGCCCAGCACAGCTGATGTCTGGAACATCAATTTCGTGCGAGCTGGATCAGAAAAAGCATAAGCGAGGTGAGACATCGCGGGAAAGGCTTACCCCCGCGGGAACAGAGCGAGATCAATTTCTGGGCCAATGTCTTGCTCTGCATGGTTGCTTACCCTTTATTGGTGCTGTTGCTCGCAAGGGGGTGGGGTCAAGCAACACTTCAAGGAGAGGCTGGTGGGAGGAGGCTAATCCTGGTGGCTGTGTGTGAGTCAGCACAAGACAAGGCAAATAAACAGGAATAGAAGGGAAACAGAGAGCAGAAAAGAGGGGAAATAAAATTTGCTACAACTAGGAAATGACCTCCCACAGTTACAAAGACCCATCCACCGCAGAGTTGGAAGTGTAGCTGATGCCCAACATCACTAAAAAAAACATTAAGAGCTGGTGTAGGCCATTTGGCCCTTCGAGCCTGCTCCACCATTCAATAAGATCATGGCTGATCAACCTCAACTCCACCTTCCCGCACTATCCCCATATCCCTTAATTCCCTTCGTTCCCAAAAATGTATCGACCTTTGTCTTGAATATACTCAACGAGTGAGCATCCACAGCTCTCTGGGGTAGAGAATTCCAAAGATTCACAACCCTTTGAGTGAAGAAATTTCTCCTCATCTCAGTCCTAATTGGCCGACCCCTTATTCTGAGACTGTGACCCCGTGTTCTAGATTCCCCAGCCAAGGGAAACATTTTCCCAGCATTAACCCTGTCAAGCCCCTTAAAAATGTTATGTTGCAATTAGATCACCTCTCATTCTTCTAAACTCTAGGGAATATAGGCCTAGTCTACTCACTCTCTCCTCATAGGGCAATCCCCTCATCCCAGGAACCAGTCTAGTGAACCTTCGCTGCACTCCCTCTAAGGCAAGTATGTCTTTCCTTAGGTAAGGAGACCAGAACTGTACACAGTACTCCAGGTGTGGCCTGTATAATTGTAATAAGACTTCTTTACTCTTATACTCTAATCCCTTTGTAACAAAAGCTAACATACCATTTGCTTTCCTAATTGCTTGCTGCACCTGCATGTTAACTTTCCGTGATTCATGCACAAGGACACTCAGGTCCCTCTGAGTGCAAACATTTCCCAGTCTCTCACCATTCAAAAAATATTCAGCATTTTTGTTTTTCCCACCAAAGTGGATAACTTCACACTTCCCCACATTGTATTCCATTTGCCATGTTCTTGCCCACTCAGTCAACCTGTCTATATCTCTCTGCAGCCTCTTTGCATCCTCCTCGTAGCTTACTTTCCCACCTAACTTTGTACCATCAGCAAACTTGGATACGTTACACTCAGTCCCTTCATCCAAGTCATTAATATCGATTGTAATTTATCTCGTTGCTGTACGTGGGAGCTTGCTGTGCGCAGATTGGCTGCTACATTTCCTACATTACAACAGTGACTACACCTCAAAAAGTACTTCATTGGCTGTAAAACGCTTTGGGACATCCTGAGGTTGTGAAAGGCTCCATATCATAGAATCTTACGGCACAGAAGGAGTCCATTTGGCCCATCGTGCCCGTGCCGGCCCCTTGAAAGAGCTATCCCATCAGTCCCACTCCCTTGCTCTTTCCCCATAGCCCTGCAAATGTTTCCCTTTTAAGTATTTATCCAATTCCCTCTTCAAAGTTATTATTGAATCTGCTCCCACCGCCCTTTCAGGCAGCGCGTTCCAGATCACAACAACTCGCTGCGTTAAAAAAAAAAAATTCTCATCATTTCCCTCCTGGATTTTTTGGCAATTATCTTAAATCTGTGTCCTCTGGTTACCAACCCTCCTGCCAAATAATTTCAAGTTCTTTCTTTTTTATGTCTTGAGCCAACTCCAAAAGGAAGGGGACCCTCTCTTTGCCAGCGAGCTGGGAATTAAATGTAGATCCTGACTCATGAAGCCATTCGCTGATTAAGGCACTGGCGTCAATTTGTCGACAAACAGACACTTTGTGTGGACAGGAATAAAATTATGAGGGGGCTGAGATCGAGTGGATAGGAAGGACCTATTTCCCTTAGCAGAGAGGTCAATAACCAGGAGGCAGAGGTTTAAAGTAATTGGGAGAAGGATTAGAGGGGAGTTGAGGAGAACTTTTTTCACCCAGAGGGTGGTGGGGGTCTGGAACTCACTGCCTGAAAGGGTGGTAGAGGCAGAAACCCTCATCGCATTTAAAAAGTGCTTGGATATGCACTTGAAGTGCCGTAACCTACAGGGCTAGGGACCAAGAGCTGGAAAGTGGGATTGGGCTGGCCGGCACAGACACGATGGGCCGAATGGCCTCCTTCTGTGCCGTCTAGTTCTCTGATTCTATGAGGTACATAGAGCGAGAGTGGAGCGGAGTGAGTTCTCGAGCGGGTATGGTTTCTCTGCTGGTGCTAAAAGCCACAAGGAATGTATGTAATATCAGATGTCACGGTTCATCAAACTGTGTCACGGTGAAGCCTGTACTATCAAGAGAGCATTTTATATGGCTTCTCCATTAGAGAGAAAGCCAGAGGCATAGTGTGGTATATCAGAGGGTGTTACTGTGAGAACTGTGTTAGTGTGAGGGCATTTTGTACGGTTTGTCTGCTATGAGACAGAGCCACAAGCACTGAATGTTAGATCAGATGCTGAGCTACATCAGAGTCTATTGTACTGAGGGCCCAATGTATACAGCAAGCGCTTGCAGCGACTAAACCAGCCAATACTAATGCAATGGTGTTCAGTACACATAAGGTTAACTTGGTAACTACAAAGCACGATCGGCAAAGGCTAGCTCGCTCCCTGGGAATGACAGGCCTGCTTTTGTCTGGTGACACGGCACAGAAATATTGCTTTTTCCTTCTTCAAAGAGCCAGGCTGTGTGATGACAATCTCGAGCATCGCACGGCAGTAAATAACATGGCTGCAACATAGCACCAGCTCAGAGCGCGACAAACAGCCTGGCCAAGCCCTGCCTCTCAGGCATTCGGGCAACCTGACACCAGAGAGGAGATTTATTCATGTTAACGGCAGGTCAACGGAATGCAAGAACTGTTTTAGATTGCGAAATGTATCCTCCTGCTTGATGTGCTGTTTTGCCATTAATCCAGGAAAAAACCCAATCACTATTTAGAACCTTTCTCCCAATAAATTAAATGAACCACAGTTAATTCCAGATAAATGATCCCATCATAATTCTGATCCCACCTTAGAATTCCAGTGGACCAAACCCCTTCCCATTCACTCCCATTGTATATAATCCCTATGGACAAAACCTCTTCCTATTCACTCCCATTGTATATAATCCCTATGGACAAAACCTCTTCCCATTCACTCCCATTGTATATAATCCCTATGGACCAAACCTCTTCCTATTCACTCCCATTGTATATAATCCCTATGGACCAAACCTCTTCCCATTCACTCCCATTGTATATAATCCCTATGGACCAAACCTCTTCCCATTCACTCCCATTGTATATAATCCCTATGGACCAAACCCTTCCCATTCACTCCCATTGTATATAATCCCTATGGACAAAACCTCTTCCTATTCACTCCCATTGTATATAATCCCTATGGACAAAACCTCTTCCTATTCACTCCCATTGTATATAATCCCTATGGACCAAACCTCTTCCCATTCACTCCCATTGTATATAATCCCTATGGACCAAACCTCTTCCCATTCACTCCCATTGTATATAATCCCTATGGACCAAACCTCTTCCCATTCACTCCCATTGTATATAATCCCTATGGACCAAACCTCTTCCCATTCACTCCCATTGTATATAATCCCTATGGACCAAACCTCTTCCCATTCATCCCATTATATAATATTCTGATGGACCAAAACCCTTCCCATTCCAACCCATTGCACAGAATTCCAATGAAGTGAGCCACATTAATTTTCATGCCCATTGTAAGAACTTCTGATCCGTGAATGAAACATTCCACAGTGATTTGACTTTTGCTACGTGACGATCTCACTAAATACAGGCCAAGCACAGCCAAACTTCACTTCGTCTCCACAGCACACTGGAAGCTAAACTCTCCTGTGTAAAATATGTGCTGATTTTGGTTTTAATCGAATAGCTGGAGGAACGATTGACTTGGCTGCAGTACAAGGAGGTGCCACTCTGCCCCAGCTATATGGAACTTACAGTAGTTCAAGTGTAACAATTTTTTGGGATTGTCAACCTTCAACAGAATAATTATTCTTATTAACGACATCTATAAAAAAAAAATTGCCTTTTTAAACCTCAGGACATCCCAAAGCGCTTTACAGCTATCAAAATACTTCTGAAGTGCAGTCACTGTTGTAATGTCGGAAACACGGCTGCCAATTTGCGCACAGCAAGATTCCACAAATAGCAATGTGAAAATGACCATATAATCTGTTTTTTTTTTTTAGAGATGTTGGTTGAGGGATAAATATTGGCCAGAAGAACAGGGAGAACTCCCCTGCTCTTCTTCGAATATTGCTGTGGAATCTTCCAAGTCCACCAGACAGGGCCTCGGTTTAACATCTCATCCCCCTCTCCCATTCACTCCCATTGCATGGAATCCAAATATACCACACCTCTTCCCACTCACTCCCGTTGTACAGAACCCTACTGAATCAAACCCCTTCCCATCTGCCCCTATACCAAAGCTTCTCACGTTGTCTGGGGAACTTGACTCAGATGAATCGACTGATTTAACGTCAATAGAATGAAGGTCATCTGGGCCTGGAGGAGAGAGAGGAAGAGAATGCCACCTTGGATCAGGCAACGTTATAATTCCGCTCTCTCCCGCTGTCAGGATTAATGACTCCTTCAATAATTAATTACCACCTCTCACCCAAATGATAAAATTTGGTCCTCGCTCCTTAAACAAAAAAAAAGTTGAGTGTTTTACCCCGGACTCCATTGGTAAAGGCACTGCCGGAATGTTCCTGAGACAGACAAACAAGGGCGGCCCCAAGTTCGATGCCTCGTCTGGGAAGGGCTGGTTGATCTCAGCCAGGGTAGCAGCACACACCTTACCATTGGACCAAGTGAGCTAGGGTGGGGAAACATTAGCCAGGCCTCAGTCTCTTGATCGCTAGACAGTGACCCACCTTCACCCAACTGTGCTAGAAAGTGCGTGGGTTGGACATTGGGTTCAGACAAGGTTGTGATGGCCTCCGGTGTGGAATAGCCCACTACCACTTACTGTCTAGGGTCCACATAATGAAGGGTGACCATTTGGAGATGGCTGGTGTCCATCGAACCATGCCCCAGCAAAGATCAGTAACTCCAGGACAGAAGGGAAGGAAACAGCAGGGGAGGAGGAGAATTAAATAGTTAACAAAAATCAGAAAGGGAGGTGGTAAATGCAAAGATTTTAAATTGAATCACCATTTTTCCGACAGTTACCATTTTAAAAGGGGGATCTGATGTAGCAACGCTGTCTTTAGGACATGACATTAGGTCACCTCACAGGCGTCAGTCGAGCACAATCATTAAGTGCTCACAGGAAGGCAGTGAGGGTCCCGCAGTCTTCTTCAGTATCCCAAAACCTGGCCTCTTTTGTAAAATGCAGGCTATCGTGAATAATTGCCTTCACAATTCAAAAGCAGTTTAAATGAGATTACAGCTTAAAAGGATGACATCATCTTGAAAAGCATCTTGCAAGCCAAAAAAACTTCACTTGGCCAAATCAGAAGTATGAAACATGGTGCCAATTACCGAGGTTCTTTCAGTTCTGTTTACAATCATTACAGGTTCCAGCGATTTGAAGAACTCAGGCTGAAATAACTGGCCAATTGTGACAAAAACGTAGCTTTTTTGTTTGAGAATTAGACCAAATTAACTTCTTTAATTTTGTCTTGATATTAAAAAACAATGTCGATTTAGGATATCATTATTCCAGAATAACTCGATACATTGCTGCAACTATTAGTTAGTTAGTTAGTCACCAGACAGGAGGAGCAAAGCCACTCAATTCAAATACAAACATCACAAATGAGTTTTTTTGGATATTTGCCTGATTAGCAGCTTTTGAATTGAACAGATAGCTAGTTAAATTCAAGAGGTTGTGGTTAAAGGGCATTTATCAACCTGCATTTTTCAAATCAGTAAGTTTTATCTGTACTCTTTGAAGTCAGCCGTGGCTCATTCTCACTCTCACTCTCTGAGTCACAAGGTTGTGGGTTCAAGTCCCACTCCAGAGACTTGAGCACAAAAATCTAGGCTGACACTAAAGTGCGGTGCTGAGGGAGTGCTGCACTGTCGGAGGTGCCGTCTTTCAGATGAGATGTTAAAACCGAGGCGCCGCCTGCTCTCTCAGGTGGACGTAAAAGATCCCACGGGTACTATTTCGAAGAAGAACAGGGGAGTTATCCCCGGTGTCCTGGCCAATATTTATCCCTCCCTCAACATCACCATAAAACAGATTATCTGGTCATTATCACATTGCTGATTGTGGGAGCTTGCTGTGCGCAAATTGGCTGCTGCGTTTCCTACATTACAACAGTGACTACACTTCAAAAAGTACTTCATTGACTGTAAAGCGCTTTGGGACGTCCAGTGGTCGTGAAAGGCGCGATAGAAATGCAAACCTTTCTCTTCTTTCCTTCTACCTGGAACCTTAGGTCAGCCCATACTTGCGTGTGGGTGAGAAGAAGGCATAATTAAAGTTAAAAATTAATTACAGCATTGTTTTAGTGCAAGAATTGCAAACTGTTCTTTTTCACTATATGAGGAGCTGGCAAAATTTAACAACTGCTGTAAAACATATTTTACTATTGCTATTATTCACATATTCGATTACTATTGAATAAATTTGCTGAACAGTTAAAGTCTTGGTGTAAGTGTAGTGTTACTTTGCTGCTGTCTAAATGAATGAGAGGCCTGTGGTGGCAAGGGGATAGAAATAATTGCTAGCACAATCTGAAAAAATAGCTCTTTGTTTCTTCCCTGTGCACAACTATAGTCTTTTCGCTAGCAACCGAAGCAAGTAAAAACTCTGTCAAGGGAGAGAGAGAGTAATCTGAAATATGGGATTCAAAGTAAAATGGGCAAGAAAGCAAGACCCTAAAAAAAGATATCACTGACATTCGCAAACAAACACATCAAACAGTTGTGACATTTATTGACCACCATTTTTATGCAAGCGTTAACTCATCTTAAATAAATAGAACTTGCATTTCTGTAGCACCTTTCATGTCTCCAGGACGTTCCATAGCCAATGAAGCACTTTTTGAAGTGTAGTCACCGTGGCAATGAAGGAAACGCGACAGCCAAGTTGTGCACAGCAAGCTCCCACAGACAGCAATGGGATAAATGATCAGATTAATCAGTTGGTTGAGGGATGAATATTGGCCAGGACACCGGGGAACTCCCCTGTCCTTCCTCCAACACAGCCGTGGGATCTTTTATGTCCACATGAGAGGGCAGGCGGGGGGAGGTCTCGCTTTAACGTCGCATGCGAAAGACGGGATGATGCTAACACTAAAATAGAGGGCAGAGGAACGTTATAGGAAGGTGTTAAGAGTCTATCCGCTAATGTCACCAACAGCATGTTCAAGGCTCTCATCCTTAAAAATGTTTAAAAGCAGAATCATTATAAAGGAGCCAGGCTTGTCATTTTGGATACCTGACTATAACCATGTCACTTTTTATCTTTCAGGATACTTTACTAAGATGATTGAGCTATTTTAATAACCCCATTCACCCCCATTGTATAGAATTCTAATGGACCAAACACCCTGCCCACCCATTATATCGAATTCCAATGGATAAACCCTTTCTCCACTCACTCCTATTCTGTTAAACGCGAATGGATTAAAGTCCTCCCCTTCAACTCTTATTGCACAGAATCCCAAATGAACCAACACCCTTCCTGTTGACTCCTTTTGATGGACCAATCCCCTTCCCATTCACTCCCATTGTATGAAATCCCATTCATTTCTGTTGTGTAGACTGAGGGGATGAACGTTCTCTCTCTCTCTCTCTCTGCTTGCTATACATGAAGTGAGTTTGGACAATCTCAGCCAGTTCCTAACGTGAACAAGCCCACCGCATAAACAGCCCGTAACCTACTGCTAAATTGGCAGCTTAATTCAGAGAGCACGATGAGAGCAGGGAATCAGAAAGAAAGACTTGCATTTATATCGCGCCGTGCGCAACACCCCAGAGCGCTTTACAGCCAAGTAAGTACTTTTTGAAGTGTAGCCACTATTGTAATGAAGGAAAACACAACAGTCAATTTGCACGCAGCAAGCTCCCACAAACATCATTGAGATAAATGACCAGATAATCTCTTTCACTATTGTTGGTTGAGAGATAAATGTTGAACAGGACACTAGGAGAACCCCCTTGCTCTATTTCAAATAGTGCCATGGGATCTTTTACATCTACTCGAGAAAGCAGATGGGGCTCAGTTTAACATCTCATCGGAAAAATAGCTCCTCCGACAGTGCAGCACTCCTTCAGTACTGCACTAAAATGCCAGCCTGGATTATGTGCTTAAGTCGCTGGAGTGCGTCTTGAACCCATGACGGCTGACTCAAGGATGGGAGTGTTACCATTGAGCCAAGGCTAACAGCATGGTTCACTCTGATATAGTCTTTATTTTGAAATTCTCACAGTTGTTTTCAAATCCCTCTCTCTCTTGCGCATGCCCGATTTTCATCGCTGCACCATTGGTGGCCGTGCCTTCAGCTGCCTGGGCCCTAAGCTCTGGAATTCCCTCCCTAAACCTCTCCGCCTCTCCACCTCTCACCTCCTTTTGGACGCTCCTTAAAAACCTAGCTCTTTGACCAGGCTTTTGGTCGCCTAACCTAACATCTCCCATGTGGGCTCGGTGTCAAATTTGATTTGATAATCGCTCCTGTGAAATGCCTTGGGGATGTTTTACTACGTTAAAGTCGCTGTGTGAACACAAGCTGTTGTTGGTGTGGTAAGAGGCGGCTGGAGACACCGTGCTGGGACAGAGTAAAGGGAGGTTTACTCTTGGTCTAACTGATGTTGACAGTGGGTGCCTGAAATGGCATGAGTTCCCCACCCCAACTATAACATCCCTCACACAAAAGCGAAATATTTGCGGGTGCGGGAAATCTGAAATGGAAACAGAAAATGCTGGCAATACTCAGCGGATCAGGCAGCATCTGTGGAGAGAGAAACAGAGTTAATGGGCACGATCTTGCCAGCCCTGGGGAGGCGGGTATGGAGGTGGGACTGCCGGGAAAATGACAGAATCTAGGGGCGGGTGCCCATCCCGCCCCCCAACCCGCCTCTGTGCCATCTTCCCAGGAGGCGGGTAGCCGACCCGCGCCGGGTCCCGTCTCCTGGAGGCGGGAAGGGGATTACAGCCATTTAACTGCCTTTTAACAGGTAGCTAACAGGCAGTTAAGAGGATTGTCCCCATTTTTCCACCAGAGGTGCGGGCTTCCCGATGTCGGGAAACCCCGCCAGGGTCACCGAGGCGAGCAGTGGGTCTGCGGGGTCCAAAAGTGCGCTGTGGAGGTAAGTGATGGGTGCAAGTGTGGAGAGGTAAGTGTGTGAGGTGAGTGAAAAGTGATAGAAAATGTTTACTTACCTTTGTTTCTTCCTGCAGGCTTCAACAGTTGGGGATGCGGAGACTCTCGCATCTCACCGGCAGGGATGACAGATGGCTGCTGCATCCTCCGATGCAACAGCCATCTAATTCCTGCTCACAAAAGAGGTTTGATGAGTCTTGAATACAAGAACTCATCAAACAACATAGAATGTCAGTGTTTGACAGCTTCACAGAGCTGTCAAAGATGACAATTCATCTGTCAAAATTTTTGACAAGATGAAACATCATACGCTGACGTTCTCTGTAAACGGCTTCCCCTTAATTGGCCTGCTAAGCCCTCTGAGCGGGCTTAACAAGGTCAATCAAGGGAAAATAGCGTGGGTTGGCCACAAGTCGATGGAGGCGGGACTAAAACCCGACAAGCAGCAGTCCCGCCTCCAACGCGCCCCCATTGACAAAATCACCCCCAACGTTTCAGCTCGATGACCTTTCGTCAGAGTTCTGACGAAAGGTCATCGGGCTGAAGTATTAACTCTGTTTCTCTCTCCACAGATGCTGCCTGACCTGCTGAGTATTGCCAGCATTTTCTGCTTTAAACACATCCCTCCCCCTGATGTGCTAAAAATTAAAACAAATTGCACGCAATAACATTTTCTTTAGCCTACGAACACATTTTTTGACTTAATGTATGGTTGAGTTCTGAGCAGCTCCACATCGGGAAAAAATGAATCATTTTTCAATATAAGTGTCCAGATTAGAGAAAATGCTTCAGTGGAACAATCGACCCCCTACAGTGACCCCATGCTGTGGTGTTCACTCCTAATTGCTCTGAATTGAGGCTGCCGAACATAACCAGCTTTTCACATCTCGTGTTTTATTACTTTTCAAAGAAAATCCCAGTTTCCACGAGAAACTGGGGGAAGGGACGGTAAGAAGCAACGTGGGATTTGAAAATGCTAACTGGGAATAGGGTTAGCCCTACAACCCTCCGAGATCTGTGCGCTCCTCCAGTTCTGGCCTCTTGCGCATCCCCGATTTTCATCGCACCGCCATTGGCGGCCGTGCCTTCAGCTGCCAAGGCCCGAAGCTCGGGAATTCCCTCCCTAAACCTCTCCGCCTCTCTTTCCTCCTTTAAGAGCCTCCTTAAAACCTGCCTCTTTGACCAAGCTTTTGGTCACCTGCCCTAATATCTCCTTATGTGGCTCGGAGTCAGTTTTTGTTTGATCATCGCTCCTGTGAAGAGCCTTGGGGTGTTTACGAACGTTAAAGGCGCTGTACAAATGCAAGTTGTTGTTGTATGAGCTACGGTACGGCACAAGTTGATCGGCTCACACTACTTCAGCTGGTGCCATCGGCAGTGTAACCGTTGTTGGCGCGAAGTGGACTTTCTAAAGTTTCCTGGCAGAGCTATGAGAGAACGTTCCTGAATCACGCGGACCATCGCCGATCGTGTGTGGCTGAAACTCTTCTCCACTCAATCCTGAGTGGGGTGGGGGGTGCGCCTTGACCAGATTCAAATAAATGAGTCAATGGTGCCACCAACATGGAAGGGGAGAGGAATTTCAGAGGTACACCAGACATAATTTGGAGGGCCTTCACAGATCACGACCAGAGAGTGATGCAGAGGCAGCAGTATAACTCACAATGGCCAACTTCCCGCTAGGCTACCCGCCATGAGTGGAAACTATATGAATTTACAGCAAAGCAGACTCAAAAGGTGAGTCAGAAGGTCATGGATTCAAGTCCCACTCTAGACAGTTGAGCACATAATCCAGGCTGGCAGTCCCAGTGCAGTACTGAGGGAGTGCTGCACTGTCGGAGGTGCCGTCTTTCAGATGAGACGTTAAACCGAGGCCCCGTCTGCCCTCTCATGGTGGACATAAAAGAACCCATGGGCACTATTTCGAAGAAGAGCAGGGGGAGTTCTCCCCGGTATCCTGGGACAATATTTATCCCTCAACCAACATCACTAAAAACAGATTATCTGGCCATTATCACATTGCCGTTTGTGGGAGCTTGCTGTGCGCAAATTGGCTGCCGCGTTTCCTACATTACAGCAGTGACCACACTTCAAAAGTACTTAATTGGCTGTAAAGCGCTTTGGGACGTCCTGAGGTCGTGAAAGGCGCTATAGAAAGCAATTCCACTCCTCTTCTTGGGTAACAGCAGTATGGAGTATGAGAAGAAGGATTCTTCCTGTTGGAAGGCTCTCTGATATAACTTGCTCATTACCCCAGCATATCGACAGGCCCCCATGACCCAGGGCTGGCTCAGAGTGCTCTGCACAACACTCCATCTTTCCAAGCCGTATTGTGCTTCCGCACCTGGTTCCAATATAAGTTATTATATCAAATGTGAAAGTAATAAAGCAAATGGAAGAGAATGTAAAAATGTGGAGAGCTGGTGATGGTGAAGTGAGTCTGATTCTCAGTTCGGGGGGGAAACGTGTGTTTTTCATTATTCCTAATTATACAGCTCTTTGCAACTCCCAGCCAGATGACAGAATTATTGAAACTTTGAATTATTCTCCTGCAGACCCATTTAGAGCACAGCTGCTATCGCATTTTTTTTTAAGTCAACCTACAGCTGCAATTTAACTGAACGCTTAAAGCGCCCCTTTGGTCTCCATCGAGGGGGTTTGGGGCCTTGGAGCGCAGCCGGCTCCCACTTTTGAGGAACGTGCTTTTATTTTTCAAGAAGGCTCCAAACTGATAGACGAGGTCCTTCCCAATGAGGTGTCTTCTTCTCCTGCTTCCTTTTGTTCATCCCCTTCCCAACACCTCCTCCCGCCCCCGCCTCCCCCCAGTGTCTCTCCCGCTCTCCCCTGAAGGTGCTGACTCCTGGAGTATGCTTCCACAGTTGCTTTCTATAACAGGTGGGCCATTCATTGTGTGGAAGCCTAGATGTCAGACGTTACATAAGAACATAAGAAATAGGAGCAGGAATAGGCCACTTGGCCCCTCGAGCCTGCTCCGCCATTCAATAAGATCATGGCTGATCTTGGGCTCAAAGCCACTTCCCTGCCCGCTCCCCATAACCCTTCACTCCCTTATCTTGCAAAAATCTGTCTATCTCCACCTTAAATGGATTTAATGACCCAGCCTCCACGGCTCTCTGGGGCAGAGAATTCCACAGATTTACGACCCTCTGAAAGAAGAAATTCCTCCTCATCTCAGTTCTAAAAGGGCGACCCTTTATTCTGAAACTATGCCCCCGAGTTCTAGATTTCCCCACGAGGGGAAACACCCTCTCTGCATCTACCTTGTCGAGCCCCCTCAGAATCTGATATGTTTCAATAAGATCACCTCTCATTCTTCTAAATTCCAATGTGTATAGGCCCAGCCTGCTCAACCTTTCTTCATAAGTCAACCCCCTCATCTCTGGAATTAACCTAGTGAATCGTCTCTGAACGGCCTCCAATGCAAGTATATCCTTCCTTAAATAAGGAGACCAAAACTGTACGCAGTACTCAAGGTGTGGTCTCACCAACGCCCTGTATAGTTGTAGCAGGATTTCCCTGCTTTTATACTCCAACTCCCTTGCAATAAAGGCCAACATTCCATTTGCCTTTTTGATTACTTGCTGTTGGCAGGCTATTTCATTATGCGGACTTCAGGACTTATTGCTCGCACATTTGCATGTCACTGGGTAGCAATTAGGAATTTTTTTTTTTTTTTGGCTTTTTCCTGCCTGTCCCAGAGGCCGATCGTGGTGCTCCTATTGTAAACCCATCTGCAATCAACTAATGTAGCGTCGATCGAGAGACACAGAAGAGGTCGCAGTCAAGACTGAGAAAGAAAGGCTTGCATTTCTACGGCGCCTTTCCCAACCTCAGGATGTGCCAAAGTGCTCTACAGCCAATGAAGTACTTTTTGAAGTGCGGAAGCTGTCGTAATGTAGGAAAGCCGGCAGCTGATTTGTGCACAGCAAGATCCCATGAACAGCAATGTGATAATGATCAGGTAATCTCTTTTAGTGATGTTGATTATGGGATAAATATTGGCCATATGAACTGCTTTGGGATGTCCTGAGGTTGTGAAAGGTGCTATATAATGTTGAAATGTACTACCTGCTGGGGGCCATGACCCACTGCGAATACCGGGCATGGAGGGGGGCAATATTGACCTAACCCGCCCATTGGGAGACTGGCGGGATTTGATTGAAGTGGATCACCAGGTTATAAGTTTGTTGGCTTTTTTTTGCAGCAGCTAATTCTAATTTTTAGGGCTGACCCTTCCCGTGCCCCCGACCCTCAATCCCACGGTCAAAGGTTTAGGTTTTAAGGAGGAGAGGGCAGTAGAGGGGCGGAGAGGTTTAGGGAGGGAATTCCAGAGCTTAGGGGCTCGGCAGCTGAAGGCACGGCCGCCAATGGTGGAGCGATAAAAATCAGGGATGCTCAAGAGGTCAGAATCAGGGAAGCGCAGATATCTCGGAGGGCTGGGGGAGATTACAGAGATAGCGAGGGCAGAGGTCATTTGAAAACAAGGATGAAAATTTTAAAATCGAGGCATTACCAGATCGGGAGCCAATGTAGGTCAGCGAGCACAGGGGGTGATGGTTGAATGGAACTTGGTGCGAGTTTGGACAAGGGCAGCAGAGTTTTGGATGAGCTCAAGTTAATAACGTTTGGTGACCAATAACACCTCCCAAGCCCACAACCTCTACCACCTAGAAGGGCAAGGGCAGCAGGCACATGGGAACACCACCACCTCCAAGTTCCCCTTCAAGTCACACACCATCCTGGTGTGGAAGTATATCGGCCGTTCCTTCATCATCGCTGGGTCAAAATCCCGGAACTCCCTCCCTAACAGCACTGTGGGAGCACCTTCACCACACGGACTGCAGCGGTTCAAGAAGGCGGCCCACCACCACCTTCTTAAGGGCGACTAGGGATGGGCAATAAATGCTGGCCTTGCCAGCAACGCCCAGATCCCATGAACGAATAAAAAAAAAAAGTCATTACAGTTTGTGGGATCTTGCTGTGTGTAAAAGGGCCCCTGTAGTTGCTAATCAGCATCAATTAGCAGCAATTCATTGTGCGTGAACTGTTGCGAGAGGTTTCTGGGAGTCCGGATCCTAATTATTCATTTTATGATCCACACATTACTGAACGGATAATAATCTGGCCGTCACATAAGGGGTGACTCATGCTTCGAGTTCATATTCCGTCGGGACCTTGCTAACTTCTGTAATCAGACAGTTGAGAGAGTTTTGTGAGTTTGTTTTGAAAACAAAACAGTATTCCCCCTTCTCGCTGGAAGGTGCTGACTCCAGCTGGGGTAGGGTATGTCGGGCACTAAATGCCCTCCAGTGCCTCACCCATAAACACGTACACACACAAAGAATGAGTGCAGGCTACTCAACTGTTGCCATCATCTGATCCTGACCCACATCCGTCCCCGTCCACACTCTCACCCCCTGACTTAGTGAAGCTAATTCAGCACAGACCTGGGACTGTTCTGATCCGCGCGCGTGTGTGTGTGTATGTGTGTGCGTGGCCCCTTTTAATATTGAATCTTCTCACCACCTCTTCCCGAGCATCGCCCTCCTGTCCAATCATTGACGCGTTACGCGGAAGGAAAAGGCCGTCCCGCAGCCCGCCTGATCCGCTAGCCCCGGTCAATCCCTCCCCATCTCTCAAGAGTGCCCGGAATTAAGAGCGAGCTGAAATGCAGTCATTAGATGGAGGGAGAGAAGGGGGTTCGCCACTGGAGTTTAATGCCTGTTGAACACAGCGCCCCTGCAGCCAGTGTGTGGGCCGTGTAGGGCCACGGGCTGTTTTGAAAATTAATAAATTTGTTGAAACTGTATCTTTGACTTCAAACACAGCAGCAAAAACACAGCAAAAACACAGCGTCACTGTCTTCAGTCAGTACAAAGTAGAAAGCCACGGGCTATTTAAGAGAAACAGCAACATTGCAAAAGTAACTCTATCGCTGCCTAGTTTGAGGGAACTCGTGCCACTCTGGCCCGGGCTGGTAAAGACTACAAGGTTTCTCCTCAGGAAACTTAGTTCAAGGTGCGAGGCCCACCGCGCAGGAATCTACGGGGGCAGGTCTTTAACCTTCCGCCCGGGGGGGTAAAACTGGCGGTGAGGACTGGCCGGCCGTGACAGAAAGCGCCTGATCACCATAGAGTCATAGAGTTATACAGCACAGAAAGAGGCCCTTCGGCCCATCGTGTCCATCAAGCCCTGTCTATTCTAATCCCATTTTCCAGCACTTGGTCCGTAGCCTTGTATGCTATGGCGTTTCAAGTGCTCATCTAAATGCTTCTTCAATGTTGTGAGGGTTCCTGCCTCTACCACCCTTTCAGTCAGTGAGTTCCAGATTCCAACCTCCCTTTGGGTGAAAAAGTTTTTCCTCAAATCCCCTCTAAACCTCCTGCCCCTTACCTTGAAACTATGCCCCCTGGTTATTGACCCCTCTACTAAGGGGAAAAGTTCCTTTCTATCTACCCTATCTATGCCCCTCATAATTTTGTACACCTCAATCAGGTCCCCCCTCAGCATTCTTTGCTCTAAGGAAAACAACCCCAGCCTGTCAGTCTCTCTTCTTAGCTGAAACGCTCCAGCCCAGGTAACATCCTGGTGAATCTCCTCTGCACCCTCTCCAATGCAATCACATCCTTCCTATAGTGTGGCGACCAGAACTGCACACAGTATTCCAGCTGTGGACTAACTAGCGTTTTGTACAGCTCCATCATAACCTCCCTGCTCTTATATTCTATGCCTTGGCTAATGAAGGCAAGTATCCCATATGCCTTTTTAACCACCTTATCCACGTTAACGGAAATAAAGATTGGCTGGTTTCTGTAACGGGCGATCCGCAATGCCAGCTTTACGAAGGGTTGCCAACCCCCCCAGGATTGGCCCTGGCGCCTCCAGGAATTGAACGTTAATCTCCTGGACACTGCCTCCAGCAACACCCGGGGGATAAAAAAATCACACGGGCGTTAAAAAAGTGATGTTTACAAAAATATTTTCTTTGAGCGCTTTGGTTATTAGTTAAAAAAAATATTGGAGGTGGGAAAAAAAGGCTGTTTGACTGACAGTCACGAATCAACCAATCGGGTAATGAAGAGTCTATTCGCTTTTCCGATTGGCCGTGGGAAGGTGGGGTACCATGATGATGGACATGTCGGGCGACCAATGGTGGGAGTGTGAGGGCGGGGCGGCTGCAGGCAGGTGGTCACATGATGACACCTCCTGGAAAATGTCCAACCTTAGCTTTACGACTGGGCGCCAAACTCATAGTCTATCCCCGCCAAGGTTGGAAAGAGTAGAAGACAAGAAGGATCACAGGGGCTAAGGTTTCAAAGCAGATTCGTAAAGTTTCCTTTTTGTAAGTTGTTCCATCCTCCCCCTCCTTTAGGCCTCCTGTGGTCACGTATGCCCAGAGGTGGGAGCTGGCAAACTTCTTCCCAGCCCCCTCCCGAGGCCTCTGTGTCTGTGAGATGTATGAGCAGCCTCTCTCCTCCCTCTGCCTGCACACTGTTACAAGGTGCTGACAGCACAGGACTATCCCTAGTTAAAGACTAAATGGCAGTCTCGCTCAGAGAGACCACACAACACCTGGTGTGAGAAATATCGCACTTGGTGCAGTCGGGGCTGTCCTTCTGAGATTGGATTAGTGACAAATTGTCAGACAGATTTACTCTGTGTCTAACCCCGTGCTGTACCTGGCCTGGGAGTGTTTGATGGGGCACTGTAGAGGAAGCTTTACTCTGTATCTAACCCCGTGCTGTACCTGCCCTCGAGAGGCTCTGGCCGGAGAGTGTCTCTAATGGTGGGCCTCTCTTAGGTGATCGAATACTTTTATAAATACATAAAAAATATATTTTTTGCAGACATCATAATAAAGCAAATCCTCACAATGAATGAAAGGCTGACGGCCCTGTTGACGTTTCTCAGACACATGTACTTTCCTAATACCCGGAAATGAGGTGATGGGGGGAACGTAATATTTAATTAGTCTGCTCGAAGTCTCTAATAATTTCACAGTTTACACGAAGCCCAAGTCACACGCCTCTGGGAACAGACGCACTCTGTTCCCCCGGTGGTGCTTGAAGACTGAAAATCGCCTCCTGTAAATTAAATATGGAGATTTGTGTTTAGATTTTCCCATTGCCTGTGCCTATGTCTTTATGAATAAAACATTCATTATAGCCCAAAGCCACACTTTCCTAAAACAAGACATAGAACCTGGCAGTGGTGTTCAAAGGCACTTCATGGCTGGTCTACCTGACTTTTTCCAAACAGTGAGTGATTTTTAAACCTCCTCATCTAAGAAGTGCAGAAATGTTTTAAATTAATTATTGGCCCGTATTTTGCGACCCCTACGGGTGCCTATGTGGTGCGTACGCGCCCGCAAGGGCCGCGCAAGTTCCGGGTTTTCGCGCGTGAAGTGCATGCGCTAAAATCCAGAACTTGCGATCCGTCAAGATTCTTCTTGACAGAGCCAACGCATCCCTGGGAAAAGGGCCTCTGCGGGCGGAGGGTCGGGCTATTTGCCCAACGACAGCCCAGCGAATGCCCGTGAAATTCTTACGCCTATAAAAGCAGGTCAGTTGTAACTAACCGCGAAACATAATAAGAGTGGACCAGCCGGCATCGACCTCGGCACCGGCTACGGACACGGCAAAGGCACACCCAGCCCAGTCGACCCTGCAAAGACCTCCTCACCAATACCTGGGGACTTGTGCCAAAATTGGGAGAGCTGCCAAGCAATAGCCTGACATAGTCATACTCACAGAATCATACCTTTCAGCCAATGTCCCAAACTCCTCCATCACCATCCCTGGGTATGTCCTGTCCCACCGGCAGGACAGACCCACCAGGGGTGGCGGCACAGTGGTATACAGGCAGGGAGGAGTGGCCCTGGGAGTTCTTAACATTGACTCCAGACCCCATGAAGTCTCATGACTTCAGGTCAAGCATGGGCAAGGAAACCTCCTGCTGATTACCACCTACCGCCCTCCCTCAGCTGATGAATCAGTACTCCTCCATGTTGAACACCACTTGCAAGAAGCACTGAGAGTAGCAAGGGCACATAATGTACTCTGGGTGGGGGACTTCAATGTCCATCACCAAGAGTGGCTCGGTAGCACCACTGTTGGCCATGTCCTGAAGGACATAGCTGCCAGACTGGGCCTGCGGCAGGTGGTGAGAGAACCAACACGAGGGAAAAACCTACTTGACCTTGTCCTCACCAATCTACCTGTCGCAGATGCATCTGTTCATGACAGGATTGGTAGCAGTGACCACCGCACAGTCATTGTGGAGATGGAGTCCAGTCTTCACACTGAGGACACCCTCCATCGTGTTGTGTGGCACTACCACCGTGCTAAACGGGATAGATTCACCTTCAGCTGCTTCATCAAAGACCTTCCCTCCAACATAAGGTCAGAAATGGGGATGTTCGCTGATGACTGCACAGTGTTCAGTGCCATTCACAACTCCTCAGATAATGAAGCAGTCCATGCCCGCATGCACCACACAGAGAACCTGGAGACCTTCAGCTGGGCTGATCTCCATTGAATTCATTGAAAGGAAAAGACTTGCGCCTTTCACGATCTCAGGATGTCCCAAAGCCATTCACAGCCAATGAAGTACTTTTTGAAGTGTAGTCACTGCTGTAATGTAGGAAACACAGCAGCCAATTTGCGCACAGCAAGATCCCAGCAATGTGATAAATGACCAGATGATCTGCTTTTTTTTTTAGTGATGGCACCTCTGACAGTGCAGCACTCTCTCCGAACTGCACTGAAGTGTCAGGGCCTGGACTATGTGCGCTGGAGTGGGACTTGAACCGGTAATGTTGCAGCATTTCAGCGTGGCCTTCAAGCAAGACACTGATTGGAATTGTGACACTTGACAAAACATTACATCGGATTACATCGGATATACGGCACAGAAACAGGCCATTCGGCCCAACCAGTCCATGCCGGCGTTTATGCTCCACTCGAGCCTCCTCCGGTTTTTCCTCATCTAAATCTTAATGCTTTAAATAAATACTGCGGCACCGACAGACAGCGATCCCGTCTCGTGTCAACATCCCACGAGTCCCATGCTTATCCATCACAGCCCTGATGTTGAGGGAGATGGAATTAGACCATCACCGGATATTCGATGTGTAAGTGCGAGATTATATTTTTATTCCTGGGTGCGAAGCACAGAACTCGTGTGCGTGTCAAAGTCACAAGCAAAGCGTCAAAACTCTCCTCTCCAGGCCGCAATCCTCCTCTCGACATTCGAGGCGGAGGGGCGAGGGGGGGCGAGCTAAGCGCCATTTTGCTTCTCGCGTCGGCAACACGAACGGGGGGTGAACTTCCTCCCGCCGCATGGCCAAGCCCCATTCCGCCGAAGTCGCAGGCCGAAGAGCGGGGAGATGCCTCGAGGAAATCCGCTCCCTACTCCCCCTCTCCCCACATTGGGTCACTGAACATGGTATGACGGCAGTTAGCCGATTTCATTCTAAAAGTTACCGGGGGGGGGTAGAAATTGCCATGCGCTGCGCCTCAAATCATACCAATTTAGCAGTGGGCGGGGGGGGGGGGGGGGGGAGAGCGGCCTGCACCCAATCTGCGCAGGCGTTGGTCCCACTGCTAAATTGGTGGGGCCCATTTGTTAGGCGTCCTAGGCGGACACCTAAATCAGGCGTTCGGCCCCTTGAATATGTTAATTAGGCACCGAACGCCCGCTGTAGGACCCTGCCTATATAAAAGGCACTATATAAATGCAAGTTCTTTCTTTCTTTACAATACTTAGTGACATGAATCTTGTCATTCATGTGGAAATGACATATGAAATAATACTGGGCGGCCTGCTGGTGGCGCTGTCCAGGGAGAGTATAAATACTCGGGCATGGGCCCAGCTTGCTCAGGACATTCTTTAACAGGAACTAGGGAAGGACACAACTAGATCTCCATGTTGAAAAACAGTTGATAAAAGCTTTGTTTAACGCTTAGACCAAGTGCCTAGTAGTTTTCTTACGTCACTTAGTTTGTACAAGACTTTGGTATGGCCGCATTGTGAATACCGTTTTCAGTTCTGGTCCCCAAACAGCCCTTGAGGTCTTGGAGAAAGCCCAGAGGAGGGACACTGGTACGATTCCCAGCCTCTTGAGGTTCTTAAAATAGGTTCTATGCAGGTGGATCGGTTACTGGTGCTAGATGGGGAACGGGGGGTGGGGTGGATGGGGGGTTGAGTATAAAGTACGAAAACTAGGAGTGGGTTAGATGCCAGGAAGTATTTCACAGTTGTTGACTTTGGAACAGATTACCGTAGCACATAGGAACTATAGGGAGCTGGACAGATGTTTGAATGTCGAACCTCTTAAGTTACAGAGGTAGATATAATTGTTAAAAGAACTTACATTTCTATAGCGCCTTTCACAAGGACATCCCAAAGCACTTTACAGCCAATGAAGTACTTTTAAAGTGGAGTCACTGTTGTAATGTGGGAAACGTGGCAGCCAATTTGCGCACAGCAAGCTCCCACAAACAGCAATGTGATAATGGCCAGATCATCTGTTTTAGTGATGTTGGTTGAGCGATAAATATTGGCCTCAGGACACCGGGGAGAACTCCCCCTGCTCTTCTTCGAATAGCAGCTTAAGATCTTTCATGTCCACCTGAGAGGGCAAACGGGGCTTCGGTTTAACGTCTCATCCGAAAGACGGCACCGCCGACAGTGCAGCACTCCCTCAGCACTGGCACTGGGAGTGTCAGCCTGGATTATGTGCTCGGGTCTCTGGAGTGGGACTTGATACTGGCAATTACTACCAGTTATTAACCGCCACGTTTCTTACATTACAACAGTGACTACACGTTAAAAGTACTTCATTGGCTGTAAAGCGCTTTGGGACGTCCTGAGGTTGTGAAAGGCGCTATAGAAACGCACGTGCTTCCTGTCTTTTTTCCAACAACCTCACTGGAACAGTTAACTGTGACTATCTATCAACCACCGTTACAAAGCAAGATTAGGCAGCTGGGATCACAGCACATTTATTAATGCTGATTAATATGATAATTATCCTCATCGGCGGGATTATTTGTGTAGAATTTCCAAACAAACAGTCCCCTGTGTGTGCAAACATTTCTACCATTATCACTTTACTAACTAACATTTAATTATTCATTTTTATCATATGTTCAAATATATTTTCAATGACTGAATATTCCTTTCATTGCAATAATCAGCATGATATATATATGTATATATAAACACATTATATATGTATATATAAACACATTATATATGTATATATAAACACATTATATATGCACAAAAGTATGAGTGTCTCAAACTTCAAGTTTTCATATTTCAATAGGTTAAAGGTACGAAAGAAAGCCAGTCATTTTATGCTTGATTTTTGTCTGACCTGGAGTTGGAAATTTACAAGTAGCTGCCAATCCGCAAACTTCCCTCACCAATCGCAATTAAACTCCAATTGACCCCAGTTAATTAAATAAATCTGGAATAAAAAACTAGTATCAGCGATAATAGAAAATGTCGAATTGTCGTGAAAACCCATCTGGTTTACTAATCTCCTTCAGGGAAGGAAATCTGCCATTCACAACTCCTCAGATAATGAAGCAGTCCATGCCCGCATGCAACAAGACCTGGACGACATTCAGGCTTGGGCTGATAATTGGCAGGTAACATTTGCGCCACACAAGTGCCAGGCAATGACTATCTCCAACAAGCGAGAGTCTAAACACCGGCCCTTGACATTCAAAGGCATTACCATCGCGAATCCCCCACTATCAACATCCTCGGGGTCACCATTGACCAGAAACTTAACTGGACCAGCCACATAAATATTGTGGCAACAAGAGCAGGTCAGAGGCTGGGTATTCTGCAGCGAGTGTCTCTCCTCCTGACTCCCCAAAGCCTTTCCACCAGTGCAGCTCCAACAACACTCAAGAAACTCGACACCATCCAAGACAAAGCAGCCCGCTTGATTGGCACCCCATCCACCACCTTAAACATTCACTCCCCCCACCACCGGCGCACCGTGGCTGCAGTGTGTACCGTCTACAAGATGCACTGCAGCAACTCACCAAGGCTTCTTCGACAGCACCTCCCAAACCTGCGACCTCTACCACCTAGAAGGACAAGGGCAGCAGGCGCATGGGAACACCACCACCTCCGAGTTCCCCTCCATGTCACACATCATCCTGACTTGGAAATATATCGGCCGTTCCTTCATCGTCGCTGGGTCAAAATCCGGGAACTCCCTACCTAACAGCACTGTGGGAGTACCTTCACCACACGGACTGCAGCGGTTCAAGAAGGTAGCTCACCACCACCTTCTCAAGGGCAACTAGGGATGGGCAATAAATGCTGGCCTTGCCAGCGACGCCCAGATCCCAGGAACGAATAAAGAAAAAAGCCTCTGGAGTGGGACTCAAACCCACGGCCTTCTGACTCAGACGTGAGAGTACTACCCACTGAGCCACGGCTGCCACCGTTGTGTCACATGACACTCTGTCAGGTGATCCTGAGCCTGCACTCAAACTGGGGTGGGTTTTCAACTTACCGCCCTGGTGTATAACTGCCGTTACGGATTGTCCGGCCATTATGGAAAGCGCCCCATTTGTATTTCCATCAAAATCAAAAGAAAATCGAGTGCTTTCAAGATGGCCGTCTGCTCCACAACACCTTTTACAGCCGGGTGACGAGTTGGAAACAACCTCCCTGCTCCACAAAAACCCGAACAGATTTGTAGCTTAAGACTGAAAGTTGGACATTAACTACAGAAAGTCGTGACGTTGTAAGACCAGTTGTATGGAATTCGTAAATACAGCAATTTGTGATCATCTGCTCATTTCAAGATTACAATCCTTGATCTACCTGACATATGACTACAAGACAACCCAAGAATTCTGGGTCCCCTCCATGCCTCATCAAAGCACAGGACCCGAGTGACAGAAACATCACTTACTCAGTGACTTATCAACTGAAGCAGGAAACTTTAGTACTTGACATAAAACAGGCTCTTTGGGAGAGAGCATTCCAGATTTCCACTAGCCTTCCTGACATCACCCCTGAACGGCCTGGCTCTAATTTTAAGGTTACGCCCCCTTTTTCTGGACTTCCCCCCCACCAGAGGAAATAGCTTCTCTCTACCTACCCTATCAACTCCTTTAATCATCTTAAACACCTCAATTAGATCACTCCTTAATCTTCTAAACTCAAGGGAATACAAGCCTAGTCTATGTAGCCTGTCCTCATAATTTAACCCTTTTAGCCCCGGTATCATTCTGGTGAATCTGCGCTGCTCCCCCTCCGAGGCCAATATATCCTTCCTGAGGTACGGGGCCCAGAACTGAACCCAGTGCTCCAGATGGGATCTAACCAGAGCTTTATATAACTGTAACATAACTTCTTCCCCTTTGTATTCCAGCCGCCTTGAGATAAAGGCCAACATTCCATAAGCCTTTTTAATTATTTTCTGTATCTGTCCACTAGTTCTTAGTGAGTTCAGTACTTGGACTCCAAAATCTCTCTGCTCATCCACCGGTTCATGGAACAATGGACAGTATCAGGGAATATAATCCTCAGAGCAGTGGTAAAAAGTCTCAGCGCACCCGTGTAATTCCACAGGAAGAAGTTATTTGACTTATTCCGTCATCTCCCATGACCTTGTGTACAGATAATATATTTTGCTAAAATACAGGAATTCCTGTAGCTATGGGACACTTATTCTCCCATTGTCGACTCGCTCAAGCCAACTGGCCGTGGCTCAGTGGGTAGCACCCTCACTCTCTGAGTCCAGAAGGTTGTGGGTTCACGCCCCACTCCGGAAAGCACAAGAATCTAGGCTGACACTCCAGTGCAGTGCTGAGGGAGTGCTGCACTGTCGGAGGGGCCGTCTTTCAGATGAGATGTTAAACCGAGGCCCCGTCTGCTCTCTCAGGTGGAACACAAAAGATCCCGTGGCACTATTTCGAAGAAAAGCAGGGGAGTTCTCCCCAGTGTTCTCACCAATATCCCACCATCGCTAAAATAAAATAAAATGATCTGGTCTGGTCATTATCACATTGCTGTTTGCGGGAGCTTGCTGTGCATAAATTGGCTGCCGTGTTTCCAAAAGCACTTCATTGGCTGTAAAGCGCTTTGGGACATCCTGAGGTCGTGAAAGACGCTATAGAAATGCAAGACTTTCTTTTTGAGTGCTGATACAGTCCCTCCATAAAACCACAAAGACTATTAGACCTTCTCATGGAACAGGCAATCATTCCAGACACATCTACACAGAACTAGAGAGCCTACATCAGACAGGGGTCAATGTTTAGGTGGGAATCCTCCCTCAGGATTCTCCAGCAGTTTTGTAACGCTTCTCGTTTTGGGTTGGACTGTAATAATTATGAGGAAATTAAAGTGCAAACTTCTAAGCAAAGAATTCCATAAAGGAATTATATATTTGACAACGTTCCTGATCTGAGCGAATTTCAAGTGACCTCTGCATTGAAATAGAATGGTTTATTTTCCGATGTACTGAAATCCCTGTGAATTATGCAGGAGCTGTCCCTTTAACCCAGCGCTTCTGTCAGTCAGTGTCACTGCCGGGAGAAAAATCAGAGCGCGTTAAACAAAGATTGTGTGTTTTTAAAAATTTTCTTTGAACACTTTTTGTTTATTAGTTATTAAAATATTGGAGACTGGGGGAAAAAAATGCTGTTTGACTGACAGTCAAGAATCATCCAATCGGATAACGAAACTCACTTTCCGATTGGTGTGGGAGGCGGGGCCCCGCGAGGATGGACATGCCGGGCGACCAATGGCGGGGCGGGTGGAGGCGGGAGGTCATGTGATGACACCTCCAGGAATACGTCCAATCAGATTGGCAATGTCACTCCCAAAACCAGCAGAGTTAAAATGGGGAATGGGCGGGAAATGGAGCCGCTCCATTGGAACTGTTTGTCTGCTCCGTCCCCCCCTCTCCGGTCCCCCGCTCCGTCCCCCCTCTCCGGTCCCCCGCTCCGTCCCCCCTATCCGGTCCCCCGCCCCGTCCCCCCTCTCCGGTCCCCCGCCCCGTCCCCCCTCTCCGGTCCCCCGCTCCGTCCCCCCTATCCGGTCCCCCGCTCCGTCCCCCCTCTCCGGTCCCCCGCTCCGTCCCCCCTATCCGGTCCCCCGCTCCGTCCCCCCCTCTCCGGTCCCCCGCTCAGGTCCCCCGCTCCGTCCTCCCTCTCCGGTCCCCCGCTCCATCCCCCCTCTCTGATCCCTGCTCCGTTCCCCCCAATCCGAGCCCTGCTCCGTTCACCCACCCCGGGCAGGGAGAGTTAAAATCACCCAGTAAATTTCCTCTTCAAAAACACAAAACATCATAAATGCCCGCAAGGCATAAACACACGGGTCTTTGTCCCAGTTAATCTTTCTACAATTACATAGATTACAGTTAAGTGGCTCATTATGCTGCTCAGTGTGGGGCAATTATGGTTTCTAACCTAGTTAGAAAACTTTCAAGTTTTTTTCAATAACTGTTATTCTTTTATTGTCTTTCCAACTGCCGGTGCTCACAGGGCTCCCTTTGTGTCACGTGAGGCTCATCTCCCTCCCTCCTCTTGGGCTTCACCTTCATACCCCAAGGGGTTACTGCTCATTCGGTGAGGCCCACTGTATCTACAGGACAACATAGAAACATAGAATCTAGGAGCAGGAGTAGGCCATTCGGCCCGTCGAGCCTGCTCCACCATTCAATACGATCATGGCTGATCATCCAAATCCAGTACCCTGTCCCTGCTTTAATCCCCACAGTACACATATCCCACCCTACCCCCGTAACCCCACGTATTTAATTCCCCCTAACATATCCCATCCTATCCCCATAACCCCACATATTTAATACCCCCCTAACACTAAGGGTCAATTTATCATAGCCAAATCAACCTAACCCACACATTTTTGGACTGTGGGAGGAAACCGGAGCACCCGGAGGAAACTCACGCAGACACGGGGAGAATGTGCAAACTCCACACAGACAGTCACCCGAGGTCAGATTCGAACCCGGGTCCCTGGCACTGTGAGGCACCAGTGCTAACCACTATGCCACCGTGTTGCCATACGGCCCCTCGAGCCTGCTCCACTATTCAATAAGATCACGGCTGATCTTCAACCTCAACTCCACTTTCCCGCCCGATCTCCATATCCCTTGATTCCCCGAGAGATCAAAAATCTATCGATCTCAGCCTTGAATATACTCAAAGACTCAGCATCCACAGTCCTTTGGGGTAGAGAATTCCAAAGATTCACCACCCTCTGAGTGAAGAAATTCCTTCTCATCTCAGCCCTAAACGGCCGACCCCTTATCCTGAGACTGTGCCCCCTGGTTCTAGACTCTCCAGCCAGGGGAAACAACCTCTCAGCATTTACCTCAGAATCTTATGTTTCAATGAGATTACCTCTCATTCTTCTAAACTCCATAGAGTATAGGCCCAATCTACTCAATTTCTCCTCATATGACAACCCTCTCATCCCAGGGATGAGACTTGAATCCACAACCTTCTGACATTCAGAGGCGAGAGTGCTACCCACTGAGCCACGGCTGACACTGTAGAAGTCTTTCCTAACTTCACTCCTGAAAGATCTGGCTCTCATTTTTAGGCTATGTCCCGTAGCCCTAGACTCGTCCTAGACTCCCCAACCAGCAGAAATAGTTTCTCTCTATCTACTCTTGCTGCGTGCAAATTGGCTGCTGCGTTTCCTACAACAGTGACTACACTTCAAAAAGTACTTCATTGGCTGCAAAGAGCTTTGGGACGTCCTGAGGTTGTGAATGGTGCTATATCATATAATTGTAATATGATATAATATACTATGCTATAATATAATGCAAGTCTTACTTTCTAAGGCAACGCAGCACAGGCAGACCAGAGCTATACTGTCGGCTATCCCTTGCTGACCGCACGTACATGCGGAAGAATTCCAGATGGTCGCAAGGGATGTTTGACAGAGCAATGGAAGTTTTCTGAATGGGTAAATGAGCCTGTGTGTTCCTAACTGCTGTTCCTGACTCGCGTGCCCAATGTGCTCAAGTAGATGAATGCCATTGGTGTGGCAGGAGTGAGCCGTTTAGACATCGGCTGCACCTATCCAGGGCACTCAGGGCAGGGTCACCTCCGCTGCCAACACAGCCGGGCCCAGTCTCGAAGCTCAGCCCTCTCCGATACGGCAAACATGCCACCCATCCAACGTACAGGAGGCATGTGCAGGAGTGGCGCACACAGGCCGTCCGGCACCAGACACGGTCAAACTGGGTACAGTTGGCACACAAGCGTCATCAAAGATGCCTGGAAGCACCGCTGAGCTCGCTTCATGCCAGCTCAACAAGGGAGCGTCAGACTGCTGCCAGGACTAGCCCACACGGAGTCTTTCTGTGCGCCTCAGGCGGCAGAGGTACTTTGGCACGCAGATGTTTCAAAGCACTAAAAACGAATGAAGCGGGACCGCGAGTCACTTGGGCGTCAGATACCCTCCCATCCCCTTCATGCTCAACCAAGGCCTGGTCGGAAGTTGGTGGAGAATCGGTTGCCAACTCCTCTAGGCTTGCCCTGGAGTCTCCAGGAATTGAAGACGCATCTCCTGGACGCTGCTGCCAGGAACATTAAACAAAATTGTTGTGCTTTTGTTTGAACATTTTCTTCGCACACTTTCGTTTATCAGTTATAGAAATATTGGAGATTGGGAGTGGGGAGGGGAAATGGCTGCTTGACCGGGCGGGGCGGTTGGAAGTGGAAGGTCACCTGATTAAACCTCCAGGAATATGTCCGACCAGAGTTGGCAACACTATCGGGCACCGAAGGTGGCCTTTCCAGCTGCTAAGGGAGGGGGCAGGTGCAGTGGGTGTGGCGGTGAGGAAGAAGCTTCACCTCCATCCCTCTCCAGTCGGGATAATCTGTGCTGCGCGTTGCTGTGAAAAAGCCGAGAGGGCCCTCCGGTCAGCCGAGCTCATTTGATAAACGGCTTACCGTCACCGGCAGCAGAAAACATCTCGCTTTCTATTTTTTAATTCCCTCGGCAGCAAATATTTCCCCCTCCACCCTCCGTCTACCATCTCATTTACATGAACAAGCTCAATAATTCATAGCTGGGGAGACACTCTAGGCATGAAAAGCCAATTTATGCAGGGATACAAATCCCAGGCAAAGTGGCAGCCTGCGAGGACTGTCTGGACTGCCTCCAGATCTCTGTTGCAACTTCCTTCCAGCCCACTTTGAATGTAGCCCAAAGGCAAATATTAAAAATGCATACAACAGGCAAAGGGGACAGTGCACAATTGCCTGGATTATACATGCGAGCGAAATAGAGAGCAAGGCGGCGTCGCTTACTGTAATTGCAATGACTCAAACCGATGTACAGTAAATTGGGTTTCGTCATTCCTGCCTTTCGTCTCTCTCTCTCTCCTTTCATCGCTTATTTCTTTCTCTCCATTAATTACACTTATTTTTCTGTTCTCGTTTCCCTTTATAATGTGACACATTTGGTCTCCACGTTTATCCTCGTGCTCCTTCTCCTCCTCCCCTCAGATCTGCTCCTCTCCTTTCCCCAGCTCTGTTTTTCCTTTCTTTCTGCCTCCTGTCCTCTCCTCAACGAGCGCTTTGCTTTTTGCTCCCCTCAAACTATGTTCCGCCTTCTAACGGCCTGGTACGCACAGCCTGACACCAGCAGCCTGACACCAGCAGCCTGATACCAGCAGGCTGATACCCACAGCCTGACACCAGCAGCCTGATACCAGCAGCCTGACACCAGCAGTCTGATACCCACAGCCTGACACCAGCAGCCTGACACCAGCAGCCTGATACCAGCAGTCTGATACCCACAGCCTGACACCAGCAGCCTGACACCAGCAGTCTGATACCCACAGCCTGACACCAGCAGCCTGATACCAGCAGCCTGACACCAGCAGCCTGATACCCGCAGCCTGATACCCACAGCCTGACACCAGCAGCCTGACACCAGCAGCCTGACACCAGCAGCCTGACACCAGCAGCCTGACACCAGCAGTCTGATACCCACAGCCTGACACCAGCAGCCTGACACCAGCAGCCTGATACCAGCAGTCTGATACCCACAGCCTGACACCAGCAGCCTGACACCAGCAGTCTGATACCCACAGCCTGACACCAGCAGCCTGATACCAGCAGCCTGACACCAGCAGCCTGATACCCGCAGCCTGATACCCACAGCCTGACACCAGCAGCCTGACACCAGCAGCCTGACACCAGCAGCCTGACACCAGCAGCCTGATACCAGCAGCCTGATACCAGCAGCCTGACACCAGCAGCCTGACACCCGCAGCCTGACACCAGCAGCCTGACACCAGCAGCCTGATACCAGCAGCCTGATACCCGCAGCCTGATACTCGCAGCCTGATACCCGCAGCCTGACACCAGCAGTCTGACACCAACAGCCTGATACCAGCAGCCTGACACCAGCAGTCTGACACCAGCAGCCTGATACCAGCAGCCTGACACCAGCATTCTGACACCAGCAGCCTGATACCAGCAGCCTGACACCAGCAGTCTGATACCAGCAGCCTGACACCAGCAGTCTGATACCAGCAGCCTGACACCAGCAGCCTGATACCCAAGCCTGACACCAGCAGTCTGACACCAGCAGCCAGATACCAGCAGCCTGACACCAGCAGTCTGACACCAGCAGCCTGATACCAGCAGCCTGACACCAGCAGTCTGATACCAGCAGCCTGACACCAGCAGTCTGACACCAGCAGCCTGACACCAGCAGCCTGATACCAGCAGCCTGATACCAGCAGCCTGATACCAGCAGCCTGATACTAGCAGCCTGATACCAGCAGCCTAGAACTAAGAGCCATGTACTAACAACATGACATGGACAGCCTCGTACTAACAACATACCACTAAAGGCCTGATGGGATCTAGCTAGCACGAACAACCTGGTACTTATTTATCTGGTAGAATCAGAAAGAAAAAGAGAAAGTGCGAGCAAAGGGGGAGATGAAGAGAGAGAGAGAGAGAGAGAGCAAGAGCGAGAGAGAAAAAAGAGCTGAGTACTAAGAGAGAGAGAAAGAGAGAAAGAAGGGGTATTGACAGGGTAGATGCAGAGAGGATGTTCCCCCTCGTGGGTGAATCTAGAACTAGGGGGCAAAATTTAAGAATACGGGGGCACCCTTTTAAATCGGAAATGAGGAGGAATTTCTTCTCTCAGAGGGTCGTGAATCTTTGGAATTCTCTTCCCCAGAGAGCTGTGGAGGCTGGGTCATTGAATATATTTAAGGTGGAGATAGACAGATTTTTGAACAGTAAGGAGTCAAGGGTTATGGGGAACGGGCAGGGAAGTGGAGTCGAGGCCAAGATCAGATCAGCCATGATCTTATTGAATGGCGGAGCAGGCTCGAGGGGCCAAATGACCTACTCCTGATCCTACGGCTTATGTTCTTATTAAAAAATCAAGAACGAACTTGCATTTTTCGCACCTTTCACGACCTCAGGACATCCTAAAGTGCTTTACAGCCAATGAAGTACTTTTTGAAGTGGTAGTCACTGTTTCAAGGCAGGAAAAGCGGCAGCCAATTTGCACACAGCAAGATCCCACATGCAGCAATGCGATAAATGACCAGATAATCTGTTTTGTAGTTATGTTGGTTGAGGAATATTGGCCAGGAAGCCGGGGAGAACTCCCCCTGTTCCTCCTTGAAATAGGGATCTTTTATGTCCACCCAAGCGGGCATGTGGTTTAACATCTCTTCCAAAAGTCAGCACCTCTGACAGTGCAGCACTCTCTCAGTCTAAACGACGTGCTCAAGTCTCTGGAGTGGGATTTGAACTCACAAACTCCCGACTCGGAAACGAGAGTGCAATCCAATGAGCCACGGCTGGCACTCATAGTCTGACGCTACCAGCCTGGCACTAACTGCTGCGTATGTACAGTCTGGTATTAACAGCTGTCACCAACAGCATCGTGCGACTAGCCTTATACTGAAAGCCTGGTACAAACAGCCTGCCACTGACTGCCAAGTCCTGGTAGCCTGGCACTCTCTCCCAGGTACTACCCTGGCACTGGCAGTCTGGTGCCAATGCCTGACTTTCTTTTATTCATTCACAGGATGTGGGCGTCGCTGGCAAGGCCAGCATTTATTGCCCATCACTAATTGCCCTGGAGAAGGTGGTGGTGAGCCGCCTTCTTGAACCGCTGCAGTCCGTGTGGCGAAGGTACTCCCACAGTGCTGTTAGGGAGGGAGTTCCAAGATTTTGACCCAACGACGATGAAGGAACGGCCGATATAGTTCCAAGTCAGGATGGTGTGTGACTAGGAGGGGAACTTGGAGGTGGTGGTGTTCCCATGCGCCTGCTGCCCTTGTCCTTCTAGGTGATGGAGGTCGCGGGTTTGGTAGGGGCTGTCAAAGACTTGTGCCAGTGCACAGATTTTATGGGCCTGTTATGCATAAACAAGGGCCGTAGGCAAAACAGCGAGCTCCCCCCTCAATGTTGCCTCACACATAGGTAACAGATATCAACCTGTCAGCTATAGGCTCTACCAATGAAGGGCTGACCCGCTCTCCCGTCTAGTGAGGCTCCGCACTGGGAGTAGAGCATTGCGAAGTTTCCACTTTAGTTTATGGCCTGTGAGTGAGTGAGAATGCTGAGCACCGCAGTGAGGGGATTACAGCTGCAAGCCCAGCTAGCACCACTATGTGGCGCTGTGTGCGGCACATCCTTAAATAAAACTCACTCAACACTTGCGCACATGTTTCTGGGGAGTGAGGGGAGTACAATTAGGGTGGTCTTGCTCTCCATTGGGTGTGGGCGGTGGGTTAGCATGTTGAAGGCGACTTCATACTTTGCAGAGAGCTCTGTTGTTGAGTATTAATCTCGGTGAGGAGACAGTCAGGCTGTTAACAACAGGAACAATTTGCATTTATATAGCGCCTTTAACATAGTAAAACGTCCCAAGGTGCTTCACAGGAGCGTTATCAGAAAAAATTTGACACCGAGCCACCTAAGGAAATATTAGGAGAGGTGACCAATAGCTTGGTCAAAGAGGTAGGCTTTAAGGAGCGTCTTAAAGGAAGAGAGAGGCGGAGAGGTTTAGGGAGGGGATTCCAGAGCTTAGGGCCCAGGCAACAGAAGGCACGGCCGCCAATGGTGGAGCGATGAGAATCGGGGATGCGCAAGAGGCCAGAATTGGAGGAGTAATCAGATATGAAGAGTCGGCATCTCCTGCCCCTCAAAGCCTCTCCACCATCTCCAAGGCGCAAGCCAGGAGTGTGCTGGAATGCTCACCACTCGCCTGGATGGGTGGGTGGACACCACCCAGGGCACAGCAGAGTGTTCGATGGACACCCCTGACATTGGACTTGGAATCCACCCCACCACCCTGTGGCTGCAGTCTGCATTTCCGACAGGATGCACTGCAGAAACTGCCCAAGATGACTTAGACAGCAACTCCCAGCCCTGCAACCTCTCCCACCTAGAAGGACGAGGGCAGCAATAGCATAGGAGCACCTCCAACTCACACACCATCCTGATTGGACTTCTAACTCCTCTCATAATCCAACTCCCATCAATGTCCATCACTCTAATACCCTAACTCCCATCGATGTCTAACCTTCTTGTACCCTAACTCCCATCGATGTCTAACCTTCTTGTACCCACCTCCCATCGATGTCTAACCTTCTTGTACCCAACTCCCATCGATGTCTAACCTTCTTGTACCCAACTCCCATCGATGTCTAACCTTCTTGTACCCAACTCCCATCGATGTCTAACCTTCTTGTACCCTAACTCTCATCGATGTCTAATCTTCTTGTACCCAACTCCCATCGATGTCTAATCTTCTTATACCCTAACTCCCATCGATGTCTAACCTTCTTGTACCCTAACTCCCATCGATGTCTAACCTTCTTATACCCAACTCCCATCGATGTCTAACCTTCTTGTACCTAACTCCCATCGATGTCTAACCTTATACCCTAACTCCCATCGATGTCTAATCTACTTGTACCCAACTCCCATCGATGTCTAACCTTCTTGTACCTAACTCTCATCGATGTCTAACGTTCTTGTACCCTAACTCCCATCGATGTCTAACCTTCTTGTATCCTAACTCCCATCAATGTCTAACCTTCTTGTACCCTAACTCCCATCGATGTCTAACCTTCTTGTACCCTAACTCCCATCGATGTCTAATCTTCTTGTACCCTAACTCCCATCGATGTCTAACCTTCTTGTACCCTAACTCCCATCGATGTCTAACCTTCTTGTACCCTAACTCCCATCGATGTCTAACCTTCTTGTACCCTAACTCCCATCGATGTCTAACCTTCTTGTACCATAACTCCCATCGATGTCCATCCTTCTTGTACTCTAACTCCCATCGATGTCTAACCTTCTTGTACCCTAACTCCCATCGATGTCTAATCTTCTTGTACCCTAACTCCCATCCATGTCCAACCCTCTCTTACCCCAACTCCCATCCTGCTCCTGGTCAGTGTACGCCAACTCTTGCTGGAGCCTGGGTGTTTGTAGCAGGTGAGTACAGCACCACACCCAGCTGTGAAGCTTCCTGCAGTCCATTAGCCCAGCAGTACTGACTCGTAGACAGAACGGACTCACAGTCTAGATTCAGCACTTAAGGTGGGGGCGGGTGGGGGGTGTGCTGCAGGACTGGTGGGGTACACAAAACCGCAGGCCAGCGAGAGTCAGCACGGAGAGTTCGTGGGAGGATAGGGGAAGTCTAGAGAGGGGTAAAAAAAACACAAAAATGCACGGAGTAGAAATTCGGCCATGGGGGGCGGTTGGCATTGGCCGTCCATTGACGACCCACTCAGTATTCAGTTCAATTGAGATCAATGGAATTGAATATCGGGTGGAGAGTATCCCGTGTGGCCAATGCGATTATTGAGTGGGCAGTACAACCTGTGCCCAATGCGATGCCGTGCTTTTTATGCAACCAAGGTGAATTATTGAAATTAAATAACTAATATAATTAGTTCTCAAAGACTCCGGGGCCCTGGTGGTTGGAGTGTAGGCAAGCAGTTTAAAGCAGGAAGTTAGTCCTGACTCAGTGGGATAATTAAACCCT
Organism: Squalus acanthias; assembly: GCA_030390025.1. Lineage (NCBI taxonomy): Eukaryota > Metazoa > Chordata > Chondrichthyes > Squaliformes > Squalidae > Squalus > Squalus acanthias. Next base: position 6,555,620 of record CM059451.1, on the reverse strand, counting down.
CTCCACCCCCATCGGTCACAACAGCAGCTGTGATTATATTTTGGGACTCGACTTGTTAAGTTAACGAGCTGGCGAAGAAAAAAAAAACGTGAACAGTGTTCTGTGTTTTTTTTCCTATCTATATCTGGATGTGCGATACTTACCTTTAATCAGCCCTGTGTGCCAAGCACACAGTAATCAGAAGCTCCTTTATGGGCCCATGACGGCGTGGTGCCCAGTGTGGTGTTGGGCCATGCAGTCCCAGAGGAGTCCAGGTCTGATCGTCACACTCTGCTGAGTTAACTGATCTCTGGTTGACCATAGTTGACCTCAAGTCCCACTCCAGAGACTTGAGCCCATAATCCAGGCTGACACTCCAGTGCAGTACTGAGGGAGCGGCGCACTGTCGGAGGTGCCGGCTTTCAGATCAGACGTTATAGTTGCCCTCGAGAAGGTGGTGGTGAGCCGCCTTCTTGAACCGCTGCAGTCCGTGAAGTGAAGGTGCTCCCACAGTGCTGTTAGGCAGGGAGTTCCAGGATTTTGACCCAGCGACGATGAAGGAACGGCGATATATTTCCAAGTCAGGATGGAGTGTGACTTGGAGGGGAACTTGGGAGGTGATGATGTTCCCATGCGCCTGCTGCCCTTGTCCTTCGAGGTGGCGGAGGTCGCGGGTTTAGGTTGGATGTAAAAGATCTCCTTGAAGGGGAGAAAGGGAGTTCTCCTGGCATCCTGGGAAAATTCCTCCCTCAACCAACAGCACCGAAATCAGATCAACTGCTCATTCATTCGATTGGTGTTTGTGGGATCTTGCTGTGTGCAAGTTGGGGGTTGCCATGTTTCTCGACAAAATAGTCGCTCTTATTCACTCCCTGTACAAGAAGCACTTTGGGACGTACTTTAAAAGTATTTTTTACTCATTCTTGGGATGTGGACGTCACTGGGCTGGTAAGGCCGACATTTATTGCCCGTCCCTGGTTGACCTGAGAAGGTGGTGGTAGACCTTCTTCTTGAATTTCTTTGTAGCAGTTTAATACAAAACGGAGTGGGTCGCTAGGCCACTTCAGGGGACAGTTAGGTGTCAACCACGTCGGAGTGTGGGACTGGAGTCACGTATAGGCCCAGACCGGGTAAGGACGACAGGTTTCCTTCCTTGAAGGGCATTACAGAACCAATTGGGTTTTTACGACAATCTGACAGCTTCATGGTCACTTTTACTGATGCCAGCTTTTTAAAACTGATGTCAAATTCACAAGCTGCCACGGTGGGATCTAAACTCACGTTCCCTGGTTTATTAATCGAGGCCTACTGGATTAATAGCCTAACCACTACACTACCACACCTATATTAAGGATGCATTGATGCGTTAAATAATTACATATCTTCTGCTCTTAAAATATGGTTTTAAATGTTAAATATCTACCCATGACTGAGGCTGCCATGTTGGACATTCTGATCCCCAGGCTGCTCCAGTGATGTCACTGACAGGAGATGCTTCCTTGATTGCAATGGTGGATACGGTTGTGGATCAGTCTGGGAGCTGGTCTCGCAAAAACACACAGCCCACCGGGGCTTTCCTTTGCCTTCAGGTCTGCCTGCAAGCATCCCCTTGTCTCGATGACTACGGCAGGCTAGAAGCCTGGTCCTAGGCCTCTCAATGCCACTCCATCGGCAGAGGACAGGAGAGTTGTTTGAGCAGTCTGCGGTGAGCCTCGCTCCCTCTGGCCAGACCCCTGAGGGAAACAATTCCCATCGGGCAAAGTTCAGGTCTGAACGGTAACGAACTCACCCATTCCTGTGCGCTATTTTTACACGGGTGTTAGTGTTTAACATAATGCAGCAAAGTATTGGGGGAGAATTTCCGCGGGGATGTCCCAATCTCCCACAATAACTGCGGTGGGAGAGCGGCAGAAACTCCGGAGTGTTTTTGCAGCTTACACCGTTTCTCCAGGATTCTGCCAATGTCCCATCAGAACCCCACCCTCTGTACTGCTGAATGGAACGGCAAGCACCTCACAGAACAAGAAGGGGGCGACTGTCCAGATGCCCTTTGAAGAGATGCTCTCATCTTGAGCACCTCTTTTAAATGTGAAGCTTACGTTCACGATCCACTATGAAAGAAAGACTCTAACCACCGGAATCCCTGTTATGGAGGCAGTGTCACTATCAGGACTCCCTTACCAACAGTTTCATTAAATGCTTTCAATGGTCTGGAGGCTTGTCTGCCTCCGATACCGTCTGCCTGTCTCCGATACCGTCTGCCTGTCTCCGATACCGTCTGCCTGTCTCCGATAGTCTCACAGCCCCTGACAGTGTCTGACTGACTGACAGGCAGTACTGAGGGAGTGCTGCCCTGGATTCTTTCGGATGAGACGTTAAGCCGAGGCCCCGTCTGCCCTCTCGGGTGGATGTAAAAGATTCCACGGCACAATTGGAAGAAGAGCAGGGGAGTTCTCCGCCGGTGTCCTGGGGCCAATATTAATCCCTCAACCAACATCACTAAAAACAGATGATGTGATCATTATCACATTGTTGTCTGTGGGAGCTTGCTGTGCGCAAAATGGCCGCTGCGTTTCCTACGTTACAACAGTGACCACACTTCAAAAAAAGTACTTCATTGGCTGTAAAGCGCTTTGGGACATCCTGAGGTCATGAAAGGCGCTATAGAAATGTGAGTCTTTCTCTTCCTTGACAGTGCCCGACCTACTCTGACAGTGTTCCACTTTCTCCGACTGTCTCCGACAATCTCTGACCGGGTCTCGTTCGGAGTTAGCTGCTGATGAAAGCATAAAGCTGAAACTGTCCCGCGGAGAAACCAGCCGGGCAGTCGTGGCCCGGCTGTGATCCGTCTCTGCACAGTACCAGGCCTTAAGGGTTAAATTGGACTTCAAGTTGCAGAGCAACAACTCCTCCTTTTGCTACGGATATTATCTTTCCAAAGACAGAATTCCGCAGTTTTCCATAACCGTATCCCATTGGGAAGAGCCTTGAAGCCATGTTCTGACTGGTTTCCTTAGTGCCGAATTAAGCTGTTAAATCAATTTCTAAAACGGCAAATCATTTTTATTTTTGAAGGGCAGAGCGAGCAGAAAAGAAAAAGAAAACTAAAACATTGCGAACCCCAAAATCTGTCAATCCCATATAAATCAACAACTTGTATTTGTTTGGCGCCTTTAACAGAGAAAAACATCCCAAGGCTCTTCACAGGAGTGTTATCAAACAAACTTTAACACCGAGCCACATTAGGAGATATTTGGGCATGTATCGAAACCTTGGTCAAAGAGGTAGGTTTTAAGGAACGTCTCAAAGGAGGAGAGATGAGAGGTGGAGAGGCGGAGAGGCTTAGGGAGGGAATTCCAGAGCTTAGGCCCAGGCAGCTGAAGGCACGGCCGCCAATGGTGGGGCGATGAAAATCGGGGATGCGCAAGAAGCCAGAATTGGAGGAGCGCAGAGATCTCGGAGGGCTGTGGGGCTGGAAGAGGTTAAAATCCTGCAAGGCCCTGCTCCCTGCTTGAAGCCTCACTCGACTAGACCGTGGGCCTCAGGTCACTTAACATGAGAGAACGTGCTACAATCCCCACTGCGTGACCCCAAGAACCTTACCTCAAACATTGGCTGGATAGGCCCCAAGCCAGGCCCTAAATTTAGATTGTGGCCTAAAAGCACTGCTTCTCTTAAGATCCACCTTTACTTTCCACTCCTCCATAACCCGTTCCTCTGTGCTGATCTTATTTTTTTTGCCCCATCACTTTCTTGTCAGATTTATCCTGTCTCAGGCAATATTTTTCCTTCTGGATTTCATTCCATAATTTCACCTGGAATTCTACATCTGCAGAATTGTACCAGGGGGCAGGGCAAGGATGATGTGAGGTACTGGGGTTTTCGGGGTGGACGTAGTGAGACCTCAACGTCCCTGGACTAGCGAGGGTATAAAAATCAGCCATGCTCCCTGCTCCTGATCACTGCCCTGTGACCCCAGCTCAATAGGCCATGGCTGGGACAGAAGGTGAGGAACTGGATGGGTTGGGATCAATATTCCCTCTCATTTTTTTTTTGGCCTGCGTGGCCCCTTGAACGGGCTGCGCGAGCCATTCAAAATTCCGCGTACGCGTGGTTTTACTGTTTAAAAGCCGGCCCACCGGCTGTGCGGGACCTCAAGAGCGCTGCATGGCCGCACAGCTTAAAGGAAACGTTGGTTGGGATGCATGATGCGGAGATGCCGGTGTTGGACTGGGGTGGACAAAAGTGAGAAGTCGCACAACACCAGGTTATAGTCCAACAGTTTTATTTGAAATCACAAGCTTTCGGAGCGGCTGCTCCTTCGTCAGGTGAAGTGAAGAATACGAATCGACAAAGCATATATAGACAGAGAACAATGCCTGTGCAGAGAACAATGTCAGACGACTACAGTTAATCTTTCTGACTGCCTGATGCATGAAGTGCTTCAATAACCTGCAGTCATTCACTGATTTAAAATTCACATCCTTGTTTTCAAATCCCTCCATGGCCTCGCCCCTCCCTATCTCTGTCATCTCCTCCACCTCTCTCTCCTCCTTTAAGACGCTCCTTAAAACCTACCTCTTTGACTAATCCTTGGGTCCTCTGTCCTAATATCTCCTTATGTGGCTCGGTGTCAAATTTTTGTCTGATAAACACTCCTGTGAAGAGCCTGGGGACCTTTTACTACGTTAAAGGCGCTATATAAATGCAAGTTGCTGTTGTTATGCACAGTCACTTCAGGGACAGCCTGCTCCTGTTACGGACTCCCGGCTTTGTCTGCCCTATTTATACACTGGATATGTCTGGCCCCTTTGGATTAATTGCTAATTGTTGCTTGCAAAGAGGTAGGGTGAAAAATTCGGTTGCTTTGCGCCTCCCGTTAGCGCCATTGCAGCAGGAGGTTAGTGGCGGCAGTAACCGCTAGCGCCGCCGGCGATGACATCATTGCCGTGCGCAGCGCCCCGCTCGCGCCCCGGCCGCGATCTTCGGGAGCGCCCCCTGACTTACCGCCGGATGCTATGTCCGATGGGGTCAGGTGGGGCCTACCTGTGGCCGGGGAGACGCTATTTAAAGGCGAGGTGCGGGGTGGCCATTTTTGTTGCTGGCCGCTTGCCAGCACCTGCCTCCGCTCCCGTCCCCGGCCTCCTGACCCATGCCCCCGTGGAGTGCCGGCGGCGCTCCAAGAGTCCGACAATTCTCTTGAGTGCCGGGCTCTTTTGCCGGCAATCCCGATTTCCGGGGGCCCAGCTGGGCCCCGGGTCGCGCTACACAAGGTCCCTCCCCTTTAAGAAGGGGAGGAAGGCCTGCAATACTGTGGCGCGATATTACCTCGCAGCGCCCCAAGAGGGAGGCAGGGCGCTTCCAGTAACGACCCGCTTCCCTCTTGGGGCGCTACCACTCAATTTCCATCGCGGGGGCACTCATTTTTCCGGGGCGCTAAACGTAGTGCCTCAGCGAAGTTAGCGCCACAAAGGGGGCGTGACTCAATTTTTAGCCCGTAGAACGTACGAGTAACCAGATCTCACTCTGTGGGGCTCGGGAGTGAGTGAGACTCGGGGCTGGGTGTGGGGAGTGAGTGAGACTCGGGGCTGGGTGTGGGGAGTGAGTGAGACTCGGGGCTGGCTGTGGGGAGTGAATGTGCCCAAGGGCTCTATAACGAGCAGGCGATCGACAGACAGATAGATGGAGAGATAGATAGAGAGAGATAGAGAGAGAGATAGAGAGCGAGAGAGACAGAGAAGAGATAGAGAGATAGAGATAGAGAATAGATAGATAGATAGAGAGAGATATAGATAGTGACATAGATAGAGAGAGAGAGAGAGAGATAGATAGTGACATAGATAGATAGATAGACAGATAGAGAGATAGAGATAGATAGATAGTGACATAGATAGAGAGAGAGAGAGAGATAAATAGACAGAAAGGCAGGGAAAGAGAGACAAGCAGGGAACTTACAACTTATCAATTATCCTTTTAAGAAAAGGTGCTTGCAGTGTTTTTTGAATTTTGAAAATTGCATGAAATGGGCAGAAGTAGAAGTGAGGAGAGATTAGTGTGGAGAGAGCTGACATACTGAGCGGGGGTCACTGGCTGGCTTATGAAAGATCCGCTCAGCACAGGCAGATGAAACGAGGATGTAGCGCGCTGACTAATCCTTCAGAAGTGGGAGATGTTGCGAGTGGTTAGGCACAGATTGGAGAGTTTAGCAGCGAGTGGCACAGGTTGCTCCTCGGAGCTCTCTGCCCATCTGGAGGTAATTACAGCCAGCACAAGTCACTTCAGAGCGCTGTGCCGGGGAGGTAATTCCGATCTGAAACTCTGACAGAGTTCCAGCTGTGAGAGAGCAACAGTATTAAAGGCAAGCGTTGTTGGCAGAGGAGAAGAAAATGAAGAGGGAGGAGAATGGAGAGAGAAGCCTCTGTATGCACAGAATGGGCTGGAAATACCATGTGGGATGATGGATCAACTCAGTGTAGCCATGAAGGCAGATTCGCACCTCGCATCCAAGAGGCTCGAATCAATGTCTACGGCTTCCTTCATTGCTGACTATTTCGACAAGTCATTGGAGGATAACGTTCCTCCCGACATCCCTTCTTATTCCCAGCTTCCGAGGTTTAAACTGGAGTCCATGGGATTTGGACCGCTCAGCACGGCCAGCTCCCTTCCACATCCCGAGAAATGGCAACAGCTGGTCAGGGAGAACCCCCCTCACCCAGCACAATAAACGTGATCTCGTTAACCGCTCCTCCAACCACAGATTCCGGCTAATTGGGAATCCGCTCAAAAAGTAACTGGGAGGTAAAAAAAAAACATCCCACAACAATCAGAGTGGGTGAAGGGGATGACAGCCTGAGTACGAAGTTTGTTAAACTAGCAGTGAACTCGCTGAGGATGATTCACATAAACCGCAAGTAGAGAGTGATTGATCCCACAGATATGGGGAGGAGAAAGTGATTGATCCCACAGATATGGGGAGGAGAAAGTGATTGATCCCACAGATATGGGGAGGAAACAGTGATTGATCCCACAGATATGGGGAGGAGACAGTGATTGATCCCACAGATATGGGGAGGAGACAGTGATTGATCCCACATATATGGGGAGGAGACAGTGATTGAACACAGAGTAAGAGGAGACGGTGATTTATCACACAGTAAGAGGAGACAGTGATTGGTCACACAGTAAGAGGAGACAGTGATTGATCACAGTAGGAGGAGACAGTCATTGGTCACAGTAAGAGGAGACAGTGATTGATCACACAGTAAGAGGAGACAGTGATTGATCACACAGTAAGAGGAGACAGTGATTGGTCACACAGTAAGAGGAGACAGTGATTGATCACAGTAAGAGGAGACAGTGATTGATCACACAGTAAGAGGAGACAGTGATTGGTCACACAGTAAGAGGAGACAGTGATTGATCACAGTAAGAGGAGACACTGATTGATCACACAGTAAGAGGAGACAGTGATTGATCACAGGAAGAGGAGACAGTGATTGATCACAGTAAGAGGAGACAGTGATTGATCACACAGTAAAGGAGACAGTAATTGGTCACAGTAAGAGGAGACAGTGATTGATCACAGGAAGAGGAGACAGTGATTGATCACAGTAAGAGGAGACAGTGATTGATCACAGTAAGAGGAGACAGTGATTGATCACAGTAAGAGGAGACAATGCTTGATCACAGTAAGAGGAGACAGTGATTGATCACAGTAAGAGGAGACAGTGATTGATCACAGTAAGAGGAGACAGTGATTGATCACAGTAAGAGGACTCAGTGATTGATCACAGTAAGAGGAGACAGTGATTGATCACAGTAAGAGGAGACAGTGATTGATCACAGTAAGAGGAGACAGTGATTGATCACAGTAAGAGGAGACAGTGATTGATCACACAGTAAGAGGAGACAGTGATTGATCACAGTAAGAGGAGACAGTGATTGATCACAGTAAGAGGACTCAGTGATTGATCACAGTCAGAGGAGACAGTGATTGATCACACAGTAAGAGGAGACAGTGATTGATCACAGTAAGAGGACTCAGTGATTGATCACAGTAAGAGGAGACAGTGATTGATCACAGTAAGAGGAGACAGTGATTGATCACAGTAAGAGGAGACAGTGATTGATCACAGTAAGAGGACTCAGTGATTGATCACAGTAAGAGGAGACAGTGATTGATCACAGTAAGAGGAGACAGTGATTGATCACAGTAAGAGGAGACAGTGATTGATCACAGTAAGAGGAGACAGTGATTGATCACAGTAAGAGGACTCAGTGATTGATCACAGTAAGAGGAGACAGTGATTGATCACACAGTAAGAGGAGACAGTGATTGATCACAGTAAGAGGAGACAGTGATTGATCACAGTAAGAGGACTCAGTGATTGATCACAGTAAGAGGAGACAGTGATTGATCACACAGTAAGAGGAGACAGTGATTGATCACAGTAAGAGGAGACAGTGATTGATCACAGTAAGAGGAGACAGTGATTGATCACAGTAAGAGGACTCAGTGATTGATCACACTAAGAGGAGACAGTGATTGATCACAGTAAGAGGAGACAGTGATTGATCACAGTAAGAGGAGACAGTGATTGATCACAGTAAGAGGAGACAGTGATTGATCACAGTAAGAGGAGACAGTGATTGATCACAGTAAGAGGAGACAGTGATTGATCACAATAAGAGGAGACAGTGATTGATCAGAGTAAGAGGAGACAGTGATTGATCACAGTAAGAGGAGACAGTGATTGATCACAATAAGAGGAGACAGTGATTGATCACAGGAAGAGGAGTCAGTGATTGATCACACAGTAAGAGGAGACATTGATTGATCACACAGTAAGAGGAGACAGTGATTGAGCACACAGTAAGAGGAGACATTGATTGATCACACAGTAAGAGGAGACAGTGATTGATCACAGTCAGAGGAGACAGTGATTGATCACACAGTAAGAGGAGACAGTGATTGATCACACAGTAAGAGGAGACAGTGATTGATCACACAGTAAGAGGAGACAGTGATTGATCACAGTAAGAGGAGACACTGATTGATCACAGTAAGAGGAGACAGTGATTGATCACAGTAAGAGGAGACAGTGATTGATCACAGTCAGAGGAGACAGTGATTGATCTCACAGTAAGAGGAGACAGTGATTGATCACAGTAAGAGGAGACAGTGATTGATCACACAGTAAGAGGAGACAGTGATTGATCACAGTAAGAGGAGACAGTGATTGATCACAGTAAGAGGAGACAGTGATTGATCACACAGTAAGAGGAGAGAGTGATTGATCACACAGTAAGAGGAGACAGTGATTGATCACACAGTAAGAGGAGACAGTGATTGATCACAGTAAGAGGAGACAGTGATTGATCACAGTAAGAGGAGACAGTGATTGATCACAGTAAGAGGAGACAGTGATTGATCACAGTAAGAGGAGGCAGTGATTGATCACACAGTAAGAGGAGGCAGTGATTGATCACACAGTAAGAGGAGACAGTGATTGATCACAGTAAGAGGAGACAGTGATTGATCACAGTAAGAGGAGACAGTGATTGATCACACAGTAAGAGGAGACAGTGATTGATCACAGTAAGAGGAGACAGTGATTGATCTCACAGTAAGAGGAGACAGTGATTGATCACAGTAAGAGGAGACAGTGATTGATCACACAGTAAGAGGAGACAGTGATTGATCACAGTAAGAGGAGACAGTGATTGATCACAGTAAGAGGAGACAGTGATTGATCACAGTAAGAGGAGACAGTGATTGATCACACAGTAAGAGGAGACAGTGATTGATCACAGTAAGAGGAGACAGTGATTGATCACAGTAAGAGGAGACAGTGATTGATCACAGTAAGAGGAGACAGTGATTGATCACAGTAAGAGGAGACAGTGATTGATCACAGTAAGAGGAGACAGTGATTGATCACAGTAAGAGGAGACAGTGATTGATCACAGTAAGAGGAGACAGTGATTGATCACAGTAAGTGGAGAGAGTGATTGATCACAGTAAGAGGAGACAGTGATCGATCACACAGTAAGAGGAGACAGTGATTGATCAAATTAAGAGGAGACAGTGATTGATCACAGAGGAAGAGGAGACAGTGATTGATCACAGTAAGAGGAGACAGTGATTGATCACAGTAAGAGGAGACAGTGATTGATCACAGTAAGAGGAGACAGTGATCGATCACACAGTAAGAGGAGACAGTGATTGATCACAGTAAGAGGAGACAGTGATTGATCACAGTAAGAGGAGACAGTGATTGATCACAGTAAGAGGAGACAGTGATTGATCACAATAAGAGGAGACAGTGATTGATCACAGTAAGAAGAGAGAGTGATTGATCACACAGTAAGAGGAGACAGTGATTGATCACAGTAAGAGGAGACAGTGATTGATCTCACAGTAAGAGGAGACAGTGATTGATCACAGTAAGAGGAGACAGTGATTGATCACACAGTAAGAGGAGACAGTGATTGATCACAGTAAGAGGAGACAGTGATTGATCTCACAGTAAGAGGAGACAGTGATTGATCACAGTAAGAGGAGACAGTGATTGATCACACAGTAAGAGGAGACAGTGATTGATCACATTAAGAGGAGACAGTGATTGATCACAGTAAGAGGAGACAGTGATTGATCACAGTAAGAGGAGACAGTGATTGATCACAGTAAGAGGAGACAGTGATTGATCACAGTAAGAGGAGACAGTGATTGATCACAGTAAGAGGAGACAGTGATTGATCACAGTAAGAGGAGACAGTGATTGATCACAGTAAGAGGAGAGAGTGATTGATCACAGTAAGAGGAGACAGTGATCGATCACACAGTAAGAGGAGACAGTGATTGATCACATTAAGAGGAGACAGTGATTGATCACAGAGGAAGAGGAGACAGTGATTGATCACAGTAAGAGGAGACAGTGATTGATCACAATAAGAGGAGACAGTGATTGATCACAGTAAGAGGAGACAGTGATCGATCACACAGTAAGAGGAGACAGTGATTGATCACAGTAAGAGGAGACAGTGATTGATCACAGTAAGAGGAGACAGTGATTGATCACAGTAAGAGGAGACAGTGATTGATCACAGTAAGAGGAGACAGTGATTGATCACAGTAAGAGGAGACAGTGATTGATCACAATAAGAGGAGACAGTGATTGATCACAGTAAGAGGAGACAGTGATTGATCACAATAAGAGGAGACAGTGATTGATCACAGTAAGAGGAGACAGTGATTGATCACAGTAAGAGGAGACAGTGATTGATCACAATAAGAGGAGACAGTGATTGATCACAGTAAGAGGAGACAGTGATTGATCACAGTAAGAGGAGACAGTGATCGATCACACAGTAAGAGGAGACAGTGATTGATCACAGTAAGAGGAGACAGTGATTGATCACACAGTAAGAGGAGACAGTGATTGATCACAGTAAGAGGAGACAGTGATTGATCACAGTAAGAGGAGACAGTGATTGATCACAGTAAGAGGAGACAGTGATTGATCACAGTAAGAGGAGACAGTGATTGATCACAGTAAGAGGAGACAGTGATTGATCACAGTAAGAGGAGACAGTGATTGATCACAGTAAGAGGAGACAGTGATTGATCACAGTAAGTGGAGACAGTTAATACAGAATCTATATGGGTGGAGCTAAGAAATAGCGAGGGGCGAAAAACATTAATAGGAGTGGTATATAGGCCTCCAAATAGTAAAATAGAGGTTGGGGAGGGCATCACGAGGGAAATTAGAGAAGCGTGCAATAAGAGTACAGCTGTCATCATAGGTGACTTTAACTTACATATAGATTGGAATAGCCTAATCAGTAAAAATAATGAGGAGGAGGAATTCCTTGAGTGTTTAAGGGATGGTTATCTGGATCAATATGTCGAGGAACCAACTCGGGAACAGGCTATATTGGACTGGGTACTGTGCAATGAGAAGGGACTAATTAGTAATCTTGTTGTACGGGGACCCTTGGGTCAGAGCGATCATAACATGATCGATTTCTCACTCGAAATGGAGAGCGAAGAAATTGACTCAGATACTAAGGTCCTGAATTTAAACAAGGGGAATTATGATGCCATTAGACGGGAACTGAGTAGGTCTGATTGGACAACGTTCCTGGGAGGACTGGAGGTAGATAAACAATGGCAAGCATTTAAAGATAGAATGACAAAATTGCAAAAATTGTTCATACCAATCTGGCATAAAAGGAAATCTAAAAAGGTGACTCAACCGTGGATAACAGGGGAAATTAGAGACAGCATAAAATCCAAAGATAGGGCGTATAAAATAGCCAAAAAAAGCGCCAGAGCGGAAGATTGGGAACAGTTTAAGATAGAGCAAAGGAGGACAAAGGGCTTAATCAAGAGGGGCAAAATAGCTTACGAAAGCAAGCTGGCGGAAAATATAAAAACTAACTCCAAAAGCTTTTATAAGTATATCAAGAGGAAAAGACTGGTGAAAACCAAAGTTGGTCCATTGCAGTCAGATACGGGGGATTATATAACGGGAAATAAGGAAATGGCAGACCAACTAAATGCATACTTTGGGTCAGTCTTTACGAAGGAAGACACAAAAAACCTCCCTGGGATATCGGGAAAAATAGGGACATTGGCAAAGGAGGAACTGACGCAAATCAATATCTCTAAGGATATGGTGTTAAGGAAGCTAAAGGGATTGAAGGCGGACAAATCCCCAGGGCCTGATAACATGCATCCTAGGGTACTGAAGGAGGTGGCCCTAGAGATAGCGGATGCACTAAGTATGATTTTTCAGAATTCATTAGACTCGGGAACAGTGCCCATGGATTGGAGGGTAGCTAACGTTACCCCACTATTCAAAAAGGGGGGTAGGGAAAAAGCAGGTAATTACAGACCTGTAAGCCTTACATCAGTTGTGGGCAAAATGCTGGAGTCCATCATTGAGGATGAAATAGCGGAGCACTTAGCAAATGGGGACAGGATAGGACAGAGTCAACATGGATTTACAAAGGGTAAATCGTGCTTGACTAATCTATTGGAATTTTTTGAGGGAGTAACTGGTAAAATAGATGGGGGAGAGCCAGTAGATGTGGTGTACCTGGACTTCCAAAAGGCCTTCGATAAGGTCCCACATAAAAGATTAGCATGGAAAATTGAAGCTCATGGGATAAAGGGGAAAGTATTGACGTGGATAGAGAACTGGCTGTCAGATAGAAAACAGAGAGTTGGAATAAACGGCTCATTTTCTGAATGGCAGGCAGTAACAAGTGGGGTACCACAGGGATCTGTCCTGGGTCCCCAGCTGTTCACAATTTACATTAATGACCTGGATCAGGGAGTCGGATGCAGCATTTCCAAATTTGCAGACGACACTAAACTAGGAGGCGGGGTGGGCTCAGAGGAGGAGACCAGGAAGCTCCAGAGCGATTTGGACAGACTGGGTGATTGGGCGGATAAATGGCAGATGCACTATAATGTGGACAAGTGCGAAGTTATCCACCTTGGGTGCAGGAACGGGAGGGCAAATTATTATTTAAATGGCAATAAATTGGGAGAGGGGGAAGTACAGAGAGACCTGGGTGTTCTTGTACACCAGTCACTGAAGGCGAGCATGCAGGTGCAACAGGCGGTCAAGAAGGCAAACGGTATGCTGGCCTTCATAGCAAAAGGGTTGGAATACAGGAACAGGGATACCTTGCTGCAGCTGTACAGGGCACTGGTGAGACCACACCTCGAGTACTGTGTACAGTTTTGGTCGCCTCATCTGAGGAAAGATGTTCTTGCCATGGAGGGGGTGCAGCGGCGATTCACCAGGCTGATACCAGGAATGGCGGGATTGACCTATGAGGAGAGACTATGTAGTTTAGGGATGTACACACTGGAGTTTAGAAGATTGAGAGGGGACCTCATAGAAGTGTATAAAATTCTGACAGGTCTAGACAGACTAGATGCAGAAGGAATGTTTCCCTTGGCGGGTGAGAACAGAACTAGAGGACATAATTTAAGGATAAGGGCTAAACCATTTAGGACAGAAATGAGGGGGAATTTCTTCACTCAGAGGGTGGTGAACCTGTGGAACTCATTGCCACAGAGGGCAGTGTACGCCAGCTCATTAAATATATTTAAGAGGGAATTAGATATATTTCTACAGGCAAAAGGGGTTAAGGGTTACGGAGAGAAGGCGGGGACGGGATACTGAATTGGAGGATCAGCCATGATCTCGTTAAATGGCGGAGCAGGCTCGAAGGGCCGGATGGCCTACTCCTGCTCCTATCTTCTATGTATCTATGTATCACACAGTAAGAGGAGACAGTGATTGATCACAGTAAGAGGAGACAGTGATTGATCACAGTAAGAGGAGACAGTGATTGATCACACAGTAAGAGGAGACAGTGATTGATCACAGTAAGTGGAGACAGTGATTGATCACACAGTAAGAGGAGACAGTGATTGATCACAGTAAGTGGAGACAGTGATTGATCACATTAAGAGGAGACAGTGATTGATCACAGTAAGAGGAGACAGTGATTGATCACATTAAGAGGAGACAGTGATCGATCACACAAGAAGAGGAGACAGTGATTGATCACAGTAAGAGGAGACAGTGATTGATCACAGTAAGAGGAGACAGTGATTGATCACAATAAGAGGAGACAGTGATTGATCACAGTAAGAGGAGACAGTGATTGATCACAGTAAGAGGAGACATTGATTGATCACACAGTAAGAGGAGACAGTGATTGATCACAGTAAGAGGAGACAGTGATTGATCACAGTAAGAGGAGATAGTGATTGATCACAGTGAGAGGAGACAGTGCTTGATCACAGTAAGAGGAGACAGTGATTGATCACACAGTAAGAGGAGACAGTGATTGATCACAGTAAGAGGAGACAGTGATTGATCACAGTAAGAGGAGACAGTGATTGATCACAGTAAGAGGAGACAGTGATTGATCACACAGTAAGAGGAGACAGTGATTGATCACAGTAAGAGGAGACAGTGATTGATCACACAGTAAGAGGAGACAGTGATTGATCACAGTAAGAGGAGACAGTGATTGATCACAGTAAGAGGACTCAGTGATTGATCACAGTCAGAGGATACAGTGATTGATCACAGTAAGAGGAGACAGTGATTGATCACACAGTAAGAGGAGACAGTGATTGATCACAGTAAGAGGAGACAGTGATTGATCACAGTAAGAGGACTCAGGGATTGATCACAGTAAGAGGAGACAGTGATTGATCACAGTAAGAGGAGACAGTGATTGATCACAGTAAGAGGAGACAGTGATTGATCACAGTAAGAGGACTCAGTGATTGATCACAGTAAGAGGAGACAGTGATTGATCACAGTAAGAGGAGACAGTGATTGATCACACAGTAAGAGGAGACAGTGATTGATCACAGTAAGAGGAGACAGTGATTGATCACAGTAAGAGGACTCAGTGATTGATCACAGTAAGAGGAGACAGTGATTGATCACACAGTAAGAGGAGACAGTGATTGATCACAGTAAGAGGAGACAGTGATTGATCACAGTAAGAGGAGACAGTGATTGATCACAGTAAGAGGACTCAGTGATTGATCACACTAAGAGGAGACAGTGATTGATCACAGTAAGAGGAGACAGTGATTGATCACAGTAAGAGGAGACAGTGATTGATCACAGTAAGAGGAGACAGTGATTGATCACAGTAAGAGGAGACAGTGATTGATCACAGTAAGAGGAGACAGTGATTGATCACAATAAGAGGAGACAGTGATTGATCAGTGTAAGAGGAGACAGTGATTCATCACAGTAAGAGGAGACAGTGATTGATCACAATAAGAGGAGACAGTGATTGATCACAGTAAGAGGAGACAGTGATTGATCACACAGTAAGAGGAGACAGTGATTGATCACAGTAAGAGGAGACAATGATTGGTCACAGTAAGAGGAGAAAGTGATTGATCACAGGAAGAGGAGTCAGTGATTGATCACACAGTAAGAGGAGACAGTAATTGGTCACACAGTAAGAGGAGACAGTGATTGATCACACAGTAAGAGGAGACAGTGATTGATCACAGTAAGAGGAGACACTGATTGATCACACAGTAAGAGGAGACAGTGATTGATCACAGTAAGAGGAGACAGTGATTGATCACAGTAAGAGGAGACATTGATTGATCACACAGTAAGAGGAGACATTGATTGATCACACAGTAAGAGGAGACAGTGATTGATGACAGTAAGAGGAGACAGTGATTGATCACAGTAAGAGGAGACAGTGATTGATCACAGTAAGAGGAGACATTGATTGATCACACAGTAAGAGGAGACATTGATTGATCACACAGTAAGAGGAGACAGTGATTGATCACAGTAAGAGGAGACAGTGATTGATCACAGTAAGAGGAGACAGTGATTGATCACACAGTAAGAGGAGACAGTGATTGATCACAGTAAGAGGAGACAGTGATTGATCACAGTAAGAGGAGACAGTGATTGATCACAGTAAGAGGAGACAGTGATTGATCACAGTAAGAGGAGACAGTGATTGATCACAGTAAGAGGAGACAGTGATTGATCACAGTAAGAGGAGACAGTGATTGATCACAGTTAGAGGAGACAGTGATTGATCACAGTAAGAGGAGACAGTGATTGATCACAGTAAGAGGAGACAGTGATTGATCACAGTAAGAGGAGACAGTGATTGATCACAGTAAGAGGAGACAGTGATTGATCACAGTAAGAGGAGACAGTGATTGATCACAGTAAGAGGAGACAGTGATTGATCACAGTAAGAGGAGACAGTGATTGATCACAGTAAGAGGAGACAGTGATTGATCACAGTAAGAGGAGACAGTGATTGATCACAGTAAGAGGAGACAGTGATTGATCACAAGTAAGAGGAGACAGTGATTGATCACAGTAAGAGGAGACAGTGATTGATCACAGTAAGAGGAGACAGTGATTGATCACAGTAAGAGGAGACAGTGATTGATCACAGTAAGAGGAGACAGTGATTGATCACACAGTAAGAGGAGACAGTGATTGGTCACACAGTAAGAGGAGACAGTGATTGATCACAGTAAGAGGAGACAGTGATTGATCACAGTAAGAGGAGACAGTGATTGATCACACAGTAAGAGGAGACAGTGATTGATCACAGTAAGAGGAGACAGTGATTGATCACAGTAAGAGGAGACAGTGATTGATCACAGTAAGAGGAGACAGTGATTGATCACACAGTAAGAGGAGACATTGATTGATCACAGTAAGAGGAGACAGTGATTGATCACAGTAAGAGGAGACATTGATTGATCACAGTAAGAGGAGACAGTGATTGATCACAGTAAGAGGAGACAGTGATTGATCACACAGTAAGAGGAGACAGTGATTGATCACAGTAAGAGGAGACAATGATTGATCACAGTAAGAGGAGACAGTGATTGATCACAGTAAGAGGAGACAGTGATTGATCACACAGTAAGAGGAGACAGTGATTGATCACAGTAAGAGGAGACAGTGATTGATCACAGTAAGAGGAGACAGTGATTGATCACAGTAAGAGGAGACAGTGATTGATCAGATTAACAGGAGACAGTGATTGATCAAAGTAAGAGGAGACAGTGATTGATCACAGTAAGAGGAGACAGTGATTGATCAGATTAACAGGAGACAGTGATTGATCACAGTAAGAGGAGACAGTGATTGATCACAGTAAGAGGAGAGAGTGATTGATCACAGTAAGAGGAGACAGTGATTGATCACAGTAAGAGGAGACAGTGATTGATCACAGTAAGAGGAGACAGTGATTGATCACATTAAGAGGAGACAGTGATCGATCACACAAGAGGAGGAGACAGTGATTGATCACAGTAAGAGGAGACAGTGATTGATCACAGTAAGAGGAGACAGTGATCGATCACACAGGAAGAGGAGACAGTGATTGATCACATTAAGAGGAGACAGTGATCGATCACACAGGAAGAGGAGACAGTGATTGATCACAGTAAGAGGAGACAGTGATTGATCACAGTAAGAGGAGACAGTGATTGATCACAGTAAGAGGAGACAGTGATTGATCACATTAAGAGCAGAGAGTGATTGATCACAGTAAGAGGAGACAGTGATCGATCACACAGTAAGAGGAGACAGTGATTGATCACATTCAGAGGAGACAGTGATCGATCAGACAGTAAGAGTAGACAGTGATTGATCACAGTAAGAGGAGGCAGTGATTGATCACACAGGAAGAGGAGACAGTGATTGATCACAGTAAGAGGAGACAGTGATTGATCACAATAAGAGGAGACAGTGATTGATCACAGTAAGACGAGACAGTGATTGATCACACAGTAAGAGGAGACAGTGATTGATCACAGTAAGAGGAGACAGTGATTGATCACAGTAAGAGGAGACAGTGATTGATCACAGTAAGAGGAGACAGTGATTGATCACAGTAAGAGGAGACAGTGATTGATCACAGTAAGAGGAGACAGTGATTGATCACACAGTAAGAGGAGACAGTGATTGATCACAGTAAGAGGAGACAGTGATTGATCACAGTAAGAGGAGACAGTGATTGATCACAGTAAGAGGAGACAGTGATTGATCACAGTAAGAGGAGACAGTGATTGATCACAGTAAGAGGAGACAGTGATTGATCACACAGTAAGAGGAGACAGTGATTGATCACAGTAAGAGGAGACAGTGATTGATCACAGTAAGAGGAGACAGTGATTGATCACAGTAAGAGGAGACAGTGATTGATCACAGTAAGAGGAGACAGTGATTGATCACACAGTAAGAGGAGACAGTGATTGATCACAGTAAGAGGAGACAGTGATTGATCACAGTAAGAGGAGACAGTGATTGATCACAGTAAGAGGAGACAGTGATTGATCACACAGTAAGAGGAGACAGTGATTGATCACAGTAAGAGGAGACAGTGATTGATCACACAGTAAGAGGAGACAGTGATTGATCACAGTAAGAGGAGACAGTGATTGATCACAGTAAGAGGAGACAGTGATTGATCACAGTAAGAGGAGACAGTGATTGATCACAGTAAGAGGAGACAGTGATTGATCACAGTAAGAGGAGACAGTGATTGATCACACAGTAAGAGGAGACAGTGATTGATCACAGTAAGAGGAGACAGTGATTGATCACAGTAAGAGGAGACAGTGATTGATCACAGTAAGAGGAGACAGTGATTGATCACACAGTAAGAGGAGACAGTGATTGATCACAGTAAGAGGAGACAGTGATTGATCACAGTAAGAGGAGACAGTGATTGATCACAGTAAGAGGAGACAGTGATTGATCACAGTAAGAGGAGACAGTGATTGATCACAGTAAGAGGAGACAGTGATTGATCACAGTAAGAGGAGACAGTGATTGATCACAGTAAGAGGAGACAGTGATTGATCACAGTAAGAGGAGACAGTGATTGATCACAGTAAGAGGAGACAGTGATTGATCACAGTAAGAGGAGACAGTGATTGATCACAGTAAGAGGAGACAGTGATTGATCACAGTAAGAGGAGACAGTGATTGATCACAATAAGAGGAGACAGTGATTGATCACAGTAAGAGGAGACAGTGATTGATCACACAGTAAGAGGAGACAGTGATTGATCACAGTAAGAGGAGACAGTGATTGATCACAGTAAGAGGAGACAGTGATTGATCACAGTAAGAGGAGACAGTGATTGATCACACAGTAAGAGGAGACAGTGATTGATCACAGTAAGAGGAGACAGTGATTGATCACACAGTAAGAGGAGACAGTGATTGATCACAGTAAGAGGAGACAGTGATTGATCACACAGTAAGAGGAGACAGTGATTGATCACAGTAAGAGGAGACAGTGATTGATCACAGTAAGAGGAGACAGTGATTGATCACACAGTAAGAGGAGACAGTGATTGATCACACAGTAAGAGGAGACAGTGATTGATCACACAGTAAGAGGAGACAGTGATTGATCACAGTAAGAGGAGACAGTGATTGATCACAGTAAGAGGAGACAGTGATTGATCACACAGTAAGAGGAGACATTGATTGATCACACAGTAAGAGGAGACAGTGATTGATCACAGTAAGAGGAGACAGTGATTGATCACACAGTAAGAGGAGACAGTGATTGATCACAGTAAGAGGAGACAGTGATTGATCACAGTAAGAGGAGACAGTGATTGATCACAGTAAGAGGAGACAGTGATTGATCACAGTAAGAGGAGACAGTGATTGATCACAGTAAGAGGAGACAGTGATTGATCACAGTAAGAGGAGAAAGTGATTGATCACAGTAAGAGGAGACAGTGATTGATCACAGTAAGAGGAGACAGTGATTGATCACAGTTAGAGGAGACAGTGATTGATCACAGTAAGAGGAGACAGTGATTGATCACAGTAAGAGGAGACAGTGATTGATCACAGTAAGAGGAGACAGTGATTGATCACAGTAAGAGGAGACAGTGATTGATCACAGTAAGAGGAGACAGTGATTGATCACAGTAAGAGGAGACAGTGATTGATCACAGTAAGAGGAGACAGTGATTGATCACAGTAAGAGGAGACAGTGATTGATCACAAGTAAGAGGAGACAGTGATTGATCACAGTAAGAGGAGACAGTGATTGATCACAGTAAGAGGAGACAGTGATTGATCACACAGTAAGAGGAGACAGTGATTGATCACAGTAAGAGGAGACAGTGATTGATCACAGTAAGAGGAGACAGTGATTGATCACAGTAAGAGGAGACAGTGATTGATCACAGTAAGAGGAGACAGTGATTGATCACAGTAAGAGGAGACAGTGATTGATCACACAGTAAGAGGAGACAGTGATTGATCACAGTAAGAGGAGACAGTGATTGATCACAGTAAGAGGAGACAGTGATTGATCACAGTAAGAGGAGACAGTGATTGATCACAGTAAGAGGAGACAGTGATTGATCACACAGTAAGAGGAGACAGTGATTGATCACAGTAAGAGGAGACAGTGATTGATCACAGTAAGAGGAGACAGTGATTGATCACAGTAAGAGGAGACAGTGATTGATCACACAGTAAGAGGAGACAGTGATTGATCACAGTAAGAGGAGACAGTGATTGATCACAGTAAGAGGAGACAGTGATTGATCACAGTAAGAGGAGACAGTGATTGATCACAGTAAGAGGAGACAGTGATTGATCACAGTAAGAGGAGACAGTGATTGATCACACAGTAAGAGGAGACAGTGATTGATCACAGTAAGAGGAGACAGTGATTGATCACAGTAAGAGGAGACAGTGATTGATCACAGTAAGAGGAGACAGTGATTGATCACACAGTAAGAGGAGACAGTGATTGATCACAGTAAGAGGAGACAGTGATTGATCACAGTAAGAGGAGACAGTGATTGATCACAGTAAGAGGAGACAGTGATTGATCACAGTAAGAGGAGACAGTGATTGATCACAGTAAGAGGAGACAGTGATTGATCACAGTAAGAGGAGACAGTGATTGATCACAGTAAGAGGAGACAGTGATTGATCACAGTAAGAGGAGACAGTGATTGATCACAGTAAGAGGAGACAGTGATTGATCACAGTAAGAGGAGACAGTGATTGATCACAGTAAGAGGAGACAGTGATTGATCACAGTAAGAGGAGACAGTGATTGATCACAGTAAGAGGAGACAGTGATTGATCACAGTAAGAGGAGACAGTGATTGATCACACAGTAAGAGGAGACAGTGATTGATCACAGTAAGAGGAGACAGTGATTGATCACAGTAAGAGGAGACAGTGATTGATCACAGTAAGAGGAGACAGTGATTGATCACACAGTAAGAGGAGACAGTGATTGATCACAAGTAAGAGGAGACAGTGATTGATCACACAGTAAGAGGAGACAGTGATTGATCACAGTAAGAGGAGACAGTGATTGATCACACAGTAAGAGGAGACAGTGATTGATCACAGTAAGAGGAGACAGTGATTGATCACAGTAAGAGGAGACAGTGATTGATCACACAGTAAGAGGAGACAGTGATTGATCACAGTAAGAGGAGACAGTGATTGATCACACAGTAAGAGGAGACAGTGATTGATCACAGTAAGAGGAGACAGTGATTGATCACAGTAAGAGGAGACAGTGATTGATCACACAGTAAGAGGAGACAGTGATTGATCACAGTAAGAGGAGACAGTGATTGATCACACAGTAAGAGGAGACAGTGATTGATCACAGTAAGAGGAGACAGTGATTGATCACACAGTAAGAGGAGACAGTGATTGATCACAGTAAGAGGAGACAGTGATTGATCACAGTAAGAGGAGACAGTGATTGATCACAGTAAGAGGAGACAGTGATTGATCACAGTAAGAGGAGACAGTGATTGATCACAGTAAGAGGAGACAGTGATTGATCACAGTAAGAGGAGACAGTGATTGATCACAGTAAGAGGAGACAGTGATTGATCACAGTAAGAGGAGACAGTGATTGATCACAGTAAGAGGAGACAGTGATTGATCACAGTAAGAGGAGACAGTGATTGATCACAGTAAGAGGAGACAGTGATTGATCACAGTAAGAGGAGACAGTGATTGATCACAGTAAGAGGAGACAGTGATTGATCACAGTAAGAGGAGACAGTGATTGATCACAGTAAGAGGAGACAGTGATTGATCACAGTAAGAGGAGACAGTGATTGATCACAGTAAGAGGAGACAGTGATTGATCACAGTAAGAGGAGACAGTGATTGATCACAGTAAGAGGAGACAGTGATTGATCACAGTAAGAGGAGACAGTGATTGATCACACAGTAAGAGGAGACAGTGATTGATCACAGTAAGAGGAGACAGTGATTGATCACACAGTAAGAGGAGACAGTGATTGATCACACAGTAAGAGGAGACAGTGATTGATCACAGTAAGAGGAGACAGTGATTGATCACAGTAAGAGGAGACAGTGATTGATCACACAGTAAGAGGAGACAGTGATTGATCACAGTAAGAGGAGACAGTGATTGATCACAGTAAGAGGAGACAGTGATTGATCACAGTAAGAGGAGACAGTGATTGATCACACAGTAAGAGGAGACAGTGATTGATCACAGTAAGAGGAGACAGTGATTGATCACACAGTAAGAGGAGACAGTGATTGATCACACAGTAAGAGGAGACAGTGATTGATCACAGTAAGAGGAGACAGTGATTGATCACAGTAAGAGGAGACAGTGATTGATCACACAGTAAGAGGAGACAGTGATTGATCACAGTAAGAGGAGACAGTGATTGATCACACAGTAAGAGGAGACAGTGATTGATCACAGTAAGAGGAGACAGTGATTGATCACACAGTAAGAGGAGACAGTGATTGATCACAGTAAGAGGAGACAGTGATTGATCACACAGTAAGAGGAGACAGTGATTGATCACAGTAAGAGGAGACAGTGATTGATCACAGTAAGAGGAGACAGTGATTGATCACAGTAAGAGGAGACAGTGATTGATCACAGTAAGAGGAGACAGTGATTGATCACAGTAAGAGGAGACAGTGATTGATCACAGTAAGAGGAGACAGTGATTGATCACAGTAAGAGGAGACAGTGATTGATCACAGTAAGAGGAGACAGTGATTGATCACAGTAAGAGGAGACAGTGATTGATCACACAGTAAGAGGAGACAGTGATTGATCACAGTAAGAGGAGACAGTGATTGATCACAGAGAAGAGGAGACAGTGATTGATCACAGTAAGAGGAGACAGTGATTGATCACAGTAAGAGGAGACAGTGATTGATCACAGTAAGAGGAGACAGTGATTGATCACACAGTAAGAGGAGACAGTGATTGATCACAGTAAGAGGAGACAGTGATTGATCACAGTAAGAGGAGACAGTGATTGATCACAGTAAGAGGAGACAGTGATTGATCACAGTAAGAGGAGACAGTGATTGATCACAGTAAGAGGAGACAGTGATTGATCACAGTAAGAGGAGACAGTGATTGATCACAGTAAGAGGAGACAGTGATTGATCACAGTAAGAGGAGACAGTGATTGATCACAGTAAGAGGAGACAGTGATTGATCACAGTAAGAGGAGACAGTGATTGATCACAGTAAGAGGAGACAGTGATTGATCACAGTAAGAGGAGACAGTGATTGATCACAGTAAGAGGAGACAGTGATTGATCACACAGTAAGAGGAGACAGTGATTGATCACAGTAAGAGGAGACAGTGATTGATCACACAGTAAGAGGAGACAGTGATTGATCACAGTAAGAGGAGACAGTGATTGATCACAGTAAGAGGAGACAGTGATTGATCACAGTAAGAGGAGACAGTGATTGATCACAGTAAGAGGAGACAGTGATTGATCACAGTAAGAGGAGACAGTGATTGATCACAGTAAGAGGAGACAGTGATTGATCACAGTAAGAGGAGACAGTGATTGATCACAGTAAGTGGAGACAGTTAATACAGAATCTATATGGGTGGAGCTAAGAAATAGCGAGGGGCGAAAAACATTAATAGGAGTGGTATATAGGCCTCCAAATAGTAAAATAGAGGTTGGGGAGGGCATCACGAGGGAAATTAGAGAAGCGTGCAATAAGAGTACAGCTGTCATCATAGGTGACTTTAACTTACATATAGATTGGAATAGCCTAATCAGTAAAAATAATGAGGAGGAGGAATTCCTTGAGTGTTTAAGGGATGGTTATCTGGATCAATATGTCGAGGAACCAACTCGGGAACAGGCTATATTGGACTGGGTACTGTGCAATGAGAAGGGACTAATTAGTAATCTTGTTGTACGGGGACCCTTGGGTCAGAGCGATCATAACATGATCGATTTCTCACTCGAAATGGAGAGCGAAGAAATTGACTCAGATACTAAGGTCCTGAATTTAAACAAGGGGAATTATGATGCCATTAGACGGGAACTGAGTAGGTCTGATTGGACAACGTTCCTGGGAGGACTGGAGGTAGATAAACAATGGCAAGCATTTAAAGATAGAATGACAAAATTGCAAAAATTGTTCATACCAATCTGGCATAAAAGGAAATCTAAAAAGGTGACTCAACCGTGGATAACAGGGGAAATTAGAGACAGCATAAAATCCAAAGATAGGGCGTATAAAATAGCCAAAAAAAGCGCCAGAGCGGAAGATTGGGAACAGTTTAAGATAGAGCAAAGGAGGACAAAGGGCTTAATCAAGAGGGGCAAAATAGCTTACGAAAGCAAGCTGGCGGAAAATATAAAAACTAACTCCAAAAGCTTTTATAAGTATATCAAGAGGAAAAGACTGGTGAAAACCAAAGTTGGTCCATTGCAGTCAGATACGGGGGATTATATAACGGGAAATAAGGAAATGGCAGACCAACTAAATGCATACTTTGGGTCAGTCTTTACGAAGGAAGACACAAAAAACCTCCCTGGGATATCGGGAAAAATAGGGACATTGGCAAAGGAGGAACTGACGCAAATCAATATCTCTAAGGATATGGTGTTAAGGAAGCTAAAGGGATTGAAGGCGGACAAATCCCCAGGGCCTGATAACATGCATCCTAGGGTACTGAAGGAGGTGGCCCTAGAGATAGCGGATGCACTAAGTATGATTTTTCAGAATTCATTAGACTCGGGAACAGTGCCCATGGATTGGAGGGTAGCTAACGTTACCCCACTATTCAAAAAGGGGGGTAGGGAAAAAGCAGGTAATTACAGACCTGTAAGCCTTACATCAGTTGTGGGCAAAATGCTGGAGTCCATCATTGAGGATGAAATAGCGGAGCACTTAGCAAATGGGGACAGGATAGGACAGAGTCAACATGGATTTACAAAGGGTAAATCGTGCTTGACTAATCTATTGGAATTTTTTGAGGGAGTAACTGGTAAAATAGATGGGGGAGAGCCAGTAGATGTGGTGTACCTGGACTTCCAAAAGGCCTTCGATAAGGTCCCACATAAAAGATTAGCATGGAAAATTGAAGCTCATGGGATAAAGGGGAAAGTATTGACGTGGATAGAGAACTGGCTGTCAGATAGAAAACAGAGAGTTGGAATAAACGGCTCATTTTCTGAATGGCAGGCAGTAACAAGTGGGGTACCACAGGGATCTGTCCTGGGTCCCCAGCTGTTCACAATTTACATTAATGACCTGGATCAGGGAGTCGGATGCAGCATTTCCAAATTTGCAGACGACACTAAACTAGGAGGCGGGGTGGGCTCAGAGGAGGAGACCAGGAAGCTCCAGAGCGATTTGGACAGACTGGGTGATTGGGCGGAT
Organism: Squalus acanthias; assembly: GCA_030390025.1. Taxonomy (NCBI): domain Eukaryota; kingdom Metazoa; phylum Chordata; class Chondrichthyes; order Squaliformes; family Squalidae; genus Squalus; species Squalus acanthias. Next base: position 6,529,361 of record CM059451.1, on the reverse strand, counting down.
AAATGGCAGATGCACTATAATGTGGACAAGTGCGAAGTTATCCACCTTGGGTGCAGGAACGGGAGGGCAAATTATTATTTAAATGGCAATAAATTGGGAGAGGGGGAAGTACAGAGAGACCTGGGTGTTCTTGTACACCAGTCACTGAAGGCGAGCATGCAGGTGCAACAGGCGGTCAAGAAGGCAAACGGTATGCTGGCCTTCATAGCAAAAGGGTTGGAATACAGGAACAGGGATACCTTGCTGCAGCTGTACAGGGCACTGGTGAGACCACACCTCGAGTACTGTGTACAGTTTTGGTCGCCTCATCTGAGGAAAGATGTTCTTGCCATGGAGGGGGTGCAGCGGCGATTCACCAGGCTGATACCAGGAATGGCGGGATTGACCTATGAGGAGAGACTATGTAGTTTAGGGATGTACACACTGGAGTTTAGAAGATTGAGAGGGGACCTCATAGAAGTGTATAAAATTCTGACAGGTCTAGACAGACTAGATGCAGAAGGAATGTTTCCCTTGGCGGGTGAGAACAGAACTAGAGGACATAATTTAAGGATAAGGGCTAAACCATTTAGGACAGAAATGAGGGGGAATTTCTTCACTCAGAGGGTGGTGAACCTGTGGAACTCATTGCCACAGAGGGCAGTGTACGCCAGCTCATTAAATATATTTAAGAGGGAATTAGATATATTTCTACAGGCAAAAGGGGTTAAGGGTTACGGAGAGAAGGCGGGGACGGGATACTGAATTGGAGGATCAGCCATGATCTCGTTAAATGGCGGAGCAGGCTCGAAGGGCCGGATGGCCTACTCCTGCTCCTATCTTCTATGTATCTATGTATCACACAGTAAGAGGAGACAGTGATTGATCACAGTAAGTGGAGACAGTGATTGATCACAGTAAGTGGAGACAGTGATTGATCACACAGTAAGAGGAGACAGTGATTGATCACAGTAAGTGGAGACAGTGATTGATCACACAGTAAGAGGAGACAGTGATTGATCACAGTAAGTGGAGACAGTGATTGATCACATTAAGAGGAGACAGTGATTGATCACAGTAAGAGGAGACAGTGATTGATCACATTATGAGGAGACAGTGATCGATCACACAAGAAGAGGAGACAGTGATTGATCACAGTAAGAGGAGACAGTGATTGATCACAGTAAGAGGAGACAGTGATTGATCACAATAAGAGGAGACAGTGATTGATCACAGTAAGAGGAGACAGTGATTGATCACAGTAAGAGGAGACATTGATTGATCACACAGTAAGAGGAGACAGTGATTGATCACAGTAAGAGGAGACAGTGATTGATCACAGTAAGAGGAGATAGTGATTGATCACAGTGAGAGGAGACAGTGCTTGATCACAGTAAGAGGAGACAGTGATTGATCACACAGTAAGAGGAGACAGTGATTGATCACAGTAAGAGGAGACAGTGATTGATCACAGTAAGAGGAGACAGTGATTGATCACAGTAAGAGGAGACAGTGATTGATCACACAGTAAGAGGAGACAGTGATTGATCACAGTAAGAGGAGACAGTGATTGATCACACAGTAAGAGGAGACAGTGATTGATCACAGTAAGAGGAGACAGTGATTGATCACAGTAAGAGGAGACAGTGATTGATCACAGTCAGAGGAGACAGTGATTGATCACAGTAAGAGGAGACAGTGATTGATCACACAGTAAGAGGAGACAGTGATTGATCACAGTAAGAGGAGACAGTGATTGATCACAGTAAGAGGAGACAGTGATTGATCACAGTAAGAGGAGACAGTGATTGATCACAGTAAGAGGAGACAGTGATTGATCACAGTAAGAGGAGACAGTGATTGATCACAGTAAGAGGAGACAGTGATTGATCACAGTAAGAGGAGACAGTGATTGATCACAGTAAGAGGAGACAGTGATTGATCACACAGTAAGAGGAGACAGTGATTGATCACAGTAAGAGGAGACAGTGATTGATCACAGTAAGAGGAGACAGTGATTGATCACAGTAAGAGGAGACAGTGATTGATCACAGTAAGAGGAGACAGTGATTGATCACAGTAAGAGGAGACAGTGATTGATCACAGTAAGAGGAGACAGTGATTGATCACAGTAAGAGGAGACAGTGATTGATCACACTAAGAGGAGACAGTGATTGATCACAGTAAGAGGAGACAGTGATTGATCACAGTAAGAGGAGACAGTGATTGATCACAGTAAGAGGAGACAGTGATTGATCACAGTAAGAGGAGACAGTGATTGATCACAGTAAGAGGAGACAGTGATTGATCACAGTAAGAGGAGACAGTGATTGATCACAGTAAGAGGAGACAGTGATTGATCACAGTAAGAGGAGACAGTGATTGATCACAGTAAGAGGAGACAGTGATTGATCACAGTAAGAGGAGACAGTGATTGATCACACAGTAAGAGGAGACAGTGATTGATCACAGTAAGAGGAGACAGTGATTGATCACAGTAAGAGGAGACAGTGATTGATCACAGTAAGAGGAGACAGTGATTGATCACACAGTAAGAGGAGACAGTGATTGATCACACAGTAAGAGGAGACAGTGATTGATCACACAGTAAGAGGAGACAGTGATTGATCACAGTAAGAGGAGACAGTGATTGATCACACAGTAAGAGGAGACAGTGATTGATCACAGTAAGAGGAGACAGTGATTGATCACAGTAAGAGGAGACAGTGATTGATCACACAGTAAGAGGAGACAGTGATTGATCACACAGTAAGAGGAGACAGTGATTGATCACACAGTAAGAGGAGACAGTGATTGATCACAGTAAGAGGAGACAGTGATTGATCACAGTAAGAGGAGACAGTGATTGATCACACAGTAAGAGGAGACAGTGATTGATCACACAGTAAGAGGAGACAGTGATTGATCACACAGTAAGAGGAGACAGTGATTGATCACAGTAAGAGGAGACAGTGATTGATCACACAGTAAGAGGAGACAGTGATTGATCACAGTAAGAGGAGACAGTGATTGATCACAGTAAGAGGAGACAGTGATTGATCACAGTAAGAGGAGACAGTGATTGATCACAGTAAGAGGAGACAGTGATTGATCACAGTAAGAGGAGACAGTGATTGATCACAGTAAGAGGAGACAGTGATTGATCACAGTAAGAGGAGACAGTGATTGATCACAGTAAGAGGAGACAGTGATTGATCACAGTAAGAGGAGACAGTGATTGATCACAGTAAGAGGAGACAGTGATTGATCACAGTAAGAGGAGACAGTGATTGATCACAGTAAGAGGAGACAGTGATTGATCACAGTAAGAGGAGACAGTGATTGATCACAGTAAGAGGAGACAGTGATTGATCACAGTTAGAGGAGACAGTGATTGATCACAGTAAGAGGAGACAGTGATTGATCACAGTAAGAGGAGACAGTGATTGATCACAAAGTAAGAGGAGACAGTGATTGATCACAGTAAGAGGAGACAGTGATTGATCACAGTAAGAGGAGACAGTGATTGATCACACAGTAAGAGGAGACAGTGATTGATCACAGTAAGAGGAGACAGTGATTGATCACACAGTAAGAGGAGACAGTGATTGATCACAGTAAGAGGAGACAGTGATTGATCACAGTAAGAGGAGACAGTGATTGATCACAGTAAGAGGAGACAGTGATTGATCACACAGTAAGAGGAGACAGTGATTGATCACAGTAAGAGGAGACAGTGATTGATCACAGTAAGAGGAGACAGTGATTGATCACAGTAAGAGGAGACAGTGATTGATCACACAGTAAGAGGAGACAGTGATTGATCACAGTAAGAGGAGACAGTGATTGATCACAGTAAGAGGAGACAGTGATTGATCACAGTAAGAGGAGACAGTGATTGATCACAGTAAGAGGAGACAGTGATTGATCACACAGTAAGAGGAGACAGTGATTGATCACAGTAAGAGGAGACAGTGATTGATCACAGTAAGAGGAGACAGTGATTGATCACAGTAAGAGGAGACAGTGATTGATCACACAGTAAGAGGAGACAGTGATTGATCACAGTAAGAGGAGACAGTGATTGATCACAGTAAGAGGAGACAGTGATTGATCACAGTAAGAGGAGACAGTGATTGATCACAGTAACAGGAGACAGTGATTGATCACAGTAAGAGGAGACAGTGATTGATCACAGTAAGAGGAGACAGTGATTGATCACAGTAAGAGGAGACAGTGATTGATCACAGTAAGAGGAGACAGTGATTGATCACAGTAAGAGGAGACAGTGATTGATCACAGTAAGAGGAGACAGTGATTGATCACAGTAAGAGGAGACAGTGATTGATCACAGTAAGAGGAGACAGTGATTGATCACAGTAAGAGGAGACAGTGATTGATCACACAAGAGGAGGAGACAGTGATTGATCACAGTAAGAGGAGACAGTGATTGATCACAGTAAGAGGAGACAGTGATCGATCACACAGTAAGAGGAGACAGTGATTGATCACAGTAAGAGGAGACAGTGATTGATCACACAGGAAGAGGAGACAGTGATTGATCACAGTAAGAGGAGACAGTGATTGATCACAGTAAGAGGAGACAGTGATTGATCACAGTAAGAGGAGACAGTGATTGATCACAGTAAGAGGAGACAGTGATTGATCACAGTAAGAGGAGACAGTGATTGATCACACAGTAAGAGGAGACAGTGATTGATCACAGTAAGAGGAGACAGTGATTGATCACAGTAAGAGGAGACAGTGATTGATCACAGTAAGAGGAGACAGTGATTGATCACACAGTAAGAGGAGACAGTGATTGATCACAGTAAGAGGAGACAGTGATTGATCACAGTAAGAGGAGACAGTGATTGATCACAGTAAGAGGAGACAGTGATTGATCACACAGTAAGAGGAGACAGTGATTGATCACAGTAAGAGGAGACAGTGATTGATCACAGTAAGAGGAGACAGTGATTGATCACAGTAAGAGGAGACAGTGATTGATCACAGTAAGAGGAGACAGTGATTGATCACAGTAAGAGGAGACAGTGATTGATCACACAGTAAGAGGAGACAGTGATTGATCACAGTAAGAGGAGACAGTGATTGATCACAGTAAGAGGAGACAGTGATTGATCACAGTAAGAGGAGACAGTGATTGATCACAGTAAGAGGAGACAGTGATTGATCACAGTAAGAGGAGACAGTGATTGATCACACAGTAAGAGGAGACAGTGATTGATCACAGTAAGAGGAGACAGTGATTGATCACAGTAAGAGGAGACAGTGATTGATCACAGTAAGAGGAGACAGTGATTGATCACAGTAAGAGGAGACAGTGATTGATCACACAGTAAGAGGAGACAGTGATTGATCACAGTAAGAGGAGACAGTGATTGATCACAGTAAGAGGAGACAGTGATTGATCACAGTAAGAGGAGACAGTGATTGATCACAGTAAGAGGAGACAGTGATTGATCACAGTAAGAGGAGACAGTGATTGATCACACAGTAAGAGGAGACAGTGATTGATCACAGTAAGAGGAGACAGTGATTGATCACAGTAAGAGGAGACAGTGATTGATCACAGTAAGAGGAGACAGTGATTGATCACAGTAAGAGGAGACAGTGATTGATCACAGTAAGAGGAGACAGTGATTGATCACACAGTAAGAGGAGACAGTGATTGATCACAGTAAGAGGAGACAGTGATTGATCACAGTAAGAGGAGACAGTGATTGATCACAGTAAGAGGAGACAGTGATTGATCACACAGTAAGAGGAGACAGTGATTGATCACAAGTAAGAGGAGACAGTGATTGATCACACTAAGAGGAGACAGTGATTGATCACAGTAAGAGGAGACAGTGATTGATCACAGTAAGAGGAGACAGTGATTGATCACAGTAAGAGGAGACAGTGATTGATCACAGTAAGAGGAGACAGTGATTGATCACAGTAAGAGGAGACAGTGATTGATCACAGTAAGAGGAGACAGTGATTGATCACAGTAAGAGGAGACAGTGATTGATCACAGTAAGAGGAGACAGTGATTGATCACAGTAAGAGGAGACAGTGATTGATCACAGTAAGAGGAGACAGTGATTGATCACACAGTAAGAGGAGACAGTGATTGATCACAGTAAGAGGAGACAGTGATTGATCACAGTAAGAGGAGACAGTGATTGATCACAGTAAGAGGAGACAGTGATTGATCACACAGTAAGAGGAGACAGTGATTGATCACAGTAAGAGGAGACAGTGATTGATCACAGTAAGAGGAGACAGTGATTGATCACAGTAAGAGGAGACAGTGATTGATCACAGTAAGAGGAGACAGTGATTGATCACAGTAAGAGGAGACAGTGATTGATCACAGTAAGAGGAGACAGTGATTGATCACAGTAAGAGGAGACAGTGATTGATCACACAGTAAGAGGAGACAGTGATTGATCACACAGTAAGAGGAGACAGTGATTGATCACAGTAAGAGGAGACAGTGATTGATCACAGTAAGAGGAGACAGTGATTGATCACACAGTAAGAGGAGACAGTGATTGATCACAGTAAGAGGAGACAGTGATTGATCACAGTAAGAGGAGACAGTGATTGATCACACAGTAAGAGGAGACAGTGATTGATCACAGTAAGAGGAGACAGTGATTGATCACAGTAAGAGGAGACAGTGATTGATCACAGTAAGAGGAGACAGTGATTGATCACAGTAAGAGGAGACAGTGATTGATCACAGTAAGAGGAGACAGTGATTGATCACAGTAAGAGGAGACAGTGATTGATCACAGTAAGAGGAGACAGTGATTGATCACAGTAAGAGGAGACAGTGATTGATCACAGTAAGAGGAGACAGTGATTGATCACAGTAAGAGGAGACAGTGATTGATCACAGTAAGAGGAGACAGTGATTGATCACAGTAAGAGGAGACAGTGATTGATCACAGTAAGAGGAGACAGTGATTGATCACAGTAAGAGGAGACAGTGATTGATCACAGTAAGAGGAGACAGTGATTGATCACAGTAAGAGGAGACAGTGATTGATCACAGTAAGAGGAGACAGTGATTGATCACAGTAAGAGGAGACAGTGATTGATCACAGTAAGAGGAGACAGTGATTGATCACAGTAAGAGGAGACAGTGATTGATCACACAGTAAGAGGAGACAGTGATTGATCACAGTAAGAGGAGACAGTGATTGATCACAGTAAGAGGAGACAGTGATTGATCACAGTAAGAGGAGACAGTGATTGATCACAGTAAGAGGAGACAGTGATTGATCACAGTAAGAGGAGACAGTGATTGATCACAGTAAGAGGAGACAGTGATTGATCACAGTAAGAGGAGACAGTGATTGATCACAGTAAGAGGAGACAGTGATTGATCACAGTAAGAGGAGACAGTGATTGATCACAGTAAGAGGAGACAGTGATTGATCACAGTAAGAGGAGACAGTGATTGATCACAGTAAGAGGAGACAGTGATTGATCACAGTAAGAGGAGACAGTGATTGATCACAGTAAGAGGAGACAGTGATTGATCACACAGTAAGAGGAGACAGTGATTGATCACAGTAAGAGGAGACAGTGATTGATCACAGTAAGAGGAGACAGTGATTGATCACAGTAAGAGGAGACAGTGATTGATCACAGTAAGAGGAGACAGTGATTGATCACAGTAAGAGGAGACAGTGATTGATCACACAGTAAGAGGAGACAGTGATTGATCACAGTAAGAGGAGACAGTGATTGATCACAGTAAGAGGAGACAGTGATTGATCACAGTAAGAGGAGACAGTGATTGATCACACAGTAAGAGGAGACAGTGATTGATCACAGTAAGAGGAGACAGTGATTGATCACAGTAAGAGGAGACAGTGATTGATCACAGTAAGAGGAGACAGTGATTGATCACAGTAAGAGGAGACAGTGATTGATCACAGTAAGAGGAGACAGTGATTGATCACAGTAAGAGGAGACAGTGATTGATCACAGTAAGAGGAGACAGTGATTGATCACAGTAAGAGGAGACAGTGATTGATCACAGTAAGAGGAGACAGTGATTGATCACAGTAAGAGGAGACAGTGATTGATCACAGTAAGAGGAGACAGTGATTGATCACAGTAAGAGGAGACAGTGATTGATCACAGTAAGAGGAGACAGTGATTGATCACAGTAAGAGGAGACAGTGATTGATCACACAGTAAGAGGAGACAGTGATTGATCACAGTAAGAGGAGACAGTGATTGATCACAGTAAGAGGAGACAGTGATTGATCACAGTAAGAGGAGACAGTGATTGATCACACAGTAAGAGGAGACAGTGATTGATCACAGTAAGAGGAGACAGTGATTGATCACACAGTAAGAGGAGACAGTGATTGATCACAGTAAGAGGAGACAGTGATTGATCACACAGTAAGAGGAGACAGTGATTGATCACAGTAAGAGGAGACAGTGATTGATCACAGTAAGAGGAGACAGTGATTGATCACACAGTAAGAGGAGACAGTGATTGATCACACAGTAAGAGGAGACAGTGATTGATCACACAGTAAGAGGAGACAGTGATTGATCACAGTAAGAGGAGACAGTGATTGATCACAGTAAGAGGAGACAGTGATTGATCACACAGTAAGAGGAGACAGTGATTGATCACAGTAAGAGGAGACAGTGATTGATCACACAGTAAGAGGAGACAGTGATTGATCACAGTAAGAGGAGACAGTGATTGATCACAGTAAGAGGAGACAGTGATTGATCACAGTAAGAGGAGACAGTGATTGATCACAGTAAGAGGAGACAGTGATTGATCACACAGTAAGAGGAGACAGTGATTGATCACACAGTAAGAGGAGACAGTGATTGATCACAGTAAGAGGAGACAGTGATTGATCACACAGTAAGAGGAGACAGTGATTGATCACAGTAAGAGGAGACAGTGATTGATCACAGTAAGAGGAGACAGTGATTGATCACAGTAAGAGGAGACAGTGATTGATCACAGTAAGAGGAGACAGTGATTGATCACAGTAAGAGGAGACAGTGATTGATCACAGTAAGAGGAGACAGTGATTGATCACAGTAAGAGGAGACAGTGATTGATCACAGTAAGAGGAGACAGTGATTGATCACAGTAAGAGGAGACAGTGATTGATCACAGTAAGAGGAGACAGTGATTGATCACAGTAAGAGGAGACAGTGATTGATCACAGTAAGAGGAGACAGTGATTGATCACAGTAAGAGGAGACAGTGATTGATCACAGTAAGAGGAGACAGTGATTGATCACAGTAAGAGGAGACAGTGATTGATCACAGTAAGAGGAGACAGTGATTGATCACAGTAAGAGGAGACAGTGATTGATCACAAGTAAGAGGAGACAGTGATTGATCACAGTAAGAGGAGACAGTGATTGATCACAGTAAGAGGAGACAGTGATTGATCACACAGTAAGAGGAGACAGTGATTGATCACAGTAAGAGGAGACAGTGATTGATCACAGTAAGAGGAGACAGTGATTGATCACAGTAAGAGGAGACAGTGATTGATCACAGTAAGAGGAGACAGTGATTGATCACAGTAAGAGGAGACAGTGATTGATCACACAGTAAGAGGAGACAGTGATTGATCACAGTAAGAGGAGACAGTGATTGATCACAGTAAGAGGAGACAGTGATTGATCACAGTAAGAGGAGACAGTGATTGATCACAGTAAGAGGAGACAGTGATTGATCACACAGTAAGAGGAGACAGTGATTGATCACAGTAAGAGGAGACAGTGATTGATCACAGTAAGAGGAGACAGTGATTGATCACAGTAAGAGGAGACAGTGATTGATCACACAGTAAGAGGAGACAGTGATTGATCACAGTAAGAGGAGACAGTGATTGATCACAGTAAGAGGAGACAGTGATTGATCACAGTAAGAGGAGACAGTGATTGATCACAGTAAGAGGAGACAGTGATTGATCACAGTAAGAGGAGACAGTGATTGATCACAGTAAGAGGAGACAGTGATTGATCACAGTAAGAGGAGACAGTGATTGATCACAGTAAGAGGAGACAGTGATTGATCACAGTAAGAGGAGACAGTGATTGATCACACAGTAAGAGGAGACAGTGATTGATCACAGTAAGAGGAGACAGTGATTGATCACAGTAAGAGGAGACAGTGATTGATCACAGTAAGAGGAGACAGTGATTGATCACAGTAAGAGGAGACAGTGATTGATCACAGTAAGAGGAGACAGTGATTGATCACAGTAAGAGGAGACAGTGATTGATCACAGTAAGAGGAGACAGTGATTGATCACAGTAAGAGGAGACAGTGATTGATCACAGTAAGAGGAGACAGTGATTGATCACAGTAAGAGGAGACAGTGATTGATCACAGTAAGAGGAGACAGTGATTGATCACAGTAAGAGGAGACAGTGATTGATCACAGTAAGAGGAGACAGTGATTGATCACAGTAAGAGGAGACAGTGATTGATCACAGTAAGAGGAGACAGTGATTGATCACAGTAAGAGGAGACAGTGATTGATCACAGTAAGAGGAGACAGTGATTGATCACAGTAAGAGGAGACAGTGATTGATCACACAGTAAGAGGAGACAGTGATTGATCACACAGTAAGAGGAGACAGTGATTGATCACACAGTAAGAGGAGACAGTGATTGATCACAGTAAGAGGAGACAGTGATTGATCACAGTAAGAGGAGACAGTGATTGATCACAGTAAGAGGAGACAGTGATTGATCACAGTAAGAGGAGACAGTGATTGATCACAGTAAGAGGAGACAGTGATTGATCACACAGTAAGAGGAGACAGTGATTGATCACACAGTAAGAGGAGACAGTGATTGATCACAGTAAGAGGAGACAGTGATTGATCACAGTAAGAGGAGACAGTGATTGATCACACAGTAAGAGGAGACAGTGATTGATCACACAGTAAGAGGAGACAGTGATTGATCACACAGTAAGAGGAGACAGTGATTGATCACAGTAAGAGGAGACAGTGATTGATCACACAGTAAGAGGAGACAGTGATTGATCACAGTAAGAGGAGACAGTGATTGATCACAGTAAGAGGAGACAGTGATTGATCACAGTAAGAGGAGACAGTGATTGATCACAGTAAGAGGAGACAGTGATTGATCACAGTAAGAGGAGACAGTGATTGATCACAGTAAGAGGAGACAGTGATTGATCACAGTAAGAGGAGACAGTGATTGATCACAGTAAGAGGAGACAGTGATTGATCACAGTAAGAGGAGACAGTGATTGATCACAGTAAGAGGAGACAGTGATTGATCACAGTAAGAGGAGACAGTGATTGATCACAGTAAGAGGAGACAGTGATTGATCACAGTAAGAGGAGACAGTGATTGATCACAGTAAGAGGAGACAGTGATTGATCACAGTAAGAGGAGACAGTGATTGATCACAGTAAGAGGAGACAGTGATTGATCACAGTAAGAGGAGACAGTGATTGATCACAGTAAGAGGAGACAGTGATTGATCACAGTAAGAGGAGACAGTGATTGATCACAGTAAGAGGAGACAGTGATTGATCACACAGTAAGAGGAGACAGTGATTGATCACAGTAAGAGGAGACAGTGATTGATCACACAGTAAGAGGAGACAGTGATTGATCACACAGTAAGAGGAGACAGTGATTGATCACAGTAAGAGGAGACAGTGATTGATCACAGTAAGAGGAGACAGTGATTGATCACACAGTAAGAGGAGACAGTGATTGATCACAGTAAGAGGAGACAGTGATTGATCACAGTAAGAGGAGACAGTGATTGATCACAGTAAGAGGAGACAGTGATTGATCACAGTAAGAGGAGACAGTGATTGATCACAGTAAGAGGAGACAGTGATTGATCACAGTAAGAGGAGACAGTGATTGATCACAGTAAGAGGAGACAGTGATTGATCACAGTAAGAGGAGACAGTGATTGATCACACAGTAAGAGGAGACAGTGATTGATCACAGTAAGAGGAGACAGTGATTGATCACAGTAAGAGGAGACAGTGATTGATCACACAGTAAGAGGAGACAGTGATTGATCACAGTAAGAGGAGACAGTGATTGATCACAGTAAGAGGAGACAGTGATTGATCACAGTAAGAGGAGACAGTGATTGATCACAGTAAGAGGAGACAGTGATTGATCACAGTAAGAGGAGACAGTGATTGATCACAGTAAGAGGAGACAGTGATTGATCACAGTAAGAGGAGACAGTGATTGATCACAGTAAGAGGAGACAGTGATTGATCACAGTAAGAGGAGACAGTGATTGATCACAGTAAGAGGAGACAGTGATTGATCACAGTAAGAGGAGACAGTGATTGATCACAGTAAGAGGAGACAGTGATTGATCACAGTAAGAGGAGACAGTGATTGATCACAGTAAGAGGAGACAGTGATTGATCACAGTAAGAGGAGACAGTGATTGATCACAGTAAGAGGAGACAGTGATTGATCACACAGTAAGAGGAGACAGTGATTGATCACAGTAAGAGGAGACAGTGATTGATCACAGTAAGAGGAGACAGTGATTGATCACAGTAAGAGGAGACAGTGATTGATCACAGTAAGAGGAGACAGTGATTGATCACAGTAAGAGGAGACAGTGATTGATCACAGTAAGAGGAGACAGTGATTGATCACACAGTAAGAGGAGACAGTGATTGATCACACAGTAAGAGGAGACAGTGATTGATCACAGTAAGAGGAGACAGTGATTGATCACAGTAAGAGGAGACAGTGATTGATCACAGTAAGAGGAGACAGTGATTGATCACAGTAAGAGGAGACAGTGATTGATCACAGTAAGAGGAGACAGTGATTGATCACAGTAAGAGGAGACAGTGATTGATCACAGTAAGAGGAGACAGTGATTGATCACAGTAAGAGGAGACAGTGATTGATCACAGTAAGAGGAGACAGTGATTGATCACAGTAAGAGGAGACAGTGATTGATCACAGTAAGAGGAGACAGTGATTGATCACAGTAAGAGGAGACAGTGATTGATCACAGTAAGAGGAGACAGTGATTGATCACAGTAAGAGGAGACAGTGATTGATCACAGTAAGAGGAGACAGTGATTGATCACAGTAAGAGGAGACAGTGATTGATCACAGTAAGAGGAGACAGTGATTGATCACAGTAAGAGGAGACAGTGATTGATCACAGTAAGAGGAGACAGTGATTGATCACAGTAAGAGGAGACAGTGATTGATCACACAGTAAGAGGAGACAGTGATTGATCACAGTAAGAGGAGACAGTGATTGATCACAGTAAGAGGAGACAGTGATTGATCACACAGTAAGAGGAGACAGTGATTGATCACAGTAAGAGGAGACAGTGATTGATCACAGTAAGAGGAGACAGTGATTGATCACACAGTAAGAGGAGACAGTGATTGATCACAGTAAGAGGAGACAGTGATTGATCACAGTAAGAGGAGACAGTGATTGATCACACAGTAAGAGGAGACAGTGATTGATCACAGTAAGAGGAGACAGTGATTGATCACAGTAAGAGGAGACAGTGATTGATCACAGTCAGAGGAGACAGTGATTGATCACAGTAAGAGGAGACAGTGATTGATCACAGTAAGAGGAGACAGTGATTGATCACAGTAAGAGGAGACAGTGATTGATCACAGTAAGAGGAGACAGTGATTGATCACAGTAAGAGGAGACAGTGATTGATCACAGTAAGAGGAGACAGTGATTGATCACAGTAAGAGGAGACAGTGATTGATCACAGTAAGAGGAGACAGTGATTGATCACACAGTAAGAGGAGACAGTGATTGATCACAGTAAGAGGAGACAGTGATTGATCACAGTAAGAGGAGACAGTGATTGATCACAGTAAGAGGAGACAGTGATTGATCACAGTAAGAGGAGACAGTGATTGATCACAGTAAGAGGAGACAGTGATTGATCACAGTAAGAGGAGACAGTGATTGATCACAGTAAGAGGAGACAGTGATTGATCACAGTAAGAGGAGACAGTGATTGATCACAGTAAGAGGAGACAGTGATTGATCACAGTAAGAGGAGACAGTGATTGATCACAGTAAGAGGAGACAGTGATTGATCACAGTAAGAGGAGACAGTGATTGATCACATTAAGAGGAGACAGTGATTGATCACAAGAAGAGGAGACAGTGATTGATCACAGTAAGAGGAGACAGTGATTGATCACAGTAAGAGGAGACAGTGATTGATCACACAGTAAGAGGAGACAGTGATTGATCACAGTAAGAGGAGACAGTGATTGATCACACAGTAAGAGGAGACAGTGATTGATCACAGTAAGAGGAGACAGTGATTGATCACAGTAAGAGGAGACAGTGATTGATCACAGTAAGAGGAGACAGTGATTGATCACACAGTAAGAGGAGACAGTGATTGATCACAGTAAGAGGAGACAGTGATTGATCACAGTAAGAGGAGACAGTGATTGATCACAGTAAGAGGAGACAGTGATTGATCACAGTAAGAGGAGACAGTGATTGATCACAGTAAGAGGAGACAGTGATTGATCACAGTAAGAGGAGACAGTGATTGATCACAGTAAGAGGAGACAGTGATTGATCACAGTAAGAGGAGACAGTGATTGATCACAGTAAGAGGAGACAGTGATTGATCACAGTAAGAGGAGACAGTGATTGATCACAGTAAGAGGAGACAGTGATTGATCACAGTAAGAGGAGACAGTGATTGATCACAGTAAGAGGAGACAGTGATTGATCACAGTAAGAGGAGACAGTGATTGATCACACAGTAAGAGGAGACAGTGATTGATCACAGTAAGAGGAGACAGTGATTGATCACAGTAAGAGGAGACAGTGATTGATCACAGTAAGAGGAGACAGTGATTGATCACAGTAAGAGGAGACAGTGATTGATCACAGTAAGAGGAGACAGTGATTGATCACACAGTAAGAGGAGACAGTGATTGATCACAGTAAGAGGAGACAGTGATTGATCACACAGTAAGAGGAGACAGTGATTGAT
Source organism: Squalus acanthias (assembly GCA_030390025.1). Classification (NCBI taxonomy): domain Eukaryota; kingdom Metazoa; phylum Chordata; class Chondrichthyes; order Squaliformes; family Squalidae; genus Squalus; species Squalus acanthias. Next base: position 6,514,313 of record CM059451.1, on the reverse strand, counting down.
CACAGTAAGAGGAGACAGTGATTGATCACAGTAAGAGGAGACAGTGATTGATCACACAGTAAGAGGAGACAGTGATTGATCACAGTAAGAGGAGACAGTGATTGATCACACAGTAAGAGGAGACAGTGATTGATCACAGTAAGAGGAGACAGTGATTGATCACAGTAAGAGGAGACAGTGATTGATCACACAGTAAGAGGAGACAGTGATTGATCACACAGTAAGAGGAGACAGTGATTGATCACACAGTAAGAGGAGACAGTGATTGATCACAGTAAGAGGAGACAGTGATTGATCACACAGTAAGAGGAGACAGTGATTGATCACAGTAAGAGGAGACAGTGATTGATCACAGTAAGAGGAGACAGTGATTGATCACAGTAAGAGGAGACAGTGATTGATCACAGTAAGAGGAGACAGTGATTGATCACAGTAAGAGGAGACAGTGATTGATCACAGTAAGAGGAGACAGTGATTGATCACAGTAAGAGGAGACAGTGATTGATCACAGTAAGAGGAGACAGTGATTGATCACAGTAAGAGGAGACAGTGATTGATCACAGTAAGAGGAGACAGTGATTGATCACAGTAAGAGGAGACAGTGATTGATCACAGTAAGAGGAGACAGTGATTGATCACAGTAAGAGGAGACAGTGATTGATCACAGTAAGAGGAGACAGTGATTGATCACAGTAAGAGGAGACAGTGATTGATCACAGTAAGAGGAGACAGTGATTGATCACAGTAAGAGGAGACAGTGATTGATCACAGTAAGAGGAGACAGTGATTGATCACAGTAAGAGGAGACAGTGATTGATCACAGTAAGAGGAGACAGTGATTGATCACACAGTAAGAGGAGACAGTGATTGATCACAGTAAGAGGAGACAGTGATTGATCACACAGTAAGAGGAGACAGTGATTGATCACACAGTAAGAGGAGACAGTGATTGATCACAGTAAGAGGAGACAGTGATTGATCACAGTAAGAGGAGACAGTGATTGATCACAGTAAGAGGAGACAGTGATTGATCACAGTAAGAGGAGACAGTGATTGATCACAGTAAGAGGAGACAGTGATTGATCACAGTAAGAGGAGACAGTGATTGATCACACAGTAAGAGGAGACAGTGATTGATCACAGTAAGAGGAGACAGTGATTGATCACAGTAAGAGGAGACAGTGATTGATCACAGTAAGAGGAGACAGTGATTGATCACAGTAAGAGGAGACAGTGATTGATCACACAGTAAGAGGAGACAGTGATTGATCACAGTAAGAGGAGACAGTGATTGATCACAGTAAGAGGAGACAGTGATTGATCACACAGTAAGAGGAGACAGTGATTGATCACAGTAAGAGGAGACAGTGATTGATCACAGTAAGAGGAGACAGTGATTGATCACAGTAAGAGGAGACAGTGATTGATCACAGTAAGAGGAGACAGTGATTGATCACAGTAAGAGGAGACAGTGATTGATCACAGTAAGAGGAGACAGTGATTGATCACAGTAAGAGGAGACAGTGATTGATCACAGTAAGAGGAGACAGTGATTGATCACAGTAAGAGGAGACAGTGATTGATCACAGTAAGAGGAGACAGTGATTGATCACAGTAAGAGGAGACAGTGATTGATCACAGTAAGAGGAGACAGTGATTGATCACAGTAAGAGGAGACAGTGATTGATCACAAAGTAAGAGGAGACAGTGATTGATCACAGTAAGAGGAGACAGTGATTGATCACAGTAAGAGGAGACAGTGATTGATCACACAGTAAGAGGAGACAGTGATTGATCACAGTAAGAGGAGACAGTGATTGATCACACAGTAAGAGGAGACAGTGATTGATCACAGTAAGAGGAGACAGTGATTGATCACAGTAAGAGGAGACAGTGATTGATCACAGTAAGAGGAGACAGTGATTGATCACAGTAAGAGGAGACAGTGATTGATCACAGTAAGAGGAGACAGTGATTGATCACACAGTAAGAGGAGACAGTGATTGATCACAGTAAGAGGAGACAGTGATTGATCACACAGTAAGAGGAGACAGTGATTGATCACAGTAAGAGGAGACAGTGATTGATCACAGTAAGAGGAGACAGTGATTGATCACAGTAAGAGGAGACAGTGATTGATCACAGTAAGAGGAGACAGTGATTGATCACACAGTAAGAGGAGACAGTGATTGATCACAGTAAGAGGAGACAGTGATTGATCACACAGTAAGAGGAGACAGTGATTGATCACAGTAAGAGGAGACAGTGATTGATCACACAGTAAGAGGAGACAGTGATTGATCACAGTAAGAGGAGACAGTGATTGATCACACAGTAAGAGGAGACAGTGATTGATCACAGTAAGAGGAGACAGTGATTGATCACACAGTAAGAGGAGACAGTGATTGATCACAGTAAGAGGAGACAGTGATTGATCACAGTAAGAGGAGACAGTGATTGATCACAGTAAGAGGAGACAGTGATTGATCACAGTAAGAGGAGACAGTGATTGATCACAGTAAGAGGAGACAGTGATTGATCACAGTAAGAGGAGACAGTGATTGATCACAGTAAGAGGAGACAGTGATTGATCACACAGTAAGAGGAGACAGTGATTGATCACAGTAAGAGGAGACAGTGATTGATCACAGTAAGAGGAGACAGTGATTGATCACAGTAAGAGGAGACAGTGATTGATCACAGTAAGAGGAGACAGTGATTGATCACAGTAAGAGGAGACAGTGATTGATCACACAGTAAGAGGAGACAGTGATTGATCACAGTAAGAGGAGACAGTGATTGATCACAGTAAGAGGAGACAGTGATTGATCACAGTAAGAGGAGACAGTGATTGATCACAGTAAGAGGAGACAGTGATTGATCACAGTAAGAGGAGACAGTGATTGATCACAGTAAGAGGAGACAGTGATTGATCACAGTAAGAGGAGACAGTGATTGATCACAGTAAGAGGAGACAGTGATTGATCACACAGTAAGAGGAGACAGTGATTGATCACAGTAAGAGGAGACAGTGATTGATCACAGTAAGAGGAGACAGTGATTGATCACAGTAAGAGGAGACAGTGATTGATCACAGTAAGAGGAGACAGTGATTGATCACAGTAAGAGGAGACAGTGATTGATCACAGTAAGAGGAGACAGTGATTGATCACAGTAAGAGGAGACAGTGATTGATCACAGTAAGAGGAGACAGTGATTGATCACAGTAAGAGGAGACAGTGATTGATCACAGTAAGAGGAGACAGTGATTGATCACAGTAAGAGGAGACAGTGATTGATCACAGTAAGAGGAGACAGTGATTGATCACAGTAAGAGGAGACAGTGATTGATCACAGTAAGAGGAGACAGTGATTGATCACAGTAAGAGGAGACAGTGATTGATCACAGTAAGAGGAGACAGTGATTGATCACAGTAAGAGGAGACAGTGATTGATCACAGTAAGAGGAGACAGTGATTGATCACAGTAAGAGGAGACAGTGATTGATCACAGTAAGAGGAGACAGTGATTGATCACAGTAAGAGGAGACAGTGATTGATCACAGTAAGAGGAGACAGTGATTGATCACAGTAAGAGGAGACAGTGATTGATCACAGTAAGAGGAGACAGTGATTGATCACAGTAAGAGGAGACAGTGATTGATCACAGTAAGAGGAGACAGTGATTGATCACAGTAAGAGGAGACAGTGATTGATCACAGTAAGAGGAGACAGTGATTGATCACAGTAAGAGGAGACAGTGATTGATCACAGTAAGAGGAGACAGTGATTGATCACAGTAAGAGGAGACAGTGATTGATCACAGTAAGAGGAGACAGTGATTGATCACAGTAAGAGGAGACAGTGATTGATCACAGTAAGAGGAGACAGTGATTGATCACAGTAAGAGGAGACAGTGATTGATCACAGTAAGAGGAGACAGTGATTGATCACAGTAAGAGGAGACAGTGATTGATCACAGTAAGAGGAGACAGTGATTGATCACAGTAAGAGGAGACAGTGATTGATCACAGTAAGAGGAGACAGTGATTGATCACAGTAAGAGGAGACAGTGATTGATCACAGTAAGAGGAGACAGTGATTGATCACAGTAAGAGGAGACAGTGATTGATCACAGTAAGAGGAGACAGTGATTGATCACAGTAAGAGGAGACAGTGATTGATCACAGTAAGAGGAGACAGTGATTGATCACAGTAAGAGGAGACAGTGATTGATCACAGTAAGAGGAGACAGTGATTGATCACAGTAAGAGGAGACAGTGATTGATCACAGTAAGAGGAGACAGTGATTGATCACAGTAAGAGGAGACAGTGATTGATCACAGTAAGAGGAGACAGTGATTGATCACAGTAAGAGGAGACAGTGATTGATCACAGTAAGAGGAGACAGTGATTGATCACAGTAAGAGGAGACAGTGATTGATCACAGTAAGAGGAGACAGTGATTGATCACAGTAAGAGGAGACAGTGATTGATCACAGTAAGAGGAGACAGTGATTGATCACACAGTAAGAGGAGACAGTGATTGATCACAGTAAGAGGAGACAGTGATTGATCACACAGTAAGAGGAGACAGTGATTGATCACAGTAAGAGGAGACAGTGATTGATCACAGTAAGAGGAGACAGTGATTGATCACAGTAAGAGGAGACAGTGATTGATCACAGTAAGAGGAGACAGTGATTGATCACAGTAAGAGGAGACAGTGATTGATCACACAGTAAGAGGAGACAGTGATTGATCACAGTAAGAGGAGACAGTGATTGATCACAGTAAGAGGAGACAGTGATTGATCACAGTAAGAGGAGACAGTGATTGATCACAGTAAGAGGAGACAGTGATTGATCACAGTAAGAGGAGACAGTGATTGATCACAGTAAGAGGAGACAGTGATTGATCACAGTAAGAGGAGACAGTGATTGATCACAGTAAGAGGAGACAGTGATTGATCACAGTAAGAGGAGACAGTGATTGATCACAGTAAGAGGAGACAGTGATTGATCACAGTAAGAGGAGACAGTGATTGATCACACAGTAAGAGGAGACAGTGATTGATCACAGTAAGAGGAGACAGTGATTGATCACAGTAAGAGGAGACAGTGATTGATCACAGTAAGAGGAGACAGTGATTGATCACAGTAAGAGGAGACAGTGATTGATCACAGTAAGAGGAGACAGTGATTGATCACAGTAAGAGGAGACAGTGATTGATCACAGTAAGAGGAGACAGTGATTGATCACACAGTAAGAGGAGACAGTGATTGATCACAGTAAGAGGAGACAGTGATTGATCACAGTAAGAGGAGACAGTGATTGATCACAGTAAGAGGAGACAGTGATTGATCACAGTAAGAGGAGACAGTGATTGATCACAGTAAGAGGAGACAGTGATTGATCACACAGTAAGAGGAGACAGTGATTGATCACAGTAAGAGGAGACAGTGATTGATCACAGTAAGAGGAGACAGTGATTGATCACAGTAAGAGGAGACAGTGATTGATCACAAGTAAGAGGAGACAGTGATTGATCACAGTAAGAGGAGACAGTGATTGATCACAGTAAGAGGAGACAGTGATTGATCACACAGTAAGAGGAGACAGTGATTGATCACAGTAAGAGGAGACAGTGATTGATCACACAGTAAGAGGAGACAGTGATTGATCACAGTAAGAGGAGACAGTGATTGATCACAGTAAGAGGAGACAGTGATTGATCACAGTAAGAGGAGACAGTGATTGATCACAGTAAGAGGAGACAGTGATTGATCACAGTAAGAGGAGACAGTGATTGATCACAGTAAGAGGAGACAGTGATTGATCACAGTAAGAGGAGACAGTGATTGATCACAGTAAGAGGAGACAGTGATTGATCACAGTAAGAGGAGACAGTGATTGATCACAGTAAGAGGAGACAGTGATTGATCACAGTAAGAGGAGACAGTGATTGATCACAGTAAGAGGAGACAGTGATTGATCACAGTAAGAGGAGACAGTGATTGATCACAGTAAGAGGAGACAGTGATTGATCACACAGTAAGAGGAGACAGTGATTGATCACAGTAAGAGGAGACAGTGATTGATCACAGTAAGAGGAGACAGTGATTGATCACAGTAAGAGGAGACAGTGATTGATCACAGTAAGAGGAGACAGTGATTGATCACAGTAAGAGGAGACAGTGATTGATCACAGTAAGAGGAGACAGTGATTGATCACAGTAAGAGGAGACAGTGATTGATCACAGTAAGAGGAGACAGTGATTGATCACAGTAAGAGGAGACAGTGATTGATCACAGTAAGAGGAGACAGTGATTGATCACAGTAAGAGGAGACAGTGATTGATCACAGTAAGAGGAGACAGTGATTGATCACAGTAAGAGGAGACAGTGATTGATCACACAGTAAGAGGAGACAGTGATTGATCACAGTAAGAGGAGACAGTGATTGATCACACAGTAAGAGGAGACAGTGATTGATCACAGTAAGAGGAGACAGTGATTGATCACAGTAAGAGGAGACAGTGATTGATCACAGTAAGAGGAGACAGTGATTGATCACAGTAAGAGGAGACAGTGATTGATCACACAGTAAGAGGAGACAGTGATTGATCACAGTAAGAGGAGACAGTGATTGATCACAGTAAGAGGAGACAGTGATTGATCACAGTAAGAGGAGACAGTGATTGATCACAGTAAGAGGAGACAGTGATTGATCACACAGTAAGAGGAGACAGTGATTGATCACAGTAAGAGGAGACAGTGATTGATCACAGTAAGAGGAGACAGTGATTGATCACACAGTAAGAGGAGACAGTGATTGATCACAGTAAGAGGAGACAGTGATTGATCACAGTAAGAGGAGACAGTGATTGATCACAGTAAGAGGAGACAGTGATTGATCACAGTAAGAGGAGACAGTGATTGATCACAGTAAGAGGAGACAGTGATTGATCACAGTAAGAGGAGACAGTGATTGATCACAGTAAGAGGAGACAGTGATTGATCACACAGTAAGAGGAGACAGTGATTGATCACAGTAAGAGGAGACAGTGATTGATCACAGTAAGAGGAGACAGTGATTGATCACAGTAAGAGGAGACAGTGATTGATCACAGTAAGAGGAGACAGTGATTGATCACAGTAAGAGGAGACAGTGATTGATCACAGTAAGAGGAGACAGTGATTGATCACAGTAAGAGGAGACAGTGATTGATCACAGTAAGAGGAGACAGTGATTGATCACAGTAAGAGGAGACAGTGATTGATCACAGTAAGAGGAGACAGTGATTGATCACAGTAAGAGGAGACAGTGATTGATCACAGTAAGAGGAGACAGTGATTGATCACACAGTAAGAGGAGACAGTGATTGATCACAGTAAGAGGAGACAGTGATTGATCACAGTAAGAGGAGACAGTGATTGATCACACAGTAAGAGGAGACAGTGATTGATCACAGTAAGAGGAGACAGTGATTGATCACACAGTAAGAGGAGACAGTGATTGATCACACAGTAAGAGGAGACAGTGATTGATCACAGTAAGAGGAGACAGTGATTGATCACACAGTAAGAGGAGACAGTGATTGATCACAGTAAGAGGAGACAGTGATTGATCACACAGTAAGAGGAGACAGTGATTGATCACAGTAAGAGGAGACAGTGATTGATCACACAGTAAGAGGAGACAGTGATTGATCACAGTAAGAGGAGACAGTGATTGATCACAGTAAGAGGAGACAGTGATTGATCACAGTAAGAGGAGACAGTGATTGATCACAGTAAGAGGAGACAGTGATTGATCACAGTAAGAGGAGACAGTGATTGATCACAGTAAGAGGAGACAGTGATTGATCACAGTAAGAGGAGACAGTGATTGATCACAGTAAGAGGAGACAGTGATTGATCACAGTAAGAGGAGACAGTGATTGATCACAGTAAGAGGAGACAGTGATTGATCACAGTAAGAGGAGACAGTGATTGATCACAGTAAGAGGAGACAGTGATTGATCACAGTAAGAGGAGACAGTGATTGATCACAGTAAGAGGAGACAGTGATTGATCACAGTAAGAGGAGACAGTGATTGATCACAGTAAGAGGAGACAGTGATTGATCACACAGTAAGAGGAGACAGTGATTGATCACAGTAAGAGGAGACAGTGATTGATCACACAGTAAGAGGAGACAGTGATTGATCACAGTAAGAGGAGACAGTGATTGATCACACAGTAAGAGGAGACAGTGATTGATCACAGTAAGAGGAGACAGTGATTGATCACAGTAAGAGGAGACAGTGATTGATCACAGTAAGAGGAGACAGTGATTGATCACAGTAAGAGGAGACAGTGATTGATCACAGTAAGAGGAGACAGTGATTGATCACAGTAAGAGGAGACAGTGATTGATCACAGTAAGAGGAGACAGTGATTGATCACAGTAAGAGGAGACAGTGATTGATCACAGTAAGAGGAGACAGTGATTGATCACAGTAAGAGGAGACAGTGATTGATCACAGTAAGAGGAGACAGTGATTGATCACACAGTAAGAGGAGACAGTGATTGATCACAGTAAGAGGAGACAGTGATTGATCACAGTAAGAGGAGACAGTGATTGATCACAGTAAGAGGAGACAGTGATTGATCACACAGTAAGAGGAGACAGTGATTGATCACAGTAAGAGGAGACAGTGATTGATCACAGTAAGAGGAGACAGTGATTGATCACAGTAAGAGGAGACAGTGATTGATCACAGTAAGAGGAGACAGTGATTGATCACACAGTAAGAGGAGACAGTGATTGATCACAGTAAGAGGAGACAGTGATTGATCACAGTAAGAGGAGACAGTGATTGATCACAGTAAGAGGAGACAGTGATTGATCACACAGTAAGAGGAGACAGTGATTGATCACAGTAAGAGGAGACAGTGATTGATCACAGTAAGAGGAGACAGTGATTGATCACAGTAAGAGGAGACAGTGATTGATCACAGTAAGAGGAGACAGTGATTGATCACAGTAAGAGGAGACAGTGATTGATCACAGTAAGAGGAGACAGTGATTGATCACAGTAAGAGGAGACAGTGATTGATCACAGTAAGAGGAGACAGTGATTGATCACAGTAAGAGGAGACAGTGATTGATCACAGTAAGAGGAGACAGTGATTGATCACAGTAAGAGGAGACAGTGATTGATCACAGTAAGAGGAGACAGTGATTGATCACAGTAAGAGGAGACAGTGATTGATCACAGTAAGAGGAGACAGTGATTGATCACAGTAAGAGGAGACAGTGATTGATCACAGTAAGAGGAGACAGTGATTGATCACAGTAAGAGGAGACAGTGATTGATCACAGTAAGAGGAGACAGTGATTGATCACAGTAAGAGGAGACAGTGATTGATCACAGTAAGAGGAGACAGTGATTGATCACAGTAAGAGGAGACAGTGATTGATCACAGTAAGAGGAGACAGTGATTGATCACAGTAAGAGGAGACAGTGATTGATCACAGTAAGAGGAGACAGTGATTGATCACAGTAAGAGGAGACAGTGATTGATCACACAGTAAGAGGAGACAGTGATTGATCACAGTAAGAGGAGACAGTGATTGATCACAGTAAGAGGAGACAGTGATTGATCACAGTAAGAGGAGACAGTGATTGATCACAGTAAGAGGAGACAGTGATTGATCACAGTAAGAGGAGACAGTGATTGATCACACAGTAAGAGGAGACAGTGATTGATCACAGTAAGAGGAGACAGTGATTGATCACAGTAAGAGGAGACAGTGATTGATCACAGTAAGAGGAGACAGTGATTGATCACAGTAAGAGGAGACAGTGATTGATCACAGTAAGAGGAGACAGTGATTGATCACAGTAAGAGGAGACAGTGATTGATCACACAGTAAGAGGAGACAGTGATTGATCACAGTAAGAGGAGACAGTGATTGATCACAGTAAGAGGAGACAGTGATTGATCACAGTAAGAGGAGACAGTGATTGATCACAGTAAGAGGAGACAGTGATTGATCACAGTAAGAGGAGACAGTGATTGATCACAGTAAGAGGAGACAGTGATTGATCACAGTAAGAGGAGACAGTGATTGATCACAGTAAGAGGAGACAGTGATTGATCACAGTAAGAGGAGACAGTGATTGATCACAGTAAGAGGAGACAGTGATTGATCACAGTAAGAGGAGACAGTGATTGATCACACAGTAAGAGGAGACAGTGATTGATCACAGTAAGAGGAGACAGTGATTGATCACACAGTAAGAGGAGACAGTGATTGATCACAGTAAGAGGAGACAGTGATTGATCACAGTAAGAGGAGACAGTGATTGATCACAGTAAGAGGAGACAGTGATTGATCACAGTAAGAGGAGACAGTGATTGATCACAGTAAGAGGAGACAGTGATTGATCACAGTAAGAGGAGACAGTGATTGATCACAGTAAGAGGAGACAGTGATTGATCACAGTAAGAGGAGACAGTGATTGATCACAGTAAGAGGAGACAGTGATTGATCACACAGTAAGAGGAGACAGTGATTGATCACAGTAAGAGGAGACAGTGATTGATCACAGTAAGAGGAGACAGTGATTGATCACAGTAAGAGGAGACAGTGATTGATCACAGTAAGAGGAGACAGTGATTGATCACAGTAAGAGGAGACAGTGATTGATCACAGTAAGAGGAGACAGTGATTGATCACAGTAAGAGGAGACAGTGATTGATCACAGTAAGAGGAGACAGTGATTGATCACAGTAAGAGGAGACAGTGATTGATCACAGTAAGAGGAGACAGTGATTGATCACAGTAAGAGGAGACAGTGATTGATCACAGTAAGAGGAGACAGTGATTGATCACAGTAAGAGGAGACAGTGATTGATCACAGTAAGAGGAGACAGTGATTGATCACAGTAAGAGGAGACAGTGATTGATCACAGTAAGAGGAGACAGTGATTGATCACACAGTAAGAGGAGACAGTGATTGATCACAGTAAGAGGAGACAGTGATTGATCACAGTAAGAGGAGACAGTGATTGATCACACAGTAAGAGGAGACAGTGATTGATCACAGTAAGAGGAGACAGTGATTGATCACAGTAAGAGGAGACAGTGATTGATCACAGTAAGAGGAGACAGTGATTGATCACAGTAAGAGGAGACAGTGATTGATCACAGTAAGAGGAGACAGTGATTGATCACAGTAAGAGGAGACAGTGATTGATCACAGTAAGAGGAGACAGTGATTGATCACAGTAAGAGGAGACAGTGATTGATCACAGTAAGAGGAGACAGTGATTGATCACAGTAAGAGGAGACAGTGATTGATCACAGTAAGAGGAGACAGTGATTGATCACAGTAAGAGGAGACAGTGATTGATCACAGTAAGAGGAGACAGTGATTGATCACAGTAAGAGGAGACAGTGATTGATCACAGTAAGAGGAGACAGTGATTGATCACAGTAAGAGGAGACAGTGATTGATCACAGTAAGAGGAGACAGTGATTGATCACAGTAAGAGGAGACAGTGATTGATCACAGTAAGAGGAGACAGTGATTGATCACAGTAAGAGGAGACAGTGATTGATCACAGTAAGAGGAGACAGTGATTGATCACAGTAAGAGGAGACAGTGATTGATCACACAGTAAGAGGAGACAGTGATTGATCACAGTAAGAGGAGACAGTGATTGATCACACAGTAAGAGGAGACAGTGATTGATCACAGTAAGAGGAGACAGTGATTGATCACAGTAAGAGGAGACAGTGATTGATCACAGTAAGAGGAGACAGTGATTGATCACAGTAAGAGGAGACAGTGATTGATCACAGTAAGAGGAGACAGTGATTGATCACAGTAAGAGGAGACAGTGATTGATCACAGTAAGAGGAGACAGTGATTGATCACAGTAAGAGGAGACAGTGATTGATCACAGTAAGAGGAGACAGTGATTGATCACACAGTAAGAGGAGACAGTGATTGATCACAGTAAGAGGAGACAGTGATTGATCACAGTAAGAGGAGACAGTGATTGATCACAGTAAGAGGAGACAGTGATTGATCACAGTAAGAGGAGACAGTGATTGATCACAGTAAGAGGAGACAGTGATTGATCACAGTAAGAGGAGACAGTGATTGATCACAGTAAGAGGAGACAGTGATTGATCACAGTAAGAGGAGACAGTGATTGATCACAGTAAGAGGAGACAGTGATTGATCACAGTAAGAGGAGACAGTGATTGATCACAGTAAGAGGAGACAGTGATTGATCACAGTAAGAGGAGACAGTGATTGATCACACAGTAAGAGGAGACAGTGATTGATCACAGTAAGAGGAGACAGTGATTGATCACAGTAAGAGGAGACAGTGATTGATCACAGTAAGAGGAGACAGTGATTGATCACAGTAAGAGGAGACAGTGATTGATCACAGTAAGAGGAGACAGTGATTGATCACAGTAAGAGGAGACAGTGATTGATCACAGTAAGAGGAGACAGTGATTGATCACAGTAAGAGGAGACAGTGATTGATCACAGTAAGAGGAGACAGTGATTGATCACACAGTAAGAGGAGACAGTGATTGATCACAGTAAGAGGAGACAGTGATTGATCACAGTAAGAGGAGACAGTGATTGATCACAGTAAGAGGAGACAGTGATTGATCACAGTAAGAGGAGACAGTGATTGATCACAGTAAGAGGAGACAGTGATTGATCACAGTAAGAGGAGACAGTGATTGATCACAGTAAGAGGAGACAGTGATTGATCACAGTAAGAGGAGACAGTGATTGATCACAGTAAGAGGAGACAGTGATTGATCACAGTAAGAGGAGACAGTGATTGATCACAGTAAGAGGAGACAGTGATTGATCACACAGTAAGAGGAGACAGTGATTGATCACAGTAAGAGGAGACAGTGATTGATCACAGTAAGAGGAGACAGTGATTGATCACAGTAAGAGGAGACAGTGATTGATCACAGTAAGAGGAGACAGTGATTGATCACAGTAAGAGGAGACAGTGATTGATCACAGTAAGAGGAGACAGTGATTGATCACAGTAAGAGGAGACAGTGATTGATCACAGTAAGAGGAGACAGTGATTGATCACAGTAAGAGGAGACAGTGATTGATCACAGTAAGAGGAGACAGTGATTGATCACAGTAAGAGGAGACAGTGATTGATCACAGTAAGAGGAGACAGTGATTGATCACAGTAAGAGGAGACAGTGATTGATCACAGTAAGAGGAGACAGTGATTGATCACAGTAAGAGGAGACAGTGATTGATCACAGTAAGAGGAGACAGTGATTGATCACAGTAAGAGGAGACAGTGATTGATCACAGTAAGAGGAGACAGTGATTGATCACAGTAAGAGGAGACAGTGATTGATCACAGTAAGAGGAGACAGTGATTGATCACAGTAAGAGGAGACAGTGATTGATCACAGTAAGAGGAGACAGTGATTGATCACACAGTAAGAGGAGACAGTGATTGATCACAGTAAGAGGAGACAGTGATTGATCACAGTAAGAGGAGACAGTGATTGATCACAGTAAGAGGAGACAGTGATTGATCACAGTAAGAGGAGACAGTGATTGATCACAGTAAGAGGAGACAGTGATTGATCACAGTAAGAGGAGACAGTGATTGATCACAGTAAGAGGAGACAGTGATTGATCACAGTAAGAGGAGACAGTGATTGATCACAGTAAGAGGAGACAGTGATTGATCACAGTAAGAGGAGACAGTGATTGATCACAGTAAGAGGAGACAGTGATTGATCACAGTAAGAGGAGACAGTGATTGATCACAGTAAGAGGAGACAGTGATTGATCACAGTAAGAGGAGACAGTGATTGATCACAGTAAGAGGAGACAGTGATTGATCACAGTAAGAGGAGACAGTGATTGATCACAGTAAGAGGAGACAGTGATTGATCACAGTAAGAGGAGACAGTGATTGATCACAGTAAGAGGAGACAGTGATTGATCACAGTAAGAGGAGACAGTGATTGATCACAGTAAGAGGAGACAGTGATTGATCACAGTAAGAGGAGACAGTGATTGATCACAGTAAGAGGAGACAGTGATTGATCACAGTAAGAGGAGACAGTGATTGATCACAGTAAGAGGAGACAGTGATTGATCACAGTAAGAGGAGACAGTGATTGATCACAGTAAGAGGAGACAGTGATTGATCACAGTAAGAGGAGACAGTGATTGATCACAGTAAGAGGAGACAGTGATTGATCACAGTAAGAGGAGACAGTGATTGATCACAGTAAGAGGAGACAGTGATTGATCACAGTAAGAGGAGACAGTGATTGATCACAGTAAGAGGAGACAGTGATTGATCACAGTAAGAGGAGACAGTGATTGATCACAGTAAGAGGAGACAGTGATTGATCACAGTAAGAGGAGACAGTGATTGATCACAGTAAGAGGAGACAGTGATTGATCACAGTAAGAGGAGACAGTGATTGATCACAGTAAGAGGAGACAGTGATTGATCACAGTAAGAGGAGACAGTGATTGATCACAGTAAGAGGAGACAGTGATTGATCACAGTAAGAGGAGACAGTGATTGATCACAGTAAGAGGAGACAGTGATTGATCACAGTAAGAGGAGACAGTGATTGATCACAGTAAGAGGAGACAGTGATTGATCACAGTAAGAGGAGACAGTGATTGATCACAGTAAGAGGAGACAGTGATTGATCACAGTAAGAGGAGACAGTGATTGATCACAGTAAGAGGAGACAGTGATTGATCACAGTAAGAGGAGACAGTGATTGATCACAGTAAGAGGAGACAGTGATTGATCACAGTAAGAGGAGACAGTGATTGATCACAGTAAGAGGAGACAGTGATTGATCACAGTAAGAGGAGACAGTGATTGATCACAGTAAGAGGAGACAGTGATTGATCACAGTAAGAGGAGACAGTGATTGATCACAGTAAGAGGAGACAGTGATTGATCACAGTAAGAGGAGACAGTGATTGATCACAGTAAGAGGAGACAGTGATTGATCACAGTAAGAGGAGACAGTGATTGATCACAGTAAGAGGAGACAGTGATTGATCACAGTAAGAGGAGACAGTGATTGATCACAGTAAGAGGAGACAGTGATTGATCACAGTAAGAGGAGACAGTGATTGATCACAGTAAGAGGAGACAGTGATTGATCACAGTAAGAGGAGACAGTGATTGATCACAGTAAGAGGAGACAGTGATTGATCACAGTAAGAGGAGACAGTGATTGATCACAGTAAGAGGAGACAGTGATTGATCACAGTAAGAGGAGACAGTGATTGATCACAGTAAGAGGAGACAGTGATTGATCACAGTAAGAGGAGACAGTGATTGATCACAGTAAGAGGAGACAGTGATTGATCACAGTAAGAGGAGACAGTGATTGATCACACAGTAAGAGGAGACAGTGATTGATCACAGTAAGAGGAGACAGTGATTGATCACACAGTAAGAGGAGACAGTGATTGATCACAGTAAGAGGAGACAGTGATTGATCACAGTAAGAGGAGACAGTGATTGATCACAGTAAGAGGAGACAGTGATTGATCACAGTAAGAGGAGACAGTGATTGATCAGACAGTAAGAGGAGACAGTGATTGATCACAGTAAGAGGAGACAGTGATTGATCACAATAAGAGGAGACAGTGATTGATCACACAGTAAGAGGAGACAGTGATTGATCACAGTTAGAGGAGACAGTTATTGATCACAGTAAGAGGAGACAGTGATTGATCCACAGTAAGAGGAGACAGTGATTGATCACAGTAAGAGGAGACAGTGATTGATCACAGTAAGAGGAGACAGTGATTGATCACAGTAAGAGGAGACAGTGATTGATCACAGTAAGAGGAGACAGTGATTGATCACACAGTAAGAGGAGACAGTGATTGATCCACAGTAAGAGGAGACAGTGATTGATCACAGTAAGAGGAGACAGTGATTGATCACAGTAAGAGGAGACAGTGATTGATCACAGTAAGAGGAGACAGTGATTGATCACAGTAAGAGGAGACAGTGATTGATCACAGTAAGAGGAGACAGTGATTGATCACAGTAAGAGGAGACAGTGATTGATCACAGTAAGAGGAGACAGTGATTGATCACAGTAAGAGGAGACAGTGATTGATCACAGTAAGAGGAGACAGTGATTGATCACAGTAAGAGGAGACAGTGATTGATCACAGTAAGAGGAGACAGTGATTGATCACAGTAAGAGGAGACAGTGATTGATCACAGTAAGAGGAGACAGTGATTGATCACAGTAAGAGGAGACAGTGATTGATCAACAGTAAGAGGAGACAGTGATTGATCACAGTAAGAGGAGACAGTGATTGATCACAGTAAGAGGAGACAGTGATTGATCACAGTAAGAGGAGACAGTGATTGATCACAGTAAGAGGAGACAGTGATTGATCACAGTAAGAGGAGACAGTGATTGATCACAGTAAGAGGAGACAGTGATTGATCACAGTAAGAGGAGACAGTGATTGATCACAGTAAGAGGAGACAGTGATTGATCACACAGTAAGAGGAGACAGTGATTGATCACACAGTAAGAGGAGACAGTGATTGATCACAGTAAGAGGAGACAGTGATTGATCACAGTAAGAGGAGACAGTGATTGATCACAGTAAGAGGAGACAGTGATTGATCACAGTAAGAGGAGACAGTGATTGATCACAGTAAGAGGAGACAGTGATTGATCACAGTAAGAGGAGACAGTGATTGATCACAGTAAGAGGAGACAGTGATTGATCACACAGTAAGAGGAGACAGTGATTGATCACAGTAAGAGGAGACAGTGATTGATCACACAGTAAGAGGAGACAGTGATTGATCACAGTAAGAGGAGACAGTGATTGATCACACAGTAAGAGGAGACAGTGATTGATCACAGTAAGAGGAGACAGTGATTGATCACAGTAAGAGGAGACAGTGATTGATCACAGTAAGAGGAGACAGTGATTGATCACAGTAAGAGGAGACAGTGATTGATCACAGTAAGAGGAGACAGTGATTGATCACAGTAAGAGGAGACAGTGATTGATCACAGTAAGAGGAGACAGTGATTGATCACAGTAAGAGGAGACAGTGATTGATCACAGTAAGAGGAGACAGTGATTGATCACAGTAAGAGGAGACAGTGATTGATCACAGTAAGAGGAGACAGTGATTGATCACAGTAAGAGGAGACAGTGATTGATCACAGTAAGAGGAGACAGTGATTGATCACAGTAAGAGGAGACAGTGATTGATCACAGTAAGAGGAGACAGTGATTGATCACAGTAAGAGGAGACAGTGATTGATCACAGTAAGAGGAGACAGTGATTGATCACAGTAAGAGGAGACAGTGATTGATCACAGTAAGAGGAGACAGTGATTGATCACAGTAAGAGGAGACAGTGATTGATCACACAGTAAGAGGAGACAGTGATTGATCACAGTAAGAGGAGACAGTGATTGATCACACAGTAAGAGGAGACAGTGATTGATCACAGTAAGAGGAGACAGTGATTGATCACAGTAAGAGGAGACAGTGATTGATCACAGTAAGAGGAGACAGTGATTGATCACAGTAAGAGGAGACAGTGATTGATCACAGTAAGAGGAGACAGTGATTGATCACACAGTAAGAGGAGACAGTGATTGATCACAGTAAGAGGAGACAGTGATTGATCACAGTAAGAGGAGACAGTGATTGATCACAGTAAGAGGAGACAGTGATTGATCACAGTAAGAGGAGACAGTGATTGATCACAGTAAGAGGAGACAGTGATTGATCACAGTAAGAGGAGACAGTGATTGATCACAGTAAGAGGAGACAGTGATTGATCACAGTAAGAGGAGACAGTGATTGATCACAGTAAGAGGAGACAGTGATTGATCACAGTAAGAGGAGACAGTGATTGATCACAGTAAGAGGAGACAGTGATTGATCACACAGTAAGAGGAGACAGTGATTGATCACAGTAAGAGGAGACAGTGATTGATCACAGTAAGAGGAGACAGTGATTGATCACAGTAAGAGGAGACAGTGATTGATCACAGTAAGAGGAGACAGTGATTGATCACAGTAAGAGGAGACAGTGATTGATCACAGTAAGAGGAGACAGTGATTGATCACACAGTAAGAGGAGACAGTGATTGATCACAGTAAGAGGAGACAGTGATTGATCACAGTAAGAGGAGACAGTGATTGATCACAGTAAGAGGAGACAGTGATTGATCACACAGTAAGAGGAGACAGTGATTGATCACAGTAAGAGGAGACAGTGATTGATCACACAGTAAGAGGAGACAGTGATTGATCACAGTAAGAGGAGACAGTGATTGATCACAGTAAGAGGAGACAGTGATTGATCACAGTAAGAGGAGACAGTGATTGATCACACAGTAAGAGGAGACAGTGATTGATCACAGTAAGAGGAGACAGTGATTGATCACAGTAAGAGGAGACAGTGATTGATCACAGTAAGAGGAGACAGTGATTGATCACAGTAAGAGGAGACAGTGATTGATCACAGTAAGAGGAGACAGTGATTGATCACAGTAAGAGGAGACAGTGATTGATCACAGTAAGAGGAGACAGTGATTGATCACAGTAAGAGGAGACAGTGATTGATCACAGTAAGAGGAGACAGTGATTGATCACAGTAAGAGGAGACAGTGATTGATCACAGTAAGAGGAGACAGTGATTGATCACAGTAAGAGGAGACAGTGATTGATCACAGTAAGAGGAGACAGTGATTGATCACAGTAAGAGGAGACAGTGATTGATCACAGTAAGAGGAGACAGTGATTGATCACAGTAAGAGGAGACAGTGATTGATCACAGTAAGAGGAGACAGTGATTGATCACAGTAAGAGGAGACAGTGATTGATCACAGTAAGAGGAGACAGTGATTGATCACAGTAAGAGGAGACAGTGATTGATCACACAGTAAGAGGAGACAGTGATTGATCACACAGTAAGAGGAGACAGTGATTGATCACAGTAAGAGGAGACAGTGATTGATCACACAGTAAGAGGAGACAGTGATTGATCACAGTAAGAGGAGACAGTGATTGATCACAGTAAGAGGAGACAGTGATTGATCACAGTAAGAGGAGACAGTGATTGATCACACAGTAAGAGGAGACAGTGATTGATCACAGTAAGAGGAGACAGTGATTGATCACAGTAAGAGGAGACAGTGATTGATCACAGTAAGAGGAGACAGTGATTGATCACACAGTAAGAGGAGACAGTGATTGATCACAGTAAGAGGAGACAGTGATTGATCACAGTAAGAGGAGACAGTGATTGATCACAGTAAGAGGAGACAGTGATTGATCACAGTAAGAGGAGACAGTGATTGATCACAGTAAGAGGAGACAGTGATTGATCACAGTAAGAGGAGACAGTGATTGATCACAGTAAGAGGAGACAGTGATTGATCACAGTAAGAGGAGACAGTGATTGATCACAGTAAGAGGAGACAGTGATTGATCACAGTAAGAGGAGACAGTGATTGATCACAGTAAGAGGAGACAGTGATTGATCACAGTAAGAGGAGACAGTGATTGATCACAGTAAGAGGAGACAGTGATTGATCACAGTAAGAGGAGACAGTGATTGATCACAGTAAGAGGAGACAGTGATTGATCACAGTAAGAGGAGACAGTGATTGATCACAGTAAGAGGAGACAGTGATTGATCACAGTAAGAGGAGACAGTGATTGATCACAGTAAGAGGAGACAGTGATTGATCACAGTAAGAGGAGACAGTGATTGATCACAGTAAGAGGAGACAGTGATTGATCACAGTAAGAGGAGACAGTGATTGATCACAGTAAGAGGAGACAGTGATTGATCACACAGTAAGAGGAGACAGTGATTGATCACAGTAAGAGGAGACAGTGATTGATCACAGTAAGAGGAGACAGTGATTGATCACAGTAAGAGGAGACAGTGATTGATCACAGTAAGAGGAGACAGTGATTGATCACACAGTAAGAGGAGACAGTGATTGATCACAGTAAGAGGAGACAGTGATTGATCACACAGTAAGAGGAGACAGTGATTGATCACAGTAAGAGGAGACAGTGATTGATCACAGTAAGAGGAGACAGTGATTGATCACAGTAAGAGGAGACAGTGATTGATCACACAGTAAGAGGAGACAGTGATTGATCACAGTAAGAGGAGACAGTGATTGATCACAGTAAGAGGAGACAGTGATTGATCACAGTAAGAGGAGACAGTGATTGATCACAGTAAGAGGAGACAGTGATTGATCACAGTAAGAGGAGACAGTGATTGATCACAGTAAGAGGAGACAGTGATTGATCACAGTAAGAGGAGACAGTGATTGATCACAGTAAGAGGAGACAGTGATTGATCACAGTAAGAGGAGACAGTGATTGATCACAGTAAGAGGAGACAGTGATTGATCACAGTAAGAGGAGACAGTGATTGATCACAGTAAGAGGAGACAGTGATTGATCACAGTAAGAGGAGACAGTGATTGATCACAGTAAGAGGAGACAGTGATTGATCACAGTAAGAGGAGACAGTGATTGATCACAGTAAGAGGAGACAGTGATTGATCACAGTAAGAGGAGACAGTGATTGATCACAGTAAGAGGAGACAGTGATTGATCACAGTAAGAGGAGACAGTGATTGATCACAGTAAGAGGAGACAGTGATTGATCACAGTAAGAGGAGACAGTGATTGATCACAGTAAGAGGAGACAGTGATTGATCACAGTAAGAGGAGACAGTGATTGATCACAGTAAGAGGAGACAGTGATTGATCACAGTAAGAGGAGACAGTGATTGATCACAGTAAGAGGAGACAGTGATTGATCACAGTAAGAGGAGACAGTGATTGATCACAGTAAGAGGAGACAGTGATTGATCACAGTAAGAGGAGACAGTGATTGATCCACAGTAAGAGGAGACAGTGATTGATCACACAGTAAGAGGAGACAGTGATTGATCACAGTAAGAGGAGACAGTGATTGATCACAGTAAGAGGAGACAGTGATTGATCACAGTAAGAGGAGACAGTGATTGATCACACAGTAAGAGGAGACAGTGATTGATCACAGTAAGAGGAGACAGTGATTGATCACAGTAAGAGGAGACAGTGATTGATCACAGTAAGAGGAGACAGTGATTGATCACAGTAAGAGGAGACAGTGATTGATCACAGTAAGAGGAGACAGTGATTGATCACACAGTAAGAGGAGACAGTGATTGATCACAGTAAGAGGAGACAGTGATTGATCACACAGTAAGAGGAGACAGTGATTGATCACACAGTAAGAGGAGACAGTGATTGATCACAGTAAGAGGAGACAGTGATTGATCACAGTAAGAGGAGACAGTGATTGATCACAGTAAGAGGAGACAGTGATTGATCACAGTAAGAGGAGACAGTGATTGATCACAGTAAGAGGAGACAGTGATTGATCACAGTAAGAGGAGACAGTGATTGATCACAGTAAGAGGAGACAGTGATTGATCACAGTAAGAGGAGACAGTGATTGATCACAGTAAGAGGAGACAGTGATTGATCACAGTAAGAGGAGACAGTGATTGATCACAGTAAGAGGAGACAGTGATTGATCACAGTAAGAGGAGACAGTGATTGATCACAGTAAGAGGAGACAGTGATTGATCACAGTAAGAGGAGACAGTGATTGATCACAGTAAGAGGAGACAGTGATTGATCACAGTAAGAGGAGACAGTGATTGATCACAGTAAGAGGAGACAGTGATTGATCACAGTAAGAGGAGACAGTGATTGATCACAGTAAGAGGAGACAGTGATTGATCACAGTAAGAGGAGACAGTGATTGATCACAGTAAGAGGAGACAGTGATTGATCACACAGTAAGAGGAGACAGTGATTGATCACAGTAAGAGGAGACAGTGATTGATCACAGTAAGAGGAGACAGTGATTGATCACAGTAAGAGGAGACAGTGATTGATCACAGTAAGAGGAGACAGTGATTGATCACAGTAAGAGGAGACAGTGATTGATCACAGTAAGAGGAGACAGTGATTGATCACAGTAAGAGGAGACAGTGATTGATCACACAGTAAGAGGAGACAGTGATTGATCACAGTAAGAGGAGACAGTGATTGATCACAGTAAGAGGAGACAGTGATTGATCACAGTAAGAGGAGACAGTGATTGATCACAGTAAGAGGAGACAGTGATTGATCACAGTAAGAGGAGACAGTGATTGATCACAGTAAGAGGAGACAGTGATTGATCACAGTAAGAGGAGACAGTGATTGATCACAGTAAGAGGAGACAGTGATTGATCACAGTAAGAGGAGACAGTGATTGATCACACAGTAAGAGGAGACAGTGATTGATCACAGTAAGAGGAGACAGTGATTGATCACAGTAAGAGGAGACAGTGATTGATCACAGTAAGAGGAGACAGTGATTGATCACAGTAAGAGGAGACAGTGATTGATCACAGTAAGAGGAGACAGTGATTGATCACAGTAAGAGGAGACAGTGATTGATCACAGTAAGAGGAGACAGTGATTGATCACACAGTAAGAGGAGACAGTGATTGATCACAGTAAGAGGAGACAGTGATTGATCACAGTAAGAGGAGACAGTGATTGATCACAGTAAGAGGAGACAGTGATTGATCACAGTAAGAGGAGACAGTGATTGATCACACAGTAAGAGGAGACAGTGATTGATCACAGTAAGAGGAGACAGTGATTGATCACAGTAAGAGGAGACAGTGATTGATCACAGTAAGAGGAGACAGTGATTGATCACAGTAAGAGGAGACAGTGATTGATCACAGTAAGAGGAGACAGTGATTGATCACAGTAAGAGGAGACAGTGATTGATCACAGTAAGAGGAGACAGTGATTGATCACAGTAAGAGGAGACAGTGATTGATCCACAGTAAGAGGAGACAGTGATTGATCACAGTAAGAGGAGACAGTGATTGATCACAGTAAGAGGAGACAGTGATTGATCACAGTAAGAGGAGACAGTGATTGATCACAGTAAGAGGAGACAGTGATTGATCACAGTAAGAGGAGACAGTGATTGATCACACAGTAAGAGGAGACAGTGATTGATCACAGTAAGAGGAGACAGTGATTGATCACAGTAAGAGGAGACAGTGATTGATCACAGTAAGAGGAGACAGTGATTGATCACAGTAAGAGGAGACAGTGATTGATCACAGTAAGAGGAGACAGTGATTGATCACACGTAAGAGGAGACAGTGATTGATCACAGTAAGAGGAGACAGTGATTGATCACAGTAAGAGGAGACAGTGATTGATCACAGTAAGAGGAGACAGTGATTGATCACAGTAAGAGGAGACAGTGATTGATCACAGTAAGAGGAGACAGTGATTGATCACAGTAAGAGGAGACAGTGATTGATCACAGTAAGAGGAGACAGTGATTGATCACAGTAAGAGGAGACAGTGATTGATCACAGTAAGAGGAGACAGTGATTGATCACAGTAAGAGGAGACAGTGATTGATCACAGTAAGAGGAGACAGTGATTGATCACACAGTAAGAGGAGACAGTGATTGATCACAGTAAGAGGAGACAGTGATTGATCACAGTAAGAGGAGACAGTGATTGATCACACAGTAAGAGGAGACAGTGATTGATCACAGTAAGAGGAGACAGTGATTGATCACACAGTAAGAGGAGACAGTGATTGATCACAGTAAGAGGAGACAGTGATTGATCACAGTAAGAGGAGACAGTGATTGATCACAGTAAGAGGAGACAGTGATTGATCACAGTAAGAGGAGACAGTGATTGATCACAGTAAGAGGAGACAGTGATTGATCACAGTAAGAGGAGACAGTGATTGATCACAGTAAGAGGAGACAGTGATTGATCACAGTAAGAGGAGACAGTGATTGATCACAGTAAGAGGAGACAGTGATTGATCACAGTAAGAGGAGACAGTGATTGATCACAGTAAGAGGAGACAGTGATTGATCACAGTAAGAGGAGACAGTGATTGATCACACAGTAAGAGGAGACAGTGATTGATCACAGTAAGAGGAGACAGTGATTGATCACAGTAAGAGGAGACAGTGATTGATCACAGTAAGAGGAGACAGTGATTGATCACAGTAAGAGGAGACAGTGATTGATCACAGTAAGAGGAGACAGTGATTGATCACAGTAAGAGGAGACAGTGATTGATCACAGTAAGAGGAGACAGTGATTGATCACAGTAAGAGGAGACAGTGATTGATCACAGTAAGAGGAGACAGTGATTGATCACACAGTAAGAGGAGACAGTGATTGATCACAGTAAGAGGAGACAGTGATTGATCACAGTAAGAGGAGACAGTGATTGATCACAGTAAGAGGAGACAGTGATTGATCACAGTAAGAGGAGACAGTGATTGATCACAGTAAGAGGAGACAGTGATTGATCACAGTAAGAGGAGACAGTGATTGATCACAGTAAGAGGAGACAGTGATTGATCACAGTAAGAGGAGACAGTGATTGATCACAGTAAGAGGAGACAGTGATTGATCACAGTAAGAGGAGACAGTGATTGATCACAGTAAGAGGAGACAGTGATTGATCACAGTAAGAGGAGACAGTGATTGATCACAGTAAGAGGAGACAGTGATTGATCACAGTAAGAGGAGACAGTGATTGATCACAGTAAGAGGAGACAGTGATTGATCACAGTAAGAGGAGACAGTGATTGATCACAGTAAGAGGAGACAGTGATTGATCCACAGTAAGAGGAGACAGTGATTGATCACAGTAAGAGGAGACAGTGATTGATCACAGTAAGAGGAGACAGTGATTGATCACAGTAAGAGGAGACAGTGATTGATCACAGTAAGAGGAGACAGTGATTGATCACAGTAAGAGGAGACAGTGATTGATCACAGTAAGAGGAGACAGTGATTGATCACAGTAAGAGGAGACAGTGATTGATCACAGTAAGAGGAGACAGTGATTGATCACAGTAAGAGGAGACAGTGATTGATCACAGTAAGAGGAGACAGTGATTGATCACAGTAAGAGGAGACAGTGATTGATCACAGTAAGAGGAGACAGTGATTGATCACAGTAAGAGGAGACAGTGATTGATCACAGTAAGAGGAGACAGTGATTGATCACACAGTAAGAGGAGACAGTGATTGATCACAGTAAGAGGAGACAGTGATTGATCACAGTAAGAGGAGACAGTGATTGATCACACAGTAAGAGGAGACAGTGATTGATCACAGTAAGAGGAGACAGTGATTGATCACAGTAAGAGGAGACAGTGATTGATCACAGTAAGAGGAGACAGTGATTGATCACAGTAAGAGGAGACAGTGATTGATCACAGTAAGAGGAGACAGTGATTGATCACACAGTAAGAGGAGACAGTGATTGATCACAGTAAGAGGAGACAGTGATTGATCACAGTAAGAGGAGACAGTGATTGATCACAGTAAGAGGAGACAGTGATTGATCACAGTAAGAGGAGACAGTGATTGATCACAGTAAGAGGAGACAGTGATTGATCACACAGTAAGAGGAGACAGTGATTGATCACAGTAAGAGGAGACAGTGATTGATCACAGTAAGAGGAGACAGTGATTGATCACAGTAAGAGGAGACAGTGATTGATCACAGTAAGAGGAGACAGTGATTGATCACAGTAAGAGGAGACAGTGATTGATCACAGTAAGAGGAGACAGTGATTGATCACAGTAAGAGGAGACAGTGATTGATCACAGTAAGAGGAGACAGTGATTGATCACAGTAAGAGGAGACAGTGATTGATCACACAGTAAGAGGAGACAGTGATTGATCACAGTAAGAGGAGACAGTGATTGATCACAGTAAGAGGAGACAGTGATTGATCACAGTAAGAGGAGACAGTGATTGATCACAGTAAGAGGAGACAGTGATTGATCACAGTAAGAGGAGACAGTGATTGATCACAGTAAGAGGAGACAGTGATTGATCACAGTAAGAGGAGACAGTGATTGATCACAGTAAGAGGAGACAGTGATTGATCACAGTAAGAGGAGACAGTGATTGATCACAGTAAGAGGAGACAGTGATTGATCACACAGTAAGAGGAGACAGTGATTGATCACAGTAAGAGGAGACAGTGATTGATCACAGTAAGAGGAGACAGTGATTGATCACAGTAAGAGGAGACAGTGATTGATCACAGTAAGAGGAGACAGTGATTGATCACACAGTAAGAGGAGACAGTGATTGATCACAGTAAGAGGAGACAGTGATTGATCACACAGTAAGAGGAGACAGTGATTGATCACAGTAAGAGGAGACAGTGATTGATCACAGTAAGAGGAGACAGTGATTGATCACAGTAAGAGGAGACAGTGATTGATCACAGTAAGAGGAGACAGTGATTGATCACAGTAAGAGGAGACAGTGATTGATCACAGTAAGAGGAGACAGTGATTGATCACAGTAAGAGGAGACAGTGATTGATCACAGTAAGAGGAGACAGTGATTGATCACAGTAAGAGGAGACAGTGATTGATCACAGTAAGAGGAGACAGTGATTGATCACACAGTAAGAGGAGACAGTGATTGATCACAGTAAGAGGAGACAGTGATTGATCACAGTAAGAGGAGACAGTGATTGATCACAGTAAGAGGAGACAGTGATTGATCACAGTAAGAGGAGACAGTGATTGATCACAGTAAGAGGAGACAGTGATTGATCACAGTAAGAGGAGACAGTGATTGATCACAGTAAGAGGAGACAGTGATTGATCACAGTAAGAGGAGACAGTGATTGATCACAGTAAGAGGAGACAGTGATTGATCACAGTAAGAGGAGACAGTGATTGATCACACAGTAAGAGGAGACAGTGATTGATCACAGTAAGAGGAGACAGTGATTGATCACAGTAAGAGGAGACAGTGATTGATCACAGTAAGAGGAGACAGTGATTGATCACACAGTAAGAGGAGACAGTGATTGATCACAGTAAGAGGAGACAGTGATTGATCACACAGTAAGAGGAGACAGTGATTGATCACAGTAAGAGGAGACAGTGATTGATCACAGTAAGAGGAGACAGTGATTGATCACAGTAAGAGGAGACAGTGATTGATCACAGTAAGAGGAGACAGTGATTGATCACAGTAAGAGGAGACAGTGATTGATCACAGTAAGAGGAGACAGTGATTGATCACACAGTAAGAGGAGACAGTGATTGATCACAGTAAGAGGAGACAGTGATTGATCACAGTAAGAGGAGACAGTGATTGATCACAGTAAGAGGAGACAGTGATTGATCACAGTAAGAGGAGACAGTGATTGATCACAGTAAGAGGAGACAGTGATTGATCACAGTAAGAGGAGACAGTGATTGATCACAGTAAGAGGAGACAGTGATTGATCACAGTAAGAGGAGACAGTGATTGATCACAGTAAGAGGAGACAGTGATTGATCACAGTAAGAGGAGACAGTGATTGATCACAGTAAGAGGAGACAGTGATTGATCACAGTAAGAGGAGACAGTGATTGATCACAGTAAGAGGAGACAGTGATTGATCACAGTAAGAGGAGACAGTGATTGATCACAGTAAGAGGAGACAGTGATTGATCACAGTAAGAGGAGACAGTGATTGATCACAGTAAGAGGAGACAGTGATTGATCACAGTAAGAGGAGACAGTGATTGATCACAGTAAGAGGAGACAGTGATTGATCACAGTAAGAGGAGACAGTGATTGATCACAGTAAGAGGAGACAGTGATTGATCACAGTAAGAGGAGACAGTGATTGATCACAGTAAGAGGAGACAGTGATTGATCACAGTAAGAGGAGACAGTGATTGATCACAGTAAGAGGAGACAGTGATTGATCACAGTAAGAGGAGACAGTGATTGATCACACAGTAAGAGGAGACAGTGATTGATCACACAGTAAGAGGAGACAGTGATTGATCACAGTAAGAGGAGACAGTGATTGATCACAGTAAGAGGAGACAGTGATTGATCACAGTAAGAGGAGACAGTGATTGATCACAGTAAGAGGAGACAGTGATTGATCACAGTAAGAGGAGACAGTGATTGATCACAGTAAGAGGAGACAGTGATTGATCACAGTAAGAGGAGACAGTGATTGATCACAGTAAGAGGAGACAGTGATTGATCACACAGTAAGAGGAGACAGTGATTGATCACAGTAAGAGGAGACAGTGATTGATCACACAGTAAGAGGAGACAGTGATTGATCACAGTAAGAGGAGACAGTGATTGATCACACAGTAAGAGGAGACAGTGATTGATCACAGTAAGAGGAGACAGTGATTGATCACAGTAAGAGGAGACAGTGATTGATCACAGTAAGAGGAGACAGTGATTGATCACACAGTAAGAGGAGACAGTGATTGATCACAGTAAGAGGAGACAGTGATTGATCACAGTAAGAGGAGACAGTGATTGATCACAGTAAGAGGAGACAGTGATTGATCACACAGTAAGAGGAGACAGTGATTGATCACAGTAAGAGGAGACAGTGATTGATCACAGTAAGAGGAGACAGTGATTGATCACAGTAAGAGGAGACAGTGATTGATCACAGTAAGAGGAGACAGTGATTGATCACAGTAAGAGGAGACAGTGATTGATCACAGTAAGAGGAGACAGTGATTGATCACAGTAAGAGGAGACAGTGATTGATCACAGTAAGAGGAGACAGTGATTGATCACAGTAAGAGGAGACAGTGATTGATCACAGTAAGAGGAGACAGTGATTGATCACAGTAAGAGGAGACAGTGATTGATCACAGTAAGAGGAGACAGTGATTGATCACAGTAAGAGGAGACAGTGATTGATCACAGTAAGAGGAGACAGTGATTGATCACAGTAAGAGGAGACAGTGATTGATCACAGTAAGAGGAGACAGTGATTGATCACAGTAAGAGGAGACAGTGATTGATCACAGTAAGAGGAGACAGTGATTGATCACAGTAAGAGGAGACAGTGATTGATCACAGTAAGAGGAGACAGTGATTGATCACAGTAAGAGGAGACAGTGATTGATCACACAGTAAGAGGAGACAGTGATTGATCACAGTAAGAGGAGACAGTGATTGATCACAGTAAGAGGAGACAGTGATTGATCACAGTAAGAGGAGACAGTGATTGATCACAGTAAGAGGAGACAGTGATTGATCACAGTAAGAGGAGACAGTGATTGATCACAGTAAGAGGAGACAGTGATTGATCACAGTAAGAGGAGACAGTGATTGATCACAGTAAGAGGAGACAGTGATTGATCACAGTAAGAGGAGACAGTGATTGATCACAGTAAGAGGAGACAGTGATTGATCACAGTAAGAGGAGACAGTGATTGATCACAGTAAGAGGAGACAGTGATTGATCACAGTAAGAGGAGACAGTGATTGATCACAGTAAGAGGAGACAGTGATTGATCACAGTAAGAGGAGACAGTGATTGATCACAGTAAGAGGAGACAGTGATTGATCACAGTAAGAGGAGACAGTGATTGATCACAGTAAGAGGAGACAGTGATTGATCACAGTAAGAGGAGACAGTGATTGATCACAGTAAGAGGAGACAGTGATTGATCACAGTAAGAGGAGACAGTGATTGATCACAGTAAGAGGAGACAGTGATTGATCACAGTAAGAGGAGACAGTGATTGATCACAGTAAGAGGAGACAGTGATTGATCACAGTAAGAGGAGACAGTGATTGATCACAGTAAGAGGAGACAGTGATTGATCACAGTAAGAGGAGACAGTGATTGATCACAGTAAGAGGAGACAGTGATTGATCACAGTAAGAGGAGACAGTGATTGATCACAGTAAGAGGAGACAGTGATTGATCACAGTAAGAGGAGACAGTGATTGATCACAGTAAGAGGAGACAGTGATTGATCACAGTAAGAGGAGACAGTGATTGATCACAGTAAGAGGAGACAGTGATTGATCACAGTAAGAGGAGACAGTGATTGATCACAGTAAGAGGAGACAGTGATTGATCACACAGTAAGAGGAGACAGTGATTGATCACAGTAAGAGGAGACAGTGATTGATCACAGTAAGAGGAGACAGTGATTGATCACAGTAAGAGGAGACAGTGATTGATCACAGTAAGAGGAGACAGTGATTGATCACAGTAAGAGGAGACAGTGATTGATCACAGTAAGAGGAGACAGTGATTGATCACAGTAAGAGGAGACAGTGATTGATCACAGTAAGAGGAGACAGTGATTGATCACAGTAAGAGGAGACAGTGATTGATCACAGTAAGAGGAGACAGTGATTGATCACAGTAAGAGGAGACAGTGATTGATCACAGTAAGAGGAGACAGTGATTGATCACAGTAAGAGGAGACAGTGATTGATCACAGTAAGAGGAGACAGTGATTGATCACAGTAAGAGGAGACAGTGATTGATCACAGTAAGAGGAGACAGTGATTGATCACAGTAAGAGGAGACAGTGATTGATCACACAGTAAGAGGAGACAGTGATTGATCACAGTAAGAGGAGACAGTGATTGATCACAGTAAGAGGAGACAGTGATTGATCACAGTAAGAGGAGACAGTGATTGATCACAGTAAGAGGAGACAGTGATTGATCACAGTAAGAGGAGACAGTGATTGATCACAGTAAGAGGAGACAGTGATTGATCACAGTAAGAGGAGACAGTGATTGATCACAGTAAGAGGAGACAGTGATTGATCACAGTAAGAGGAGACAGTGATTGATCACAGTAAGAGGAGACAGTGATTGATCACAGTAAGAGGAGACAGTGATTGATCACAGTAAGAGGAGACAGTGATTGATCACAGTAAGAGGAGACAGTGATTGATCACAGTAAGAGGAGACAGTGATTGATCACAGTAAGAGGAGACAGTGATTGATCACAGTAAGAGGAGACAGTGATTGATCACAGTAAGAGGAGACAGTGATTGATCACAGTAAGAGGAGACAGTGATTGATCACAGTAAGAGGAGACAGTGATTGATCACAGTAAGAGGAGACAGTGATTGATCACAGTAAGAGGAGACAGTGATTGATCACAGTAAGAGGAGACAGTGATTGATCACACAGTAAGAGGAGACAGTGATTGATCACAGTAAGAGGAGACAGTGATTGATCACAGTAAGAGGAGACAGTGATTGATCACAGTAAGAGGAGACAGTGATTGATCACAGTAAGAGGAGACAGTGATTGATCACAGTAAGAGGAGACAGTGATTGATCACAGTAAGAGGAGACAGTGATTGATCACAGTAAGAGGAGACAGTGATTGATCACAGTAAGAGGAGACAGTGATTGATCACACAGTAAGAGGAGACAGTGATTGATCACAGTAAGAGGAGACAGTGATTGATCACAGTAAGAGGAGACAGTGATTGATCACAGTAAGAGGAGACAGTGATTGATCACAGTAAGAGGAGACAGTGATTGATCACAGTAAGAGGAGACAGTGATTGATCACAGTAAGAGGAGACAGTGATTGATCACACAGTAAGAGGAGACAGTGATTGATCACAGTAAGAGGAGACAGTGATTGATCACAGTAAGAGGAGACAGTGATTGATCACAGTAAGAGGAGACAGTGATTGATCACAGTAAGAGGAGACAGTGATTGATCACAGTAAGAGGAGACAGTGATTGATCACAGTAAGAGGAGACAGTGATTGATCACAGTAAGAGGAGACAGTGATTGATCACAGTAAGAGGAGACAGTGATTGATCACAGTAAGAGGAGACAGTGATTGATCACACAGTAAGAGGAGACAGTGATTGATCACAGTAAGAGGAGACAGTGATTGATCACAGTAAGAGGAGACAGTGATTGATCACAGTAAGAGGAGACAGTGATTGATCACAGTAAGAGGAGACAGTGATTGATCACAGTAAGAGGAGACAGTGATTGATCACAGTAAGAGGAGACAGTGATTGATCACACAGTAAGAGGAGACAGTGATTGATCACAGTAAGAGGAGACAGTGATTGATCACAGTAAGAGGAGACAGTGATTGATCACAGTAAGAGGAGACAGTGATTGATCACAGTAAGAGGAGACAGTGATTGATCACAGTAAGAGGAGACAGTGATTGATCACAGTAAGAGGAGACAGTGATTGATCACAGTAAGAGGAGACAGTGATTGATCACAGTAAGAGGAGACAGTGATTGATCACAGTAAGAGGAGACAGTGATTGATCACAGTAAGAGGAGACAGTGATTGATCACAGTAAGAGGAGACAGTGATTGATCACAGTAAGAGGAGACAGTGATTGATCACAGTAAGAGGAGACAGTGATTGATCACAGTAAGAGGAGACAGTGATTGATCACAGTAAGAGGAGACAGTGATTGATCACAGTAAGAGGAGACAGTGATTGATCACACAGTAAGAGGAGACAGTGATTGATCACAGTAAGAGGAGACAGTGATTGATCACAGTAAGAGGAGACAGTGATTGATCACAGTAAGAGGAGACAGTGATTGATCACAGTAAGAGGAGACAGTGATTGATCACAGTAAGAGGAGACAGTGATTGATCACAGTAAGAGGAGACAGTGATTGATCACAGTAAGAGGAGACAGTGATTGATCACAGTAAGAGGAGACAGTGATTGATCACAGTAAGAGGAGACAGTGATTGATCACAGTAAGAGGAGACAGTGATTGATCACAGTAAGAGGAGACAGTGATTGATCACACAGTAAGAGGAGACAGTGATTGATCACACAGTAAGAGGAGACAGTGATTGATCACAGTAAGAGGAGACAGTGATTGATCACAGTAAGAGGAGACAGTGATTGATCACAGTAAGAGGAGACAGTGATTGATCACAGTAAGAGGAGACAGTGATTGATCACAGTAAGAGGAGACAGTGATTGATCACAGTAAGAGGAGACAGTGATTGATCACAGTAAGAGGAGACAGTGATTGATCACAGTAAGAGGAGACAGTGATTGATCACAGTAAGAGGAGACAGTGATTGATCACAGTAAGAGGAGACAGTGATTGATCACAGTAAGAGGAGACAGTGATTGATCACAGTAAGAGGAGACAGTGATTGATCACAGTAAGAGGAGACAGTGATTGATCACAGTAAGAGGAGACAGTGATTGATCACAGTAAGAGGAGACAGTGATTGATCACAGTAAGAGGAGACAGTGATTGATCACAGTAAGAGGAGACAGTGATTGATCACACAGTAAGAGGAGACAGTGATTGATCACAGTAAGAGGAGACAGTGATTGATCACAGTAAGAGGAGACAGTGATTGATCACAGTAAGAGGAGACAGTGATTGATCACAGTAAGAGGAGACAGTGATTGATCACAGTAAGAGGAGACAGTGATTGATCACAGTAAGAGGAGACAGTGATTGATCACAGTAAGAGGAGACAGTGATTGATCACAGTAAGAGGAGACAGTGATTGATCACAGTAAGAGGAGACAGTGATTGATCACAGTAAGAGGAGACAGTGATTGATCACAGTAAGAGGAGACAGTGATTGATCACACAGTAAGAGGAGACAGTGATTGATCACAGTAAGAGGAGACAGTGATTGATCACAGTAAGAGGAGACAGTGATTGATCACACAGTAAGAGGAGACAGTGATTGATCACAGTAAGAGGAGACAGTGATTGATCACAGTAAGAGGAGACAGTGATTGATCACAGTAAGAGGAGACAGTGATTGATCACAGTAAGAGGAGACAGTGATTGATCACAGTAAGAGGAGACAGTGATTGATCACAGTAAGAGGAGACAGTGATTGATCACAGTAAGAGGAGACAGTGATTGATCACAGTAAGAGGAGACAGTGATTGATCACAGTAAGAGGAGACAGTGATTGATCACAGTAAGAGGAGACAGTGATTGATCACAGTAAGAGGAGACAGTGATTGATCACAGTAAGAGGAGACAGTGATTGATCACAGTAAGAGGAGACAGTGATTGATCACAGTAAGAGGAGACAGTGATTGATCACAGTAAGAGGAGACAGTGATTGATCACAGTAAGAGGAGACAGTGATTGATCACAGTAAGAGGAGACAGTGATTGATCACAGTAAGAGGAGACAGTGATTGATCACAGTAAGAGGAGACAGTGATTGATCACAGTAAGAGGAGACAGTGATTGATCACAGTAAGAGGAGACAGTGATTGATCACAGTAAGAGGAGACAGTGATTGATCACAGTAAGAGGAGACAGTGATTGATCACAGTAAGAGGAGACAGTGATTGATCACAGTAAGAGGAGACAGTGATTGATCACAGTAAGAGGAGACAGTGATTGATCACAGTAAGAGGAGACAGTGATTGATCACAGTAAGAGGAGACAGTGATTGATCACAGTAAGAGGAGACAGTGATTGATCACAGTAAGAGGAGACAGTGATTGATCACAGTAAGAGGAGACAGTGATTGATCACAGTAAGAGGAGACAGTGATTGATCACAGTAAGAGGAGACAGTGATTGATCACAGTAAGAGGAGACAGTGATTGATCACAGTAAGAGGAGACAGTGATTGATCACACAGTAAGAGGAGACAGTGATTGATCACAGTAAGAGGAGACAGTGATTGATCACAGTAAGAGGAGACAGTGATTGATCACAGTAAGAGGAGACAGTGATTGATCACAGTAAGAGGAGACAGTGATTGATCACAGTAAGAGGAGACAGTGATTGATCACAGTAAGAGGAGACAGTGATTGATCACAGTAAGAGGAGACAGTGATTGATCACACAGTAAGAGGAGACAGTGATTGATCACAGTAAGAGGAGACAGTGATTGATCACAGTAAGAGGAGACAGTGATTGATCACAGTAAGAGGAGACAGTGATTGATCACAGTAAGAGGAGACAGTGATTGATCACAGTAAGAGGAGACAGTGATTGATCACAGTAAGAGGAGACAGTGATTGATCACAGTAAGAGGAGACAGTGATTGATCACAGTAAGAGGAGACAGTGATTGATCACAGTAAGAGGAGACAGTGATTGATCACAGTAAGAGGAGACAGTGATTGATCACAGTAAGAGGAGACAGTGATTGATCACAGTAAGAGGAGACAGTGATTGATCACACAGTAAGAGGAGACAGTGATTGATCACAGTAAGAGGAGACAGTGATTGATCACAGTAAGAGGAGACAGTGATTGATCACAGTAAGAGGAGACAGTGATTGATCACAGTAAGAGGAGACAGTGATTGATCACAGTAAGAGGAGACAGTGATTGATCACAGTAAGAGGAGACAGTGATTGATCACACAGTAAGAGGAGACAGTGATTGATCACAGTAAGAGGAGACAGTGATTGATCACAGTAAGAGGAGACAGTGATTGATCACAGTAAGAGGAGACAGTGATTGATCACAGTAAGAGGAGACAGTGATTGATCACACAGTAAGAGGAGACAGTGATTGATCACAGTAAGAGGAGACAGTGATTGATCACAGTAAGAGGAGACAGTGATTGATCACAGTAAGAGGAGACAGTGATTGATCACAGTAAGAGGAGACAGTGATTGATCACACAGTAAGAGGAGACAGTGATTGATCACAGTAAGAGGAGACAGTGATTGATCACAGTAAGAGGAGACAGTGATTGATCACAGTAAGAGGAGACAGTGATTGATCACAGTAAGAGGAGACAGTGATTGATCACAGTAAGAGGAGACAGTGATTGATCACAGTAAGAGGAGACAGTGATTGATCACAGTAAGAGGAGACAGTGATTGATCACAGTAAGAGGAGACAGTGATTGATCACAGTAAGAGGAGACAGTGATTGATCACAGTAAGAGGAGACAGTGATTGATCACAGTAAGAGGAGACAGTGATTGATCACAGTAAGAGGAGACAGTGATTGATCACAGTAAGAGGAGACAGTGATTGATCACAGTAAGAGGAGACAGTGATTGATCACAGTAAGAGGAGACAGTGATTGATCACAGTAAGAGGAGACAGTGATTGATCACACAGTAAGAGGAGACAGTGATTGATCACAGTAAGAGGAGACAGTGATTGATCACAGTAAGAGGAGACAGTGATTGATCACAGTAAGAGGAGACAGTGATTGATCACAGTAAGAGGAGACAGTGATTGATCACAGTAAGAGGAGACAGTGATTGATCACAGTAAGAGGAGACAGTGATTGATCACAGTAAGAGGAGACAGTGATTGATCACAGTAAGAGGAGACAGTGATTGATCACAGTAAGAGGAGACAGTGATTGATCACACAGTAAGAGGAGACAGTGATTGATCACAGTAAGAGGAGACAGTGATTGATCACAGTAAGAGGAGACAGTGATTGATCACAGTAAGAGGAGACAGTGATTGATCACAGTAAGAGGAGACAGTGATTGATCACAGTAAGAGGAGACAGTGATTGATCACAGTAAGAGGAGACAGTGATTGATCACAGTAAGAGGAGACAGTGATTGATCACACAGTAAGAGGAGACAGTGATTGATCACAGTAAGAGGAGACAGTGATTGATCACAGTAAGAGGAGACAGTGATTGATCACAGTAAGAGGAGACAGTGATTGATCACAGTAAGAGGAGACAGTGATTGATCACAGTAAGAGGAGACAGTGATTGATCACAGTAAGAGGAGACAGTGATTGATCACAGTAAGAGGAGACAGTGATTGATCACAGTAAGAGGAGACAGTGATTGATCACAGTAAGAGGAGACAGTGATTGATCACAGTAAGAGGAGACAGTGATTGATCACACAGTAAGAGGAGACAGTGATTGATCACAGTAAGAGGAGACAGTGATTGATCACAGTAAGAGGAGACAGTGATTGATCACACAGTAAGAGGAGACAGTGATTGATCACAGTAAGAGGAGACAGTGATTGATCACAGTAAGAGGAGACAGTGATTGATCACAGTAAGAGGAGACAGTGATTGATCACAGTAAGAGGAGACAGTGATTGATCACAGTAAGAGGAGACAGTGATTGATCACAGTAAGAGGAGACAGTGATTGATCACAGTAAGAGGAGACAGTGATTGATCACACAGTAAGAGGAGACAGTGATTGATCACAGTAAGAGGAGACAGTGATTGATCACAGTAAGAGGAGACAGTGATTGATCACAGTAAGAGGAGACAGTGATTGATCACAGTAAGAGGAGACAGTGATTGATCACAGTAAGAGGAGACAGTGATTGATCACAGTAAGAGGAGACAGTGATTGATCACAGTAAGAGGAGACAGTGATTGATCACAGTAAGAGGAGACAGTGATTGATCACAGTAAGAGGAGACAGTGATTGATCACAGTAAGAGGAGACAGTGATTGATCACAGTAAGAGGAGACAGTGATTGATCACAGTAAGAGGAGACAGTGATTGATCACAGTAAGAGGAGACAGTGATTGATCACAGTAAGAGGAGACAGTGATTGATCACAGTAAGAGGAGACAGTGATTGATCACAGTAAGAGGAGACAGTGATTGATCACAGTAAGAGGAGACAGTGATTGATCACAGTAAGAGGAGACAGTGATTGATCACAGTAAGAGGAGACAGTGATTGATCACAGTAAGAGGAGACAGTGATTGATCACAGTAAGAGGAGACAGTGATTGATCACAGTAAGAGGAGACAGTGATTGATCACAGTAAGAGGAGACAGTGATTGATCACAGTAAGAGGAGACAGTGATTGATCACAGTAAGAGGAGACAGTGATTGATCACAGTAAGAGGAGACAGTGATTGATCACAGTAAGAGGAGACAGTGATTGATCACAGTAAGAGGAGACAGTGATTGATCACAGTAAGAGGAGACAGTGATTGATCACAGTAAGAGGAGACAGTGATTGATCACAGTAAGAGGAGACAGTGATTGATCACAGTAAGAGGAGACAGTGATTGATCACACAGTAAGAGGAGACAGTGATTGATCACAGTAAGAGGAGACAGTGATTGATCACAGTAAGAGGAGACAGTGATTGATCACAGTAAGAGGAGACAGTGATTGATCACAGTAAGAGGAGACAGTGATTGATCACACAGTAAGAGGAGACAGTGATTGATCACAGTAAGAGGAGACAGTGATTGATCACAGTAAGAGGAGACAGTGATTGATCACACAGTAAGAGGAGACAGTGATTGATCACAGTAAGAGGAGACAGTGATTGATCACAGTAAGAGGAGACAGTGATTGATCACAGTAAGAGGAGACAGTGATTGATCACAGTAAGAGGAGACAGTGATTGATCACAGTAAGAGGAGACAGTGATTGATCACAGTAAGAGGAGACAGTGATTGATCACAGTAAGAGGAGACAGTGATTGATCACAGTAAGAGGAGACAGTGATTGATCACAGTAAGAGGAGACAGTGATTGATCACAGTAAGAGGAGACAGTGATTGATCACAGTAAGAGGAGACAGTGATTGATCACACAGTAAGAGGAGACAGTGATTGATCACAGTAAGAGGAGACAGTGATTGATCACAGTAAGAGGAGACAGTGATTGATCACAGTAAGAGGAGACAGTGATTGATCACAGTAAGAGGAGACAGTGATTGATCACAGTAAGAGGAGACAGTGATTGATCACAGTAAGAGGAGACAGTGATTGATCACAGTAAGAGGAGACAGTGATTGATCACAGTAAGAGGAGACAGTGATTGATCACAGTAAGAGGAGACAGTGATTGATCACACAGTAAGAGGAGACAGTGATTGATCACAGTAAGAGGAGACAGTGATTGATCACAGTAAGAGGAGACAGTGATTGATCACAGTAAGAGGAGACAGTGATTGATCACAGTAAGAGGAGACAGTGATTGATCACAGTAAGAGGAGACAGTGATTGATCACAGTAAGAGGAGACAGTGATTGATCACAGTAAGAGGAGACAGTGATTGATCACAGTAAGAGGAGACAGTGATTGATCACAGTAAGAGGAGACAGTGATTGATCACAGTAAGAGGAGACAGTGATTGATCACAGTAAGAGGAGACAGTGATTGATCACAGTAAGAGGAGACAGTGATTGATCACAGTAAGAGGAGACAGTGATTGATCACAGTAAGAGGAGACAGTGATTGATCACAGTAAGAGGAGACAGTGATTGATCACAGTAAGAGGAGACAGTGATTGATCACAGTAAGAGGAGACAGTGATTGATCACAGTAAGAGGAGACAGTGATTGATCACAGTAAGAGGAGACAGTGATTGATCACAGTAAGAGGAGACAGTGATTGATCACAGTAAGAGGAGACAGTGATTGATCACAGTAAGAGGAGACAGTGATTGATCACAGTAAGAGGAGACAGTGATTGATCACAGTAAGAGGAGACAGTGATTGATCACAGTAAGAGGAGACAGTGATTGATCACAGTAAGAGGAGACAGTGATTGATCACACAGTAAGAGGAGACAGTGATTGATCACAGTAAGAGGAGACAGTGATTGATCACACAGTAAGAGGAGACAGTGATTGATCACAGTAAGAGGAGACAGTGATTGATCACAGTAAGAGGAGACAGT
Source organism: Squalus acanthias (assembly GCA_030390025.1). Lineage (NCBI taxonomy): Eukaryota > Metazoa > Chordata > Chondrichthyes > Squaliformes > Squalidae > Squalus > Squalus acanthias. The sequence continues at coordinate 6,474,722 of CM059451.1, read as the reverse complement.
GATTGATCACAGTAAGAGGAGACAGTGATTGATCACACAGTAAGAGGAGACAGTGATTGATCACACAGTAAGAGGAGACAGTGATTGATCACACAGTAAGAGGAGACAGTGATTGATCACAGTAAGAGGAGACAGTGATTGATCACACAGTAAGAGGAGACAGTGATTGATCACAGTAAGAGGAGACAGTGATTGATCACAGTAAGAGGAGACAGTGATTGATCACAGTAAGAGGAGACAGTGATTGATCACAGTAAGAGGAGACAGTGATTGATCACAGTAAGAGGAGACAGTGATTGATCACAGTAAGAGGAGACAGTGATTGATCACAGTAAGAGGAGACAGTGATTGATCACAGTAAGAGGAGACAGTGATTGATCACAGTAAGAGGAGACAGTGATTGATCACAGTAAGAGGAGACAGTGATTGATCACAGTAAGAGGAGACAGTGATTGATCACAGTAAGAGGAGACAGTGATTGATCACAGTAAGAGGAGACAGTGATTGATCACAGTAAGAGGAGACAGTGATTGATCACAGTAAGAGGAGACAGTGATTGATCACAGTAAGAGGAGACAGTGATTGATCACAGTAAGAGGAGACAGTGATTGATCACAGTAAGAGGAGACAGTGATTGATCACACAGTAAGAGGAGACAGTGATTGATCACAGTAAGAGGAGACAGTGATTGATCACAGTAAGAGGAGACAGTGATTGATCACAGTAAGAGGAGACAGTGATTGATCACAGTAAGAGGAGACAGTGATTGATCACAGTAAGAGGAGACAGTGATTGATCACAGTAAGAGGAGACAGTGATTGATCACAGTAAGAGGAGACAGTGATTGATCACAGTAAGAGGAGACAGTGATTGATCACAGTAAGAGGAGACAGTGATTGATCACAGTAAGAGGAGACAGTGATTGATCACAGTAAGAGGAGACAGTGATTGATCACAGTAAGAGGAGACAGTGATTGATCACAGTAAGAGGAGACAGTGATTGATCACAGTAAGAGGAGACAGTGATTGATCACAGTAAGAGGAGACAGTGATTGATCACAGTAAGAGGAGACAGTGATTGATCACAGTAAGAGGAGACAGTGATTGATCACAGTAAGAGGAGACAGTGATTGATCACAGTAAGAGGAGACAGTGATTGATCACAGTAAGAGGAGACAGTGATTGATCACAGTAAGAGGAGACAGTGATTGATCACAGTAAGAGGAGACAGTGATTGATCACAGTAAGAGGAGACAGTGATTGATCACAGTAAGAGGAGACAGTGATTGATCACAGTAAGAGGAGACAGTGATTGATCACAGTAAGAGGAGACAGTGATTGATCACAGTAAGAGGAGACAGTGATTGATCACAGTAAGAGGAGACAGTGATTGATCACAGTAAGAGGAGACAGTGATTGATCACAGTAAGAGGAGACAGTGATTGATCACAGTAAGAGGAGACAGTGATTGATCACAGTAAGAGGAGACAGTGATTGATCACAGTAAGAGGAGACAGTGATTGATCACACAGTAAGAGGAGACAGGGATTGATCACAGTCAGAGGAGACAGTGATTGATCACCAGTAAGAGGAGACAGTGATTGATCACAGTAAGAGGAGACAGTGATTGATCACAGTAAGAGGAGACAGTGATTGATCACAGTAAGAGGAGACAGTGATTGATCACAGTAAGAGGAGACAGTGATTGATCACAGTAAGAGGAGACAGTGATTGATCACAGTAAGAGGAGACAGTGATTGATCACAGTAAGAGGAGACAGTGATTGATCACAGTAAGAGGAGACAGTGATTGATCACAGTAAGAGGAGACAGTGATTGATCACAGTAAGAGGAGACAGTGATTGATCACACAGTAAGAGGAGACAGTGATTGATCACAGTAAGAGGAGACAGTGATTGATCACAGTAAGAGGAGACAGTGATTGATCACAGTAAGAGGAGACAGTGATTGATCACACAGTAAGAGGAGACAGTGATTGATCACAGTAAGAGGAGACAGTGATTGATCACAGTAAGAGGAGACAGTGATTGATCACAGTAAGAGGAGACAGTGATTGATCACAGTAAGAGGAGACAGTGATTGATCACAGTAAGAGGAGACAGTGATTGATCACAGTAAGAGGAGACAGTGATTGATCACAGTAAGAGGAGACAGTGATTGATCACAGTAAGAGGAGACAGTGATTGATCACAGTAAGAGGAGACAGTGATTGATCACACAGTAAGAGGAGACAGTGATTGATCACAGTAAGAGGAGACAGTGATTGATCACAGTAAGAGGAGACAGTGATTGATCACAGTAAGAGGAGACAGTGATTGATCACAGTAAGAGGAGACAGTGATTGATCACACAGTAAGAGGAGACAGTGATTGATCACAGTAAGAGGAGACAGTGATTGATCACAGTAAGAGGAGACAGTGATTGATCACAGTAAGAGGAGACAGTGATTGATCACAGTAAGAGGAGACAGTGATTGATCACAGTAAGAGGAGACAGTGATTGATCACAGTAAGAGGAGACAGTGATTGATCACAGTAAGAGGAGACAGTGATTGATCACACAGTAAGAGGAGACAGTGATTGATCACAGTAAGAGGAGACAGTGATTGATCACAGTAAGAGGAGACAGTGATTGATCACAGTAAGAGGAGACAGTGATTGATCACAGTAAGAGGAGACAGTGATTGATCACAGTAAGAGGAGACAGTGATTGATCACAGTAAGAGGAGACAGTGATTGATCACAGTAAGAGGAGACAGTGATTGATCACAGTAAGAGGAGACAGTGATTGATCACAGTAAGAGGAGACAGTGATTGATCACAGTAAGAGGAGACAGTGATTGATCACAGTAAGAGGAGACAGTGATTGATCACAGTAAGAGGAGACAGTGATTGATCACAGTAAGAGGAGACAGTGATTGATCACAGTAAGAGGAGACAGTGATTGATCACAGTAAGAGGAGACAGTGATTGATCACAGTAAGAGGAGACAGTGATTGATCACAGTAAGAGGAGACAGTGATTGATCACAGTAAGAGGAGACAGTGATTGATCACAGTAAGAGGAGACAGTGATTGATCACAGTAAGAGGAGACAGTGATTGATCACAGTAAGAGGAGACAGTGATTGATCACAGTAAGAGGAGACAGTGATTGATCACAGTAAGAGGAGACAGTGATTGATCACAGTAAGAGGAGACAGTGATTGATCACACAGTAAGAGGAGACAGTGATTGATCACAGTAAGAGGAGACAGTGATTGATCACACAGTAAGAGGAGACAGTGATTGATCACAGTAAGAGGAGACAGTGATTGATCACAGTAAGAGGAGACAGTGATTGATCACAGTAAGAGGAGACAGTGATTGATCACAGTAAGAGGAGACAGTGATTGATCACAGTAAGAGGAGACAGTGATTGATCACAGTAAGAGGAGACAGTGATTGATCACAGTAAGAGGAGACAGTGATTGATCACAGTAAGAGGAGACAGTGATTGATCACAGTAAGAGGAGACAGTGATTGATCACAGTAAGAGGAGACAGTGATTGATCACAGTAAGAGGAGACAGTGATTGATCACAGTAAGAGGAGACAGTGATTGATCACAGTAAGAGGAGACAGTGATTGATCACAGTAAGAGGAGACAGTGATTGATCACACAGTAAGAGGAGACAGTGATTGATCACAGTAAGAGGAGACAGTGATTGATCACAGTAAGAGGAGACAGTGATTGATCACAGTAAGAGGAGACAGTGATTGATCACAGTAAGAGGAGACAGTGATTGATCACAGTAAGAGGAGACAGTGATTGATCACAGTAAGAGGAGACAGTGATTGATCACAGTAAGAGGAGACAGTGATTGATCACAGTAAGAGGAGACAGTGATTGATCACAGTAAGAGGAGACAGTGATTGATCACAGTAAGAGGAGACAGTGATTGATCACAGTAAGAGGAGACAGTGATTGATCACAGTAAGAGGAGACAGTGATTGATCACAGTAAGAGGAGACAGTGATTGATCACAGTAAGAGGAGACAGTGATTGATCACAGTAAGAGGAGACAGTGATTGATCACAGTAAGAGGAGACAGTGATTGATCACAGTAAGAGGAGACAGTGATTGATCACAGTAAGAGGAGACAGTGATTGATCACAGTAAGAGGAGACAGTGATTGATCACAGTAAGAGGAGACAGTGATTGATCACAGTAAGAGGAGACAGTGATTGATCACACAGTAAGAGGAGACAGTGATTGATCACAGTAAGAGGAGACAGTGATTGATCACAGTAAGAGGAGACAGTGATTGATCACAGTAAGAGGAGACAGTGATTGATCACAGTAAGAGGAGACAGTGATTGATCACAGTAAGAGGAGACAGTGATTGATCACAGTAAGAGGAGACAGTGATTGATCACACAGTAAGAGGAGACAGTGATTGATCACAGTAAGAGGAGACAGTGATTGATCACAGTAAGAGGAGACAGTGATTGATCACAGTAAGAGGAGACAGTGATTGATCACAGTAAGAGGAGACAGTGATTGATCACAGTAAGAGGAGACAGTGATTGATCACAGTAAGAGGAGACAGTGATTGATCACACAGTAAGAGGAGACAGTGATTGATCACAGTAAGAGGAGACAGTGATTGATCACAGTAAGAGGAGACAGTGATTGATCACAGTAAGAGGAGACAGTGATTGATCACAGTAAGAGGAGACAGTGATTGATCACAGTAAGAGGAGACAGTGATTGATCACAGTAAGAGGAGACAGTGATTGATCACAGTAAGAGGAGACAGTGATTGATCACAGTAAGAGGAGACAGTGATTGATCACAGTAAGAGGAGACAGTGATTGATCACAGTAAGAGGAGACAGTGATTGATCACAGTAAGAGGAGACAGTGATTGATCACAGTAAGAGGAGACAGTGATTGATCACAGTAAGAGGAGACAGTGATTGATCACAGTAAGAGGAGACAGTGATTGATCACAGTAAGAGGAGACAGTGATTGATCACAGTAAGAGGAGACAGTGATTGATCACAGTAAGAGGAGACAGTGATTGATCACAGTAAGAGGAGACAGTGATTGATCACAGTAAGAGGAGACAGTGATTGATCACAGTAAGAGGAGACAGTGATTGATCACAGTAAGAGGAGACAGTGATTGATCACACAGTAAGAGGAGACAGTGATTGATCACAGTAAGAGGAGACAGTGATTGATCACAGTAAGAGGAGACAGTGATTGATCACAGTAAGAGGAGACAGTGATTGATCACAGTAAGAGGAGACAGTGATTGATCACAGTAAGAGGAGACAGTGATTGATCACAGTAAGAGGAGACAGTGATTGATCACAGTAAGAGGAGACAGTGATTGATCACAGTAAGAGGAGACAGTGATTGATCACAGTAAGAGGAGACAGTGATTGATCACAGTAAGAGGAGACAGTGATTGATCACAGTAAGAGGAGACAGTGATTGATCACAGTAAGAGGAGACAGTGATTGATCACAGTAAGAGGAGACAGTGATTGATCACAGTAAGAGGAGACAGTGATTGATCACAGTAAGAGGAGACAGTGATTGATCACAGTAAGAGGAGACAGTGATTGATCACAGTAAGAGGAGACAGTGATTGATCACAGTAAGAGGAGACAGTGATTGATCACACAGTAAGAGGAGACAGTGATTGATCACAGTAAGAGGAGACAGTGATTGATCACAGTAAGAGGAGACAGTGATTGATCACAGTAAGAGGAGACAGTGATTGATCACAGTAAGAGGAGACAGTGATTGATCACAGTAAGAGGAGACAGTGATTGATCACAGTAAGAGGAGACAGTGATTGATCACAGTAAGAGGAGACAGTGATTGATCACAGTAAGAGGAGACAGTGATTGATCACAGTAAGAGGAGACAGTGATTGATCACAGTAAGAGGAGACAGTGATTGATCACAGTAAGAGGAGACAGTGATTGATCACAGTAAGAGGAGACAGTGATTGATCACAGTAAGAGGAGACAGTGATTGATCACAGTAAGAGGAGACAGTGATTGATCACAGTAAGAGGAGACAGTGATTGATCACAGTAAGAGGAGACAGTGATTGATCACAGTAAGAGGAGACAGTGATTGATCACAGTAAGAGGAGACAGTGATTGATCACAGTAAGAGGAGACAGTGATTGATCACAGTAAGAGGAGACAGTGATTGATCACAGTAAGAGGAGACAGTGATTGATCACAGTAAGAGGAGACAGTGATTGATCACAGTAAGAGGAGACAGTGATTGATCACAGTAAGAGGAGACAGTGATTGATCACAGTAAGAGGAGACAGTGATTGATCACAGTAAGAGGAGACAGTGATTGATCACAGTAAGAGGAGACAGTGATTGATCACAGTAAGAGGAGACAGTGATTGATCACAGTAAGAGGAGACAGTGATTGATCACAGTAAGAGGAGACAGTGATTGATCACAGTAAGAGGAGACAGTGATTGATCACAGTAAGAGGAGACAGTGATTGATCACAGTAAGAGGAGACAGTGATTGATCACAGTAAGAGGAGACAGTGATTGATCACAGTAAGAGGAGACAGTGATTGATCACAGTAAGAGGAGACAGTGATTGATCACAGTAAGAGGAGACAGTGATTGATCACAGTAAGAGGAGACAGTGATTGATCACAGTAAGAGGAGACAGTGATTGATCACAGTAAGAGGAGACAGTGATTGATCACAGTAAGAGGAGACAGTGATTGATCACAGTAAGAGGAGACAGTGATTGATCACAGTAAGAGGAGACAGTGATTGATCACAGTAAGAGGAGACAGTGATTGATCACAGTAAGAGGAGACAGTGATTGATCACAGTAAGAGGAGACAGTGATTGATCACAGTAAGAGGAGACAGTGATTGATCACAGTAAGAGGAGACAGTGATTGATCACAGTAAGAGGAGACAGTGATTGATCACAGTAAGAGGAGACAGTGATTGATCACAGTAAGAGGAGACAGTGATTGATCACAGTAAGAGGAGACAGTGATTGATCACAGTAAGAGGAGACAGTGATTGATCACAGTAAGAGGAGACAGTGATTGATCACAGTAAGAGGAGACAGTGATTGATCACAGTAAGAGGAGACAGTGATTGATCACAGTAAGAGGAGACAGTGATTGATCACAGTAAGAGGAGACAGTGATTGATCACAGTAAGAGGAGACAGTGATTGATCACAGTAAGAGGAGACAGTGATTGATCACAGTAAGAGGAGACAGTGATTGATCACAGTAAGAGGAGACAGTGATTGATCACAGTAAGAGGAGACAGTGATTGATCACAGTAAGAGGAGACAGTGATTGATCACAGTAAGAGGAGACAGTGATTGATCACAGTAAGAGGAGACAGTGATTGATCACAGTAAGAGGAGACAGTGATTGATCACAGTAAGAGGAGACAGTGATTGATCACAGTAAGAGGAGACAGTGATTGATCACAGTAAGAGGAGACAGTGATTGATCACAGTAAGAGGAGACAGTGATTGATCACAGTAAGAGGAGACAGTGATTGATCACAGTAAGAGGAGACAGTGATTGATCACAGTAAGAGGAGACAGTGATTGATCACAGTAAGAGGAGACAGTGATTGATCACAGTAAGAGGAGACAGTGATTGATCACAGTAAGAGGAGACAGTGATTGATCACAGTAAGAGGAGACAGTGATTGATCACAGTAAGAGGAGACAGTGATTGATCACAGTAAGAGGAGACAGTGATTGATCACAGTAAGAGGAGACAGTGATTGATCACAGTAAGAGGAGACAGTGATTGATCACAGTAAGAGGAGACAGTGATTGATCACAGTAAGAGGAGACAGTGATTGATCACAGTAAGAGGAGACAGTGATTGATCACAGTAAGAGGAGACAGTGATTGATCACAGTAAGAGGAGACAGTGATTGATCACAGTAAGAGGAGACAGTGATTGATCACAGTAAGAGGAGACAGTGATTGATCACAGTAAGAGGAGACAGTGATTGATCACAGTAAGAGGAGACAGTGATTGATCACAGTAAGAGGAGACAGTGATTGATCACAGTAAGAGGAGACAGTGATTGATCACAGTAAGAGGAGACAGTGATTGATCACAGTAAGAGGAGACAGTGATTGATCACAGTAAGAGGAGACAGTGATTGATCACAGTAAGAGGAGACAGTGATTGATCACAGTAAGAGGAGACAGTGATTGATCACAGTAAGAGGAGACAGTGATTGATCACAGTAAGAGGAGACAGTGATTGATCACAGTAAGAGGAGACAGTGATTGATCACAGTAAGAGGAGACAGTGATTGATCACAGTAAGAGGAGACAGTGATTGATCACAGTAAGAGGAGACAGTGATTGATCACAGTAAGAGGAGACAGTGATTGATCACAGTAAGAGGAGACAGTGATTGATCACAGTAAGAGGAGACAGTGATTGATCACAGTAAGAGGAGACAGTGATTGATCACAGTAAGAGGAGACAGTGATTGATCACAGTAAGAGGAGACAGTGATTGATCACACAGTAAGAGGAGACAGTGATTGATCACAGTAAGAGGAGACAGTGATTGATCACAGTAAGAGGAGACAGTGATTGATCACAGTAAGAGGAGACAGTGATTGATCACAGTAAGAGGAGACAGTGATTGATCACAGTAAGAGGAGACAGTGATTGATCACAGTAAGAGGAGACAGTGATTGATCACAGTAAGAGGAGACAGTGATTGATCACAGTAAGAGGAGACAGTGATTGATCACAGTAAGAGGAGACAGTGATTGATCACAGTAAGAGGAGACAGTGATTGATCACAGTAAGAGGAGACAGTGATTGATCACAGTAAGAGGAGACAGTGATTGATCACAGTAAGAGGAGACAGTGATTGATCACAGTAAGAGGAGACAGTGATTGATCACAGTAAGAGGAGACAGTGATTGATCACAGTAAGAGGAGACAGTGATTGATCACAGTAAGAGGAGACAGTGATTGATCACAGTAAGAGGAGACAGTGATTGATCACAGTAAGAGGAGACAGTGATTGATCACACAGTAAGAGGAGACAGTGATTGATCACAGTAAGAGGAGACAGTGATTGATCACAGTAAGAGGAGACAGTGATTGATCACAGTAAGAGGAGACAGTGATTGATCACAGTAAGAGGAGACAGTGATTGATCACAGTAAGAGGAGACAGTGATTGATCACAGTAAGAGGAGACAGTGATTGATCACAGTAAGAGGAGACAGTGATTGATCACAGTAAGAGGAGACAGTGATTGATCACAGTAAGAGGAGACAGTGATTGATCACAGTAAGAGGAGACAGTGATTGATCACAGTAAGAGGAGACAGTGATTGATCACAGTAAGAGGAGACAGTGATTGATCACAGTAAGAGGAGACAGTGATTGATCACAGTAAGAGGAGACAGTGATTGATCACAGTAAGAGGAGACAGTGATTGATCACAGTAAGAGGAGACAGTGATTGATCACAGTAAGAGGAGACAGTGATTGATCACAGTAAGAGGAGACAGTGATTGATCACAGTAAGAGGAGACAGTGATTGATCACAGTAAGAGGAGACAGTGATTGATCACAGTAAGAGGAGACAGTGATTGATCACAGTAAGAGGAGACAGTGATTGATCACAGTAAGAGGAGACAGTGATTGATCACAGTAAGAGGAGACAGTGATTGATCACAGTAAGAGGAGACAGTGATTGATCACAGTAAGAGGAGACAGTGATTGATCACAGTAAGAGGAGACAGTGATTGATCACAGTAAGAGGAGACAGTGATTGATCACAGTAAGAGGAGACAGTGATTGATCACAGTAAGAGGAGACAGTGATTGATCACAGTAAGAGGAGACAGTGATTGATCACAGTAAGAGGAGACAGTGATTGATCACAGTAAGAGGAGACAGTGATTGATCACAGTAAGAGGAGACAGTGATTGATCACAGTAAGAGGAGACAGTGATTGATCACAGTAAGAGGAGACAGTGATTGATCACAGTAAGAGGAGACAGTGATTGATCACAGTAAGAGGAGACAGTGATTGATCACAGTAAGAGGAGACAGTGATTGATCACAGTAAGAGGAGACAGTGATTGATCACAGTAAGAGGAGACAGTGATTGATCACAGTAAGAGGAGACAGTGATTGATCACAGTAAGAGGAGACAGTGATTGATCACAGTAAGAGGAGACAGTGATTGATCACAGTAAGAGGAGACAGTGATTGATCACAGTAAGAGGAGACAGTGATTGATCACAGTAAGAGGAGACAGTGATTGATCACAGTAAGAGGAGACAGTGATTGATCACAGTAAGAGGAGACAGTGATTGATCACACAGTAAGAGGAGACAGTGATTGATCACAGTAAGAGGAGACAGTGATTGATCACAGTAAGAGGAGACAGTGATTGATCACAGTAAGAGGAGACAGTGATTGATCACAGTAAGAGGAGACAGTGATTGATCACAGTAAGAGGAGACAGTGATTGATCACAGTAAGAGGAGACAGTGATTGATCACACAGTAAGAGGAGACAGTGATTGATCACAGTAAGAGGAGACAGTGATTGATCACAGTAAGAGGAGACAGTGATTGATCACAGTAAGAGGAGACAGTGATTGATCACAGTAAGAGGAGACAGTGATTGATCACAGTAAGAGGAGACAGTGATTGATCACAGTAAGAGGAGACAGTGATTGATCACAGTAAGAGGAGACAGTGATTGATCACAGTAAGAGGAGACAGTGATTGATCACAGTAAGAGGAGACAGTGATTGATCACAGTAAGAGGAGACAGTGATTGATCACAGTAAGAGGAGACAGTGATTGATCACAGTAAGAGGAGACAGTGATTGATCACAGTAAGAGGAGACAGTGATTGATCACAGTAAGAGGAGACAGTGATTGATCACAGTAAGAGGAGACAGTGATTGATCACAGTAAGAGGAGACAGTGATTGATCACAGTAAGAGGAGACAGTGATTGATCACAGTAAGAGGAGACAGTGATTGATCACAGTAAGAGGAGACAGTGATTGATCACAGTAAGAGGAGACAGTGATTGATCACAGTAAGAGGAGACAGTGATTGATCACAGTAAGAGGAGACAGTGATTGATCACAGTAAGAGGAGACAGTGATTGATCACAGTAAGAGGAGACAGTGATTGATCACAGTAAGAGGAGACAGTGATTGATCACACAGTAAGAGGAGACAGTGATTGATCACAGTAAGAGGAGACAGTGATTGATCACAGTAAGAGGAGACAGTGATTGATCACAGTAAGAGGAGACAGTGATTGATCACAGTAAGAGGAGACAGTGATTGATCACAGTAAGAGGAGACAGTGATTGATCACAGTAAGAGGAGACAGTGATTGATCACAGTAAGAGGAGACAGTGATTGATCACAGTAAGAGGAGACAGTGATTGATCACAGTAAGAGGAGACAGTGATTGATCACAGTAAGAGGAGACAGTGATTGATCACAGTAAGAGGAGACAGTGATTGATCACAGTAAGAGGAGACAGTGATTGATCACAGTAAGAGGAGACAGTGATTGATCACAGTAAGAGGAGACAGTGATTGATCACAGTAAGAGGAGACAGTGATTGATCACAGTAAGAGGAGACAGTGATTGATCACAGTAAGAGGAGACAGTGATTGATCACAGTAAGAGGAGACAGTGATTGATCACAGTAAGAGGAGACAGTGATTGATCACAGTAAGAGGAGACAGTGATTGATCACAGTAAGAGGAGACAGTGATTGATCACAGTAAGAGGAGACAGTGATTGATCACAGTAAGAGGAGACAGTGATTGATCACAGTAAGAGGAGACAGTGATTGATCACAGTAAGAGGAGACAGTGATTGATCACAGTAAGAGGAGACAGTGATTGATCACAGTAAGAGGAGACAGTGATTGATCACAGTAAGAGGAGACAGTGATTGATCACAGTAAGAGGAGACAGTGATTGATCACAGTAAGAGGAGACAGTGATTGATCACAGTAAGAGGAGACAGTGATTGATCACAGTAAGAGGAGACAGTGATTGATCACAGTAAGAGGAGACAGTGATTGATCACAGTAAGAGGAGACAGTGATTGATCACAGTAAGAGGAGACAGTGATTGATCACAGTAAGAGGAGACAGTGATTGATCACAGTAAGAGGAGACAGTGATTGATCACAGTAAGAGGAGACAGTGATTGATCACAGTAAGAGGAGACAGTGATTGATCACAGTAAGAGGAGACAGTGATTGATCACAGTAAGAGGAGACAGTGATTGATCACAGTAAGAGGAGACAGTGATTGATCACAGTAAGAGGAGACAGTGATTGATCACAGTAAGAGGAGACAGTGATTGATCACAGTAAGAGGAGACAGTGATTGATCACAGTAAGAGGAGACAGTGATTGATCACAGTAAGAGGAGACAGTGATTGATCACAGTAAGAGGAGACAGTGATTGATCACAGTAAGAGGAGACAGTGATTGATCACAGTAAGAGGAGACAGTGATTGATCACAGTAAGAGGAGACAGTGATTGATCACAGTAAGAGGAGACAGTGATTGATCACAGTAAGAGGAGACAGTGATTGATCACAGTAAGAGGAGACAGT
>CM059451.1:6397966-6461537 GCA_030390025.1 Squalus acanthias | reverse complement strand
GTGAGAGTGTGTGAGTGTGTATGTGAGAGTGTGAGAGTGTGTGTGAGAGAGAGTGTGAGTGTGTGAGAGTGTGTGTGAGTGTGTGAGAGTGTGTTTGTGAAAGTGTGTGTGAGTGTGTTTGTGAGAGTGTGTTTGTGAGAATATGTGAGAGTGTGTGAGAGAGTGTGTGAGAGTGTGTGAGAGAGTGTGTGTGAGAGTGTGTGTGAGAGAGTGTGTTTGTGAGAGTGTGTGAGAGAGTGTGAGAGAGTGTGTGAGAGAGTGTGTGTGAGAGTGTGTGTGTGAGTGTGTGTGTGTGAGTGTGTTTGTGAGAGTGTGTGTGAGTGTGTGTGAGAGAGTGTGTTTCTGAGAGTGTGTGAGAGTGTGAGAGAGTGTGTGAGAGAGTGTGTGTGTGTGAGTGTGTTTGTGAGAGTGTGTGAGAGAGTGTGTGAGAGAGTGTGAGAGTGTGTGTGTGAGTGTGAGAGTGTGTGTGTGAGTGTGTGAGAGTGTGTGAGAGAGTGTGTGAGAGAGTGTGAGAGTGTGTGTGTGAGTGTAAGAGTGTGTGTGTGAGTGTGAGAGTGTGTGTGTGAGTGTGTGAGTGTGTGTGAGAGAGTGTGTGTGAGAGTTTGTGGGAGTGTGTGTGTGTGTGTGAGAGAGTGTGTGTGAGAGTTTGTGGGAGTGTGTGTGAGTGTGTGTGAGAGTGTGTGAGAGAGTGTGTGTGAGAGTTTGTGGGAGTGTGTGTGAGTGTGTGAGAGTGTGACTATGTTTGTGAGAGTGTGACTGTGTTGGTGAGAGTGTGTGAGAGTGTGTGACAGTGTGTGTGACAGTGTGTGTGAGTGTGTGAGAGTGTATGTGAGAGTGTGTGTGTGAGTGTTTGTGAGAGTGTGTTTGTGAGAGTTTGAGTGTGTGTTTGTGAAAGTGTGTTTGTGAGAGTGTGAGAGAGTGTTTGTGAAAGTCTGTTTGTTAGAGTGTGTTTGTGAAAGTGTGAGAGAGTATGTTTAAGTGTGAAGTGTTTAGGCGATGATCTCAGGCAGAATTGCAAAAATAAAATAAAAGCGGCCAAACACGAACGCGTTTCTTTCTGCATTCATCTTGTTAACATTTTAGCATTTGAAGTATAAAGTAACTTTAACGTGACAAAACCTGTGATCCAGACAAACATTAACAAACAATCTATTCCCAGGAATTCATAAAGTAAACGAATATAGGAGAGATCGAATTTCTAGCCACAAGTCTCCCGCCTAGATGAATGTCAACTCTCCAATATTTACAACTATATTCCTGTACATCTTTGAAAACAATTCATCACAGCTTGCAGGTAGAATATTTTTTTTAAATTGGAAGGTAAACAATTCAGAATAAGCTTTACAGTGTCTGCTGAATTCCAAAAACAACTCCCCAACATTTTTTGCTTAAAGAAGTACTTTCAGGTTATCAATTTTTATTATTCTGAAATATATATATATTTTTAAAAACTCGTGCTACCCTTTGTTCTCAAATAATAACAATTAATAATAAATAATAACATGAAATATTTATGGAGAATAAACGGGAGGTGTAATAAACTACATACCAAACGCCACGACTGCATCCTACCCGAATCTTTGAGAGCACATCGATTTAAAACAGCATAAACCGCACTGGGTGTTGGCAGATGGATTATACTTTCAGCAGTGGTGCTCTCTCCGTCTTATACGGGGTTTAGGAGGCTCGGGAACTGACGCTTGTAGTTCCCTGGATGCTGGGACCGTTCTTTATATTTTTAGAAATTACTTTTATCCTGATTAATGTTGCGCTACAAACTCGTCAAAACCCAAAAAGCTGGTAGACTTTGTAAATAAAAAAACCCTTGCTCTCTCTCTCTGAATGCGCTCAGGTCTGCTCTGGCTCCCCGTCCCTATTGCAGCTCAGCTCCCTCTCACTCTAACTCCCGCTTACAGTCCGAAACTGATCCCAAAATAACGCTTACTGTATGTATCTCCACTTTTACAAATGGCACACTAACTGAAAATGATTGAATTGTTTTACAGTATCTCTGTACTCTCTCCTACCCCTCTCCGTTGTTTCTTATCAATGATTTTTTTAAAATATATATTGAAACAAATAAATTAACTTGCCGTCCCTTGGAGCTATTGTGCGAGGCTCCCTGTTTAACAGAGCCAGGCTATTGTGCAGGTGATGGGAATCCGAGTGCACTTTACTCGGGAGCTGCAGGATTCGAAAGTCTTGCTGTAAATTGAGCGGCCAGTGCAGGTCTTTAAAAGCACATAAGGAACTTTCCCATCAAAAATAAAACCTGTGATAAACTATTCAATACTAAAACAATGACATTAGTGAGAGCCCAGGAGCTATCGCCTCTGATCTTGGTGTGTGACTCTATCCCGTGTGGCCCACAGTTCTCAAACAACCCTAAATGGTTCTCTTCATCTCAAGATGTCCCGGGATGTCTTAGTTCTTATCACAGAATACGGTATTATTCGGGTAAAAAAACAGATACTATTTTTATTGAAGCCTACTCGCGATTTCTCAAGGTTTTAGGTTCATGGAATGTAATATTTCCCCCACCCCCCGTTTAAGTGTTTGAACTTTTGATAGCTCGTGTTGCCCTGTTGATGCTTACTGCCTGGTGTGGGCTGGGGCTGCTGGTCAATTCTCCACATCCCTGTGTTGGTGTACAGCTTGACATACAAGAGAGAGGGGGGGGGGGGGGGGAGAAAAATGCAATTGGCCTTCTGTTTGCGGTAGGATCCGCACAGCAACAACCTCGCAAATTTTAAACAAAAGCCGAGGCATTATGATCAAATGACAGGGGCACTGAACTCAGGGATAAGACGTGTAAAAGTCTGATCCGCGATGATCTGTTCCTTATTTACTTTGTCTCTTGATCTGTGTTGTGTCTGTTGCCGCCCTCCGCCATTGTAAACAAGCTCCCAGCCTAATTGGAGTACCCTCGAAGAGTATGTCTGTTTGTTTATATATATATATATATATATATATACAGATAGGTGCAATGATCCAGACATTTATTTGTTTATATATTTTATAATCTATACATCTATATATATATCTATATCAATATATATCTATATATACATTATATATATTTATATAGATAGATATAAAGTATATACACAACTGAATGACTGATTAGTGCATTTATCTATATATATATCTGTATCTATCTATACACAAACGTGTATATAGATAGATAGATAGGGAGAGAGATAGATAGATAGATAGATAGATAGATAGATAGATAGATAGATAGATAGATAGATAGATAGAAAATATATACACAAATACATAACTGGATCCGTACAGGGTTCAATTATTTTTCTTGCAAGCTATGAGTTGTTGGTGTTTGAATTGCAATGTTGCTGGGAATAGTTGGAGAGTGGACCTCTCCTGGTCCCAATTGTTCACAAGTCCAAGCTTCGCTCCAGAAGTGGCACCGATTGGCCTGGCATTTTTCCTGCAATTATTGACAGCAAGATGCAGGTTAATAAGGAATTACCCAGCAGGAGGGGGTGGTGGTGGAAATCAGGATTCATTGAGATTGATATTGGTTTCAATTGTAGTTTTAGAGAAAACGGGAGATGTTGCTGTTTTATTCATCAACGTGTACATATTCTGCATAGGTGCCGAGCCTTGCATGACTGTATCTAAGAGTGGGAGCTTTAGCTGATTTTTGATGGACCCGCAGTTAATTGTGACTGTAAATGCGGTTAGGGGAGGGATTCTATACTGTTTTAATGCAGTAAAAAGTTAATTAGGAACAGTGTTTCAGAAAGCATCATTCTAATGTGTTATTAGATTGGGAATGAATCATTAACTACAATTTAGAGTTTGAAGTTTTGGTTGATTTAGATGTGTTGGGTTGGGTTTTTTTTCCAGATGCATTTGCTGACTGTGAATTTATTTTTGCAAGTTAATTTGTTTAAGCGGGTCGGGTTTGTGTTTAGTGGCTGCCATGTAGCACAGGCGCGGATTTCAGCTGGCCCGCTCGGTGTCAGTTTGAGGTCAGCCCCCGGTTGAGGCTCTCAGTGTGCCGCCTCGGAAGGTGATGGATCGTCGCTGTGATCGCAGCGCGGCATCGCAAGACAAACACACAAAAGGACAAACTGAGTTAGTTCCCCAGGCCATGTCCCTCTCCAGAGCATTAAACACTGCCTGGGTCCTTGAGCAAGCAAGCGATCTGCCAGTTAATCACTCCTCCAAGACCAAGGTATTTTTTTTGGGTTGTTTGTAAAGGAACACATTTTTATCTTTCAGTCTAGATTTTCAGCAAAAAACGACTGCTGCCCGTATAACACACACACAGTGGGGGAAAAAAACAACAGTTTGATCCAGAGCAAGTGGGGAGGCGCTGGGTTTAAATGGTTAACCTCTTTGAATATCACTCAGTGATCTCTGTTCTCTTGTCCATTAACCCCTGCCTGCCCTTACCATCGTTGAGCCTCTTCACGAATACATTAAATATGACAGAACACGCCGCGGGAGAAAACTCCTTTCAGGGGGGCAAGTGTGATATTCTTAAGATTTTTTTTAGCATTAACTTAGAATAAATATCATCAGGGGGAAGGAAAAAAAACCAACAGACACACAAATTGAAAAATAATCCTCAATCAGACACAACACGAGCTAGTTACAACTGCCCCGTATAGAAATATTATAAAAAATTATAGAAATTATTTGATAGCTAATTGGACACCAAAATAACCACTTCGTGATTCAAATAGTTAACTTCAACCAAGTCTCTTGGACTAATTCTCTTCTTGTTGTTTTATTGCATGTTCGAAATAGAAAGTTGAAGTCGCCGCCTCGGTCGGTCCTCTGAAGAATATTTCGGGACACACTCGAGTCGTCCGATGAATCGCTCCAATTGACCCGCTTTGGGTTTAAATAGCAAAAAACACGCAACCTAAAACTAAGCACGGCTGCATTCTAAAGTAACGGGGCGGCAGGGCGAGGGGCAACGAAAAGGGGACTTCACACCCACCCCCACTTTTTATTCTGAGACAGACAACAGTGTGAAAGCAGATTTGTAACATCGCCGCAAAAATAGTGGGGAACGAAAGAGCGCGGGGTGTAAAATAAAAGTGAGATGCAAATAGAGAATAAAAGGCGATTTGAGAGAGAGGTGGGAGCAGCCTGGAACAGATAGGATACAAAGGAGAGCCATTAAAAAGGGAGAGCATTTTTCCCGTGGGCCTCTTATTCTGGTATTTAACACCCACATAACATTTTAATTGGGGACAGAACGAAATGATGAAACAACACAATAGGCAAAGCAGAGAGTTAAAGTGTTTCCCTGCATTCGTTGGAACAAAATTAACCTTTGTAAACTCTGCTCCGTTTGGGGCTAGTTTTTTTTCTCTGGAATAAATAAAAATGACAAGGCCAATTCTTTTCTCGCCGAGTTTCGCTTTTTTGTAAAGCTGATCTCTCTATCTCTCCTTTTTTGGGGGGGCAGTTTGGTACAGGGCATGTGCTACTCCGGACTGTACGGTGTGTTCGCTTCTCCCTGCCAGTCACTCACACCGGATCCTATGTTGAATTGTCTAGTCCTGCGAGCCACCTTCATTTTTAATTTCAGCGGCAGCCACACACACAGAGAACCTGTTTTATACTTCAAATGTAAAGATACCGTTATGTAATTCTGTTTTTTTTTTGAGGTGTAGGGAGCATCTCCCAAGAAACGATTGGCTTCCAGTATTGTAGGAACTGGGGAACAGTTTGTTGTTAAAATCCATCTGGACTCCAATATGGGGCGATATAAAATAGTTTGGGTCGCGCTGGAGTAGGAAGAGCTGCAATAAACAATCTGAAATTCACTCGTGTTCCTGAATATCTCGAAATCCCTCTTTTTCTCTCTCTCTCTCTCTCCCCCTGATGTTTTTCAATTGTTTTTTTTTTGGTAAGGAGTTGGAGAAATATTTAATCTTTTTTTTGATTGTTCAATCGTGGGATCTGGGCGTCGCTGGCAAGGCCAGCATTTATTGCCCATCCCTAATTGCCCTGGAGAAGGTGGTGGCGAGCTATGGTTTGAGAACTGGAGGAAGAGAGAAAGGTTTTAATAACTTGAACGGGACAGATAGCGTCCGTCCAATGAGACCAAATGAAAGGGTCAGGGGGAAAAAAATCATGGCATGTAAATATTTAAGGGAGATTCAAGGCAAGGGCAAAGTTGAAGAAGAGATAGAGTAAAGGAGAAAAATTAAAATAAAAACCCTTGAACTAATATCTAAAGGGGGGGGGGGGGGGAGGGGGGAATTATTGCCGTTGCTGTAGCCGGGCTGCGTGAGTGGCGGGGTTTAAATGCTGGAGATTTATTTCTTTATCCACTCTGTTTATTTAGAAATACATTTAGTGTCAGGGTTGGTTTACAAAAACAAGCCAGATTGAAGACAAATGAGGCGTCATTAAGGCTTTCCACACAAATACACAAAGAAGAAAGGAGGGAGGGAGGCCGCTCCGACAGTATTTGTTATTTCTGTGGCACTCACTTCGTTACAATCTGTACTGAGAGGAAATTTTCAGGCTTGTGTTGGAAATGTCTTCATCCGTCACTGTGTCAGGCGCGGGCTGCTGCGAGAAAATTCCAATATGCAGACACATTTCTCTCTCTCTTATTTTTTTTTAAAAAGCCACAGCGTTTTTATTTTCTCAATTGCGAATGAGACGGGATTGAGCCTGTTACTCCCTTAAAAAAAAAACAGTGACCCACCGAAACACAGATCCATGGAAAACGGGAGGCGACATCCAGAACCGGCCGCACTTCACACCGAATCGCTGAATATTTAGTGGGTCCCTCTCTTAAATGCGATTAAATGCAGTGTTTAAGCAATGTTTAATTCCTTCATCCTCTGCCCCCAGCTTCTTTTCTGGAACTTATTTTGCCTTCAGATCTTGGTTTGTGCAAAGGCAGAGATAGATAGATAAGTAGTAGATAGATAGATAGATAAGTAGTAGATAGATAGATGATTTTTATTTGGGAAATTAAAACTGGAGCACCATATGATTCTCGCGATATTGTAATAATGCTCCAAACATCATCCAAAGACTCATGATACAGATGAAAAATATGCAGATGGATAAAGCGTCCCAGTGATCAGAGGGTTAAAAAGACAGATGCACACAGGCAGACTGAAACAGGCTGACATCTATTGAGAGGGAAAGAGTGAGTCAGGGAAAAAACAAGGAACAGGTCGGTAGAGAAAGAGAAGGAGAGAGACTGGGAGTGGGAGAAAGAGAAGGAGAGAGACTGGGAGTGAGAGAAAGAGAAGGAGAGAGACTGGGAGACAGAGAAAGAGGAGAGACTGGGAGTCAGAGAAAGAGAAGGAGAGAGACTGGGAGTCAGAGAAAGAGAAGGAGAGAGACTGGGAGTCAGAGAAAGAGAAGGAGAGAGACTGAGAGTGGGAGAAAGAGAAGGAGAGAGACTGGGAGTCAGAGAAAGAGAAGGAGAGAGACTGGGAGACAGAGAAAGAGAAGGAGAGAGAGTGGGAGTTAGAGAAAGAGAAGGAGAGAGACTGGGAGTGAGAGAAAGAGAAAGAGAGAGACTGGGAGTGAGAGAAAGAGAAGGAGAGAGACTGAGAGTGGGAGAAAGAGAAGGAGAGAGACTGGGAGTCAGAGAAAGAGAAGGAGAGAGACTGGGAGACAGAGAAAGAGAAGGAGAGAGAGTGGGAGTTAGAGAAAGAGAAGGAGAGAGACTGGGAGACAGAAAAAGAGAAGGAGAGAGACTGGGAGTGGGAGAAAGAGAAGGAGAGAGACTGGGAGACAGAGAAAGAGAAGGAGAGAGACTGGGAGTGAGAGAAAGAGAAGGAGAGAGACTGAGAGTGAGAGAAAGAGAAGGAGAGAGACTGGGAGTGAGAGAAAGAGAAGGAGAGAGACTGGGAGACAGAGAAAGAGGAGAGACTGGGAGTCAGAGAAAGAGAAGGAGAGAGACTGGGAGTCAGAGAAAGAGAAGGAGAGAGACTGGGAGTCAGAGAAAGAGAAGGAGAGAGACTGAGAGTGGGAGAAAGAGAAGGAGAGAGACTGGGAGTCAGAGAAAGAGAAGGAGAGAGAATGGGAGACAGAGAAAGAGAAGGAGAGAGAGTGGGAGTTAGAGAAAGAGAAGGAGAGAGACTGGGAGTGAGAGAAAGAGAAGGAGAGAGACTGGGAGTGAGAGAAAGAGAAGGAGAGAGACTGAGAGTGGGAGAAAGAGAAGGAGAGAGACTGGGAGTCAGAGAAAGAGAAGGAGAGAGACTGGGAGACAGAGAAAGAGAAGGAGAGAGAGTGGGAGTTAGAGAAAGAGAAGGAGAGAGACTGGGAGACAGAGAAAGAGAAGGAGAGAGACTGGGAGTGGGAGAAAGAGAAGGAGAGAGACTGGGAGACAGAGAAAGAGAAGGAGAGAGACTGGGAGTTAGAGAAAGAGAAGGAGAGAGACTGGGAGTGAGAGAAAGAGAAGGAGAGAGACTGGGAGTGAGAGAAAGAGAAGGAGAGAGACTGAGAGTGGGAGAAAGAGAAGGAGAGAGACTGGGAGTGAGAGAAAGAGAAGGAGAGAGACTGAGAGTGGGAGAAAGAGAAGGAGAGAGACTGGGAGTCAGAGAAAGAGAAGGAGAGAGACTGGGAGACAGAGAAAGAGAAGGAGAGAGAGTGGGAGTTAGAGAAAGAGAAGGAGAGAGACTGGGAGACAGAGAAAGAGAAGGAGAGAGAGTGGGAGTTAGAGAAAGAGAAGGAGAGAGACTGGGAGTCAGAGAAAGCGAAGGAGAGAGAGTGGGAGTCGAGAAAGAGAAGGAGAGAGAGTCGGAGTCAGAGAAAGAGAAGGAGAGAGACTGGGAGTGAGAGAAAGAGAAGGAGAGAGACTGGGAGTCAGAGAAAGAGAAGGAGAGAGACTGGGAGTTAGAGAAAGAGAAGGAGAGAGACTGGGAGTGGGAGAAAGAGAAGGAGAGAGAGTCGGAGTCAGAGAAAGAGAAGGAGAGAGACTGGGAGTGGGAGAAAGAGAAGGAGAGAGAGTCGGAGTCAGAGAAAGAGAAGGAGAGAGACTGGGAGTGGGAGAAACAGAAGAAGAAACTGGGAGTCAGAGAAAGAGAAGGAGAGAGACTGGGAGTGAGAGAAAGAGAAGGAGAGAGAGTGGGAGTCAGAGAAAGAGAAGGAGAGAGAGTCAGAGTCAGAGAAAGAGAAGGAGAGAGACTGGGAGTCAGAGAAAGAGAAGGAGAGAGACTGGGAGTCAGAGAAAGAGAAGGAGAGAGACTGGGAGTCAGAGAAAGAGAAGGAGAGAGACTGGGAGTGGGAGAAACAGAAGAAGAAACTGGGAGTCAGAGAAAGAGAAGTAGAGAGACTGGGAGTCAAATAAAGAGAAGGAGAGAGAGTGGGAGTCAGAGAAAGAGAAGGAGAGAGAGTCGGAGTCAGAGAAAGAGAAGGAGAGAGACTGGGAGTGGGAGAAACAGAAGAAGAAACTGGGAGTCAGAGAAAGAGAAGGAGAGAGACTGGGAGTGAGAGAAAGAGAAGGAGAGAGAGTGGGAGTCAGAGAAAGAGAAGGAGAGAGAGTCGGAGTCAGAGAAAGAGAAGGAGAGAGACTGGGAGTGAGAGAAAGAGAAGGAGAGAGACTGGGAGTCAGAGAAAGAGAAGGAGAGAGACTGGGAGTCAAATAAAGAGAAGGAGAGAGACTGGGAGTGGGAGAAAGAGAAGGAGAGAGAGTGGGAGTGGGAGAAAGAGAAGGAGAGAGAGTCGGAGTCAGAGAAAGAGAAGGAGATAGACTGGGAGTGGGAGAAAGAGAAGGAGAGCGAGTCGGAGTCAGAGAAAGAGAAGGGGAGAGACTGGGAGTGAGAGAAAGAGAAGGAGAGAGACTGGGAGTGGGAGAAAGAGAAGGAGAGAGACTGGGAGTGGGAGAAAGAGAAGGAGAGAGACTGAGAGTGGGAGAAAGGGAAGGAGAGAGACTGGGAGTGGGAGAAAGAGAAGGAGAGAGAGTCGGAGTCAAAGAAAGAGAAGGAGAGAGACTGGGAGTGGGAGAAAGAGAAGGAGAGAGAGTGGGAGTGAGAGAAAGAGAAGGAGAGAGAGTCGGAGTGAGAGAAAGAGAAGGAGAGAGAGTCGGAGTCAGAGAAAGAGAAGGAGAGAGACTGGGAGTGGGAGAAAGAGAAGGAGAGAGACTGGGAGTGAGAGAAAGAGAAGGAGAGAGACTGGGAGTGGGAGAAAGAGAAGGAGAGAGAGTCGGAGTCAGAGAAAGAGAAGGAGAGAGACTGGGAGACAGAGAAAGAGAAGGAGAGAGACTGGGAGTGAGAGAAAGAGAAGGAGAGAGACTGGGAGTGAGAGAAAGAGAAGGAGAGAGACTGGGAGTGAGAGAAAGGGAAGGAGAGAGACTGGGAGGCAAAGAAAGAGAAGGAGAGAGACTGGGAGTGGGAGAAAGAGAAGGAGAGAGACTGGGAGTGGGAGAAAGAGAAGGAGAGAGAGTGGGAGTGGGAGAAAGAGAAGGAGAGAGACTGGGAGTGGGAGAAAGAGAAGGAGAGAGACTGGGAGTGAGAGAAAGAGAAGGAGAGAGAGTCGGAGTCAGAGAAAGAGAAGGAGAGAGACTGGGAGTGGGAGAAAGAGAAGGAGAGAGAGTGGGAGTGAGAGAAAGAGAAGGAGAGAGACTGGGAGTGGGAGAAAGAGAAGGAGAGAGAGTCGGAGTCAGAGAAAGAGAAGGAGAGAGACTGGGAGTGGGAGAAAGAGAAGGAGAGAGACTGGGTGTGAGAGAAAGAGAAGGAGAGAGAGTCGGAGTCAGAGAAAGAGAAGGAGAGAGACTGGGAGTGGGAGAAAGAGAAGGAGAGAGACTGGGTGTGAGAGAAAGAGAAGGAGAGAGAGTCGGAGTCAGAGAAAGAGAAGGAGAGAGACTGGGAGTGGGAGAAAGAGAAGGAGAGAGAGTGGGAGTGAGAGAAAGAGAAGGAGAGAGACTGGGAGTGAGAGAAAGGGAAGGAGAGAGACTGGGAGGCAAAGAAAGAGAAGGAGAGAGACTGGGAGTGGGAGAAAGAGAAGGAGAGAGACTGGGAGTGGGAGAAAGAGAAGGAGACTGGGAGTGAGAGAAAGAGAAGGAGAGAGACTGAGAGTGAGAGAAAGAGAAGGAGAGAGACTGAGAGTGAGAGAAAGAGAAGGAGAGAGACTGGGAGTCAGAGAAAGAGAAGGAGAGAGAGTGGGAGTGGGAGAAAGAGAAGGAGAGAGACTGGGAGTGAGAGAAAGAGGAGAGAGACTGAGAGTCAGAGAAACAGATGGAGAGAGACTGGGAGTGAGAGAAAGAGAAGGAGAGCGACTGGGAGTGAGAGAATGAGAAGGAGAGAGACTGGGAGTCAGATAAGGAGAAGAGGACGATACCAAACGAGGGAGAGCAACGGAAATAGTTTCACTGTAACGCCCTCTAAATAACCACAATTTGTAACTTTGTTTTACGTGTCATTGAGCAACTTATCCCAGTGGTTCTCAGTGAGTTCAGGGAATATCTGCTGATCGCTGCGAAACTTCGCATAATCTCTAGCAAGATTCTCGAGATTAACAAACGCACTCTGAGATCACGACTTTCTCTGCTTCTGTCTTTATCTCCGGTCCAACCTCTCTTTCTCTGTCTTTCGTTGCCTCTGTTTTTCTCTATGTACCTTTCCCCTCTGCCTTATTCTCTCTGCCCGTGTTTCTATCTCCTAGCCTCTTTCTCACTGCCTCTTTCGTAACCTCTGACTATTTTGCTGACTTTCTCCATCACTGTATCGCTGTGTCCCTCTCTTCCCCTATTTATCTCTCCCCACCTCTCTCTTTCTGTCTGTCCCTTGCTCTTTCCCTCTCTCCTAGTTATCTCCCTGACTCTTTTTGTATGCCACACACTCTCTCTCTCTCACTCTCTCTCTCTCACTCTCTGTCTCTCTCTCACTGTCTCACTGTCTCTGTCTCTCTCTCTATCTCTTTCTCACTCTCACTCTCTCTCTCTCATTGTCTCTCTCTCACACTCTCTGTCTCTCTCACTGTCTCACTGTCTCTCTCTCTCTATCTATCTCTTTCTCACTCTCACTCTCTCTCGCTCACTGTCTCTCTCTCACTCTCTCACTCTCTGTCTCTGTCTCTCTGTCTCTGTCTCTCTCACTGTCTCACTGTCTCTCTCTCTATCTCTTTCTCACTCTATGTCTCTCTCACTGTCTCTCTCACTCTCTCTATCTCTCTCACTCTGTCTCTCTCTCTCTCACTGTCTCTCTCTGTCTCTCTCTCTCACTGCCTCTCTGTCTGTCTCTCTCTCTCTCACTGTCTCTCTCACTCTCTCTGTCTCTCACTCTCTCTGTCTCACTCTCTGTCTCTCTCACTGTCTCTCTTTCTCTGTCGCTCACTGTCTCACTCTCTCTCTCTGTCACTCTCTCACTGTCTCTCCGTCTCTCTCTGTCTCTCTCTCACTGTCTCTGTTTCTCGCTCTCACTGTCTCTCTCTCTCTCCATCTCTCTCACTCTCTCTCTGTTTCTCTCTCTCACTGTCTCTCTCTCTCTCTCACACTCTCTCTGTCTCTCTCACTCTCTGTCTCACTCTCTGTCTCTCTCACTGTCTCAGTCTCTGTCTCACTCTCTCTCTGTCTCTCCGTCTCTCTCTGTCTCTCTCACTCTCTCTCTCTCTCTATCACTCTCTCACTCTCTCTGTGTCTCTCATCCTCTCTCACTGTCTCTCTCTGTCTCTCTCTCTCTCTGTCTCACTCTCTCTGTCTTTCTTGGTCTCTCTCTCTCTCTGTCTCACTCTCTCTGTTTCTCTCACTCTCTCTCTCTCTCTGTCACTCTCTCACTCTCTCTGTGTCTCTCACCCTCTCTCACTGTCTCTCTCTGTCTCTCTCTCTCTGTCTCACTCTCTCTGTCTTTCTTGGTCTCTCACTCTCTCTGTCTCTCTGTCTGTCTATCTCTCTCTCTGTCTCTCTGTCTCTCTCTGTGTCTCTGTCTGTGTGTGTGTGTCTCTCTCTCTGTCTCTCTCTCTGTCTCTCTCTCACTGTCTCTCTCACTCTCTCTCTCTCACTGTCTCTCTCTCTCACTGTCTCTCTCTCACTCTCTCTGTCTCACTGTCTCTCTCTCTCTCACTGTCTCTCTCTCTCACTGTCTCTCTCTCACTCTCTCTGTCTCACTGTCTCTCTCTCTCTCACTGTCTCTCTCTCTCACTGTCTCTCTCTCACTCTCTCTGTCTCACTGTCTCTCTCTCTCTCACTGTCTCTGTCTCACTGTCTCACAGTTTCACTGTCTCACTGTCTCCATCTCTGTCTCTCTCTCACTGTCTCTCTGTCTCTCTCTCACTCTCTCTCTCTCACTGTCTCTCTCTCTCTCTCACACTGTCTCTGTCTCACTGTCTCACAGTTTCACTGTCTCACTGTCTCCATCTCTGTCTCTCTCTCACTGTCTCTCTGTCTCTCTCTCACTGTCTCTCTGACTTTCTCTCACTGGCTCTCTTTCTCACTGCCTCACTGTCTCTCACTGTCTCTCTCACTGTCTCTCTCTCTCTCTCTCTCACACAGTCTCTCTCTCTCTCACTGTCTCTCTCTCTCTCACTGTCTCTGTCTCTGTCTCACTGTCTCACAGTTTCACTGTCTCACTGTCTCCATCTCTGTCTCTCTCTCACTGTCTCTCTGTCTCTCTCTCTCACTCTCTCTCTCTCACTGTCTCTCTCTCTCTCACTGTCTCTGTCTCACTGTCTCACAGTTTCACTGTCTCACTGTCTCCATCTCTGTCTCTCTCTCACTGTCTCTCTGTCTCTCTCTCTCACTCTCTCTCTCTCACTGTCTCTCTCTCTCACTGTCTCTGTCTCACTGTCTCACAGTTTCACTGTCTCACTGTCTCCATCTCTGTCTCTCTCTCACTGTATCTCTGTCTTTCTCTCACTGGCTCTCTTTCTCACTGCCTCACTGTCTCTCACTGTCTCTCTCTCTCTCTCTCTCACAGTCTCTCTCTCTCACTGTCTCTCTGTTGCTCTCTCTCTAACTCTCTCTCCCCTCCTCTCTCGCTCCCTCTCTCTCTCTGTCCACACCTCTCTCTGTTGCTCTCTTTCTCCGTCTAGATGTTATGCCAGTCTCTACTTGACCAGAATGCTCGAGAGGAAGATCTCAACCGACCCACCTTTTTCCCCATTCAACAATGGCCCAAAAATTATTTTAATTAAAACGAGCTCAGTGTCTAAACCCGTTTGAACTGGCGAACAGAGTTCTTAAACCGAAAACGGAGACCCACGTTACATTTAATCTCAATTTACGAAGTTACAAACAAGGACAATTAAACACCAAACCGATCCGGCATTCAGTCCCCAAAATAACCTTAAAATATCTGATTAAAAATACATGATGTCACTGGATGGCTCACCTCACCCTAACAGATTGTTGTAAAGTACTGTTCGGAGTACTGCTAACTCATTATTAGTATTATAGTATTCCAACACTGACAATTAAGAGTTAGAGCGCTGGTTAAATGAGTTTTATTCTAAAGTCTGATCTGACAGGGCTGTTGTGCTGATTATTGTGTTTGTGCAGAGTTCCTGTGTTGCTGATAATGGAATGCAACTCATTGGAAATGTCTTCTTTTTTACAGTAGCCCTGTTGACTGTTTGAACTTTGCATGACCCTCCCTCTGGGGTTGAACCGTGCAGCCAGGTCGGGCATGGATATTAATCGTCGCTCTGGGTTGCAATCTGACCCCCCTCCTCCCTTCCTCCCCCTTGAGGTCTGAACCACCCTCCACGCCTCCTCTCCCCTGCTCCCGGGAGAAGCTCGGCTACCCCGGGCTCGCACAGTGAAGGCACAGCGCTGTCTAGCGGAGCCGCCGAGGAACGGATGGGGGCTGGGGCAACCTGTACACTTCGCCAGGCACCGTCCGGCTCAGCGCAGAGTTCTTCAGAGAACAGACTGATGGAATACAACCGCAAGCCGCTAAATGGACATTTAAACACACACACATATTTAAGTATAAATGGATATTTGAATATTATTGCATATTTAAGTATGTGGGCATTTAAACATATATTTAAGTATATATATGGATATTTGAATATTATTGCACATTTAAGTATGTGTGGGCATTTAAACATATATATTTAAGTATATATATGGATATTTGAATATTATTGCACATTTAAGTATGTGTGGGCATTTAAACATATATATTTAAGTATATATATGGATATTTGAATATTATTGCACATTTAAGTATGTGTGGGCATTTAAACATATATATTTAAGTATATATATGGATATTTGAATATTATTGCATATTTAAGTATGTGTGGGCATTTAAACATATATATTTAAGTATATATATGGATATTGGAATATTATTGCATATTTAAGTATGTGTGGGCATTTAAACATATATATTTAAGTATATATATGGATATTTGAATATTATTGCACACTTAAGTATGTGTGGGCATTTAAACATATATATTTAAGTATATATATGGATATTTGAATATTATTGCACATTTAAGTATGTGTGGGCATTTAAACACATATATTTAAGTATATATATGGATATTTAAATAGAATCATAGAATGGTACAGCACAGAAGGAGGCCATTCGGCCCATCGAGTCTGTGCTGGCTCTTTCAAAGAGCAATCCAGATAGTCCCACTGCCCCGCTCTTTCCCCAGATCCCTGCAATTTTTTCTCCATCAAGTATTTATCCAATTTCCTTTTGAAGGCTACTATTAAATCTGCCTCCACCCCCCTATCAGGCAGTGCATTCCAAATCCTAACTGCTCGTTGCGTAGTTTTTTAGTGACTCGTGTCGCCTCTGGTTCTTTTGCCAATCACCTTAAATCTGTGCCCTCTGGTTATTGCCCCTTCAGCCATTGGAACCAGTTTCTCTTTATTTACTCCATCTAAACCCTTCATGATTTTAAACACCTCTATCAAATATTATTGAAAACACACACACACACATACACACACACACACATACATATATGGACACAACTACCTCTGAACACATGTTGAATCTCATCTTACTAAAAATATGTGTAACTCTGTGTATATTATTTATATAAAATATATATTGTGACCTTACACGTATAATGTGTGTGCATGTGTTTATGTGTTAATATTCCTATACTATCCCTAAATGTTGACTCTCGCTGTCTGTCTCTACATAAACACACAGATATATATCACCATATCATATACATTATGTTATAGATGGATATTAATTATAATAACATATTATTAAACACTGAATATATTTTGCCAGTGACTCATATATAATATATATTATATTCGATATGTCGAATGCCGTTATGACTCTATGGGCTGGATTTTGATACTGGGGCGGGTTGGGGTCGTGTTACCTGCTTTTCGTGTTGCCCACCCGAATCTAGATTGATGTGGATGAATGATGCGATTTTAACTTAATTGGCCAATTGAGTTCCAACGTGTGGGAACCCATGGCCAATGAGTTATTCCAGTCAGAAACTCGCCTCCGATGACGTCATCATTGCTGCTGCATTTAAGGTCTGCAACAAGCCTTGCTTCTTCTGCAGGCTGCCAAGCTTTTGGACCTGTATCCTAGAGGCAACTGCAGGAGGAATGGCCAGCCAACGACCCAGGTCTGCTCCCAGGGTCGATGACGTTGCCCTGCAAGCTTTGGTGGATGGAGCAAGAGCCAACAGAGAGGTGCTCTTCCCCTCCTCAGAGAGGAAGAAGCCTCCCCAGCAGACCAAGGCTGTGTGGGTCCAGGTCACCCAGGAGGTCAACTCCTTATCCATCACCCGCAGAACCTGGCTCCAGTGCAGGAAGAGGTTTCATGACCTTCTACGCACTGCAAAAGTGAGTATGACTTTCCCTTCACCCTCAATCTGGTCCCCATTGCCTCTCCTCACCAGCACTCAGCTTTAGCAACCTCTTCCTCCATATCCCACTTGACACTGACATCCATGCACCCTTACCCATTCCCTCTCCCTCTATGGTCATATTCACCTTACTATTCGACTATGCAGCCCTCACACTCCCTATCGCTGTGATGCTATGAAAACAACTTACAACACACAGGGAGGGCCCTTGGTCTTGCCACCTCACTCCATCTTTGTCTCCTTCTAAGCATCTATGCTATGGACTCTCTACACTCACTCCTTCAATCTCACTCAAACTCCACTTGTCTCCCTCATTGCAGGAAAAGAGAGCTCACAATAAAAGGGAAAGAGCCAGGACAGGAGGAGGGCCACCTTCATTAGCCTAGCTCACCCCCTGGGAGGATGCGGTCCTGGAGATCGTGGGAGTAGAGGAGGATACGCAAGTGGGGGACGGACAGACAGGTGCATCACAGCAAGCTGGTGACAGAATAGTGTTCCATCTCTCTCATTGACATTGCATGAGTCGCTGATAATGAATCTGACGCTCTAACAGATGGATTTATGATCATCTGCAATATGCAATGTGCATGTAACCTTGGCATCACATCTCTGACTCTTCCTTTACTCCCCCACAGGACCATCGCAAGCACCCGTCCCCACTAGCCAGGAGGAAGAGCCTGAGCATCCAGACTCCTCAGAGGAAGCTGCAACCTCTGAGGGCGCAGCATCAGCAGAATTCAGCGCACCCAGCACAAGCACAGACACTCACACCTCGGTGGGACCCTCGGGACATAGAGTAGTGTTGTCACCTGGTGTATCACAGCTCACAAGTGAGCATCAGCAGATGGTGGAGACAGGGACAGCAGTGGAGAGTCCTAGTTGGAGGGCACAGGACTCTCCTAGCTCGGCTCAGCTGCATGTCGACCCTCTGCCTCTGGGGCCATCCATAAGATCAGCGGTGCTGGAACTCCAGGAACAGATGCAGGAGTCTCTGACAGGTTTTGTCTCCAGGGTTGCTGCGAGTGTGGAGCGAATGGAGGAGTCCATAGCGAACATGAGCAGAGCCTCTGTGGAGTCATTGGCGCATGAACGCATCACCATGGAAAGGATGGCAACCTCCATGGAGGTGATAAGTCACCAGAGTGCAGAAAACGTGGTGAGTCTTCTGAATAGAATGACATCTCTGGAGGAGCGATGGACATCTATTGAACAAAGAAACCAGACCTTCATGGAAGTCCTTCTGAGTAGGACTGCCAGTGCAGATACGGGTCCACATGGCCCCCCTGATGTGCAGCAAGGTGCTCTCAATCCACTTGCAAGCGCTGAGGTGGACCTGACCCATGAGAGGGATGTTGGTGGCAGACAACAAGGAGGTGGGGGCTCCTCTCCAAGCGCTCACACTTCCATGCCACTGACAAGTCCTCGGTCAGAGCCCCACCAGAGTCCACACCCAACTGAGATCGGCGTCTCAACCCCTGCCCAGCCGCAGGAGCAGCAGACTGTTGCTGAGCCCTCGCAGGTTCGCAACCCCAGAGGACGCCTGCCAAAGGTGTCGAGACAGGAGCAGCAACAAACTGAGCAGGGGGCCTCCACCTCTGCTGAAGCCACAGGGGAAGCACCACGTAGGAGCACGCGTAAGAGAAAGATACTGCACAAATAGTCACAAGGGTAGTCACTTGGGTGAAATTTGATGTTTAATGTGAAAAAACCATCAGGTGTTAAGTGTAAATAAAAACTCTGATGGCTACAGCTGCAGTTGTGGCATCTGTCATTTCGCTAATGGGACTTCCACAATGAGGCCTTAGGATAACTTGCAATTGTCAGTATGGTGGTCAAATTGTTAGGGATCCGTTGGGTCTGGGCCATTGTCGTAGCTCTGGTAAGAAGCTGCGAGGCAAAAGTGCTTGCTTGTCTAGGCTAAGCAAATCTGGCCAAGATGAGTGCGTTCCTTGCATTCCGGGCAGCTATGGTCTCGCGTAATGCTGCCGCTGGTTGAGGGGCCTCTGCAAGTTGTTCGTTCTCTCTCTCCTCCTCCTCCTCCTCATCTGAGGAGGCTATGTGAGGAGCCACCTGGTCCTCCGGCATCTGTAAGCCATGACGCTGTGCCATGTTGTGAAGTGCACAGCAAACCACGATGATTCTGGAGAGCCTGGCTGCTGAGTATTGCAGGGCTCCACCTGATCTATCCAGGCATCTGAAGCACATCTTCAGCATACCGATGGTTTGCTCGATTATGGCTCTGGTGGAAATGTGGCTGGAGTTGTAGCTCTCCTCAGCTGCGTTGGATGGGCTCCTCAACGGCATCATTAGCCACATCTTCAGGGGATAGCCCTTGTCTCCAAGTAGCCATCCGTTAAGTTGGTCTAGCGGACTGAATAGTGGAAACACACTAGACTGGTGCAGTATGAAGGAGTCATGGCAACTGCCAGGGTGCTTGGCACAAACATGCAGAACTTCCTTCTTGTGGTCACACACTAGCTGAACGTTGAGGGACTGGAAGCCCTTGCGGTTGACAAAAATACCTGGATTGCGATGGGGTGCCTTAAGGGCCACATGTGTGCAGTCAACGATGCTCTGCACCCTTGGAAAGCCTGCCAGATTAGCTAATCCAACCGCACGTGCCGTGACACTTGCTCGATCCTTGGTGAAATGGATGTGATTGTGCGCGATGGCAAAGAGGGCATCGGTTACCTGCATGATGCAGGTGTGTGTGGCCACCTGGGAGATGCCGCTGATATCTGCTGCTGATCCCTGGAATGAGCCTGAGGCAAAAAAGTTGAGTGCGGTGGTGACTTTGACGGCCACTGGTAAGGGGTGTCCACCTGGTCCTCTGGGCTCCAGGTCTTGTTGCAGCATTGCGCAGATGTCACCCACTGCCTCTCGCGAAAGTCGGAGCCGCCTTTGGCACTGCTGCTCAGACATGTTGAGGTAGCTGACCCTGTGTCTGTAGACCCTGTTTGGGGGGTAGCTCCTGCGCCGACGGCCTTCCATGCGCTGGCACCTTCTGGCCTGTGCAGCTTCAGGCGGGTGAGCAGCAGCTTGGCGCTCCTGCTGTTGGTGCTGCTGTTGTTCATGGTTCTGCTGGTGCCGCGGCTGGTGTTCGTCCTCATCTGATGCCCAGGAGGGAAGGAAATAAATGGCTCCCATGCCTCTGGTATATGCCTCAGTTGAGGAAGCGCTCAATGAGGGTGGCGAGAGGGGTTTCCCAGGAGGTCACACTGGAGATGGGTATCAGGCTCCAAACTTCCAGAGCTGTGGTTATGCCTTCTAAAAGTTCCCCCAGACCTGTGACAACCAAGTGCTGCCACCTGCAAATGATGGCTGATCAAATCTCCTATTTAATGGTTGAGCTGCAGCTGAGAGTCAGCAATCCACTTGTGCTCCCGCCAGGTTTCACTGGTGTGTTTCAGATCAGGCGTGCTTCACGTGGGAAAAGGGTTAAACTAGCTAAAACGTTTCAAAATGGCATTACAGAGCCAATTTAGGGCTTGTTAAGGGCATTAACGGCCTCTCCCGCCTCTTGGAGGCGGGACGGAGACGGGACCAGTAGACACGATTTCATCAAAATTGCGTGGAGGCGGGATCAGGCCCGCCCGCCAGTTTCTGCAATTTTAACCCCCCACACGCCTCCAATCCCGCCTCAACGGCCCTATGAAAATCCAGCCCTATGACTTATGACCCTATGACCATTGCTTAGCATATAATAAATGCATAATGTATAGAGAGGTGTGTTGTGCATATGTCTAAGTCTAGATACATTTGCAAATGTCTTTTGTTTTACATTTTATTTTAAAAGAATAAAAATAAAAGATGAAATGAAAAGGGACAGAGAAAGGGGAGTTGGGATTAGTGACTGGAACCCACCTGTTAGACTGAAGGCCGCAATCACCACTCTCCTAATTACATTTGCGTTTAATCTACTGAACGAATAAATATATATGACAAATATCGTGTACTTAAACATTGCTGTAATTTGAGAGACGCTCCCTTATTCTTGCTATTTTACAGTCACTAGTATTGCAGATTTGCAGGAAGTTCAAGCTGTAGGTCGCTAAGTGATGGAAACCAGACAGGAGCGTTTGAAAAAAAGGACGAAAAGGACTATTTGAGCGCGTCAGAGGTTCATGTGCAAAGAGATTACTGTTGTTGCTCCCTGGATTAGAAGAGGCCGGATTGCAGCAAAGTCTGTTCATTGATGCCTGTCCGTTGTGGGCAGGATTGCATCGGTGGATTTAGGATTTGGATCGAAATTGGTGGGGAAAACGAGCCATTTAGTAAACAGCTTCATCAACTCCCAATTACTTGGCCCAGCAGGCAGAGTTCCCCAGCTAGCTCTTAAAACAATAATCAAGGCATTTCTAAATCTCAGGTATTCATCCATGGTTTCACTCAATATCTGAGATTTTAAAATGTATTTATTCGTTCATGGGACGTGGGCGTCACTGGTAAGGCCAGCATTTATTGCCCATCCCTAATTGCCCTTGAGAAGGTGGTGGTGAGTCACCATTTCAGAGGGCAGTTAAGAGTCAACCACATTTTGCTGTGGGTCTGGGGTCACATATAGGCCAGACCGGGTAAGGGCAGCAGATTTCCTTCCCTAAAGGACATTAGTGAACCAGATGGGGTTTTACAACAATCCGGTAGTTTCATGGTCACCATTACTGATACTATTCCAGATTTTTAATTGACTGAATTTAATTCCGCTGCTGCCGTGGTGGGATTTGAACTCATGTCTCCAGATTATTAATCCAGGCCTCTGGATTATTAGCCCAGTAACATAAACACTACGGGCTGGATTTTCATTGACCCGTGGAGTCGGGTTTGGAGGCGTGCGGGGGAGTTAAAGTTGCAGATTCGGGGGTCCCGAACCCATCCCGCCCCCAACCCGCCTCCATGCCAGTTTCGCTGGAGGCGGGTACCCGACCTGTGCTGGGACCCGCCTCCCCGAGGCGGGAAGGGGATTAGTGACAATAAACTGTCTGTTAACAGGTAGTTAACAGGCAGTTTTTTGCCTAATCCCTATTTTGAAAGGTGAAATGTGGGCTTCCCGACAGGTGCCAACCACGCCAAGTTAGCGAGGCGGACCGTGGGTCTGCAGAGATTGGAGGGGTCAATATGTCCGGTGGGCAGCTGAGTGATGGGTGCATGTGTGCAGAGGTAAGTGTGTAAGGTAAGTACAAAGTGTAGAAAAATGTTTTACTTACCTTAACTTCCTCCTGCAGGTGTCAGCCCTTCAGTTCTCGGGAGTCAGAAATCTCACCGGCACAGAAAGCAGAAAGGCCGTGGTGCTGTCAAAAGTTTCAGCCTCTGTTTTCTGTGCTG
This sequence comes from Squalus acanthias, assembly GCA_030390025.1. Taxonomy (NCBI): domain Eukaryota; kingdom Metazoa; phylum Chordata; class Chondrichthyes; order Squaliformes; family Squalidae; genus Squalus; species Squalus acanthias. The sequence continues at coordinate 6,439,454 of CM059451.1, read as the reverse complement.
GAATGATTTCTAACTCAGCCTGAGAGGAAGGACTGAAGTTAGAAATCATATTGTGAGTGTTTGACAGCTTCACAGAGCTGTCAAACGCTGATATTTCATCTGTCAAAAGCTCTTGACAGATGAAATGTCAATCTGTGACGTCACCTGTTGCCGGGTGGCCCTTAATTGGCCTGCTGAGCCCACTGGGTGGGCTCAACAAGGTCAATCAAGGGAAAATACAGTGGGTTGGCCACAAGTCGACGGAGGCGGGTCTACAACCCAAAAAGTGGGATTCCCGACTCCATCACGTCCCCAGTATCAAAATCCAGCCCTATGCTGCTGTTCGCAACGTTGGACCTGCAGATCACCGAGTTGAGATGTTGCTCTGTTGCAAAGGTTAGATCACAGGGGTAAAGGCAATGGGTTCCTTCCACAGACCATCCCAGGTACATCTCGGGGCGAGGCTGTCTTTACAACACAACCTGTTGGCTGGTTTTTCAGGAGGCAGTGAGCTGTAACTGTTCAGGTGTCTGTTTTTATCTTTATTTTGTGTGTGGGGGTGGGTGGGGTTTGGTGAGGGGTCATTAATGTTGGGGAATGGGGTATTCAACATCTGGGGCACCTGGTGTCAGCATCAAGCACTCCCAGGTCAAGTACACCTCAATGAAAAGCCTCCGGAGAGCATCCGCCTCCACTGCAGCAGTGTGACATTTTTCTGATTCCCAAAGCAACTGTCTTGTGGGCTCCCCACATCAGAATGTCAATTTGGTGGAATTTGTGTCAAATTAGGGGCAGATTTGTGTAGTGGGTGATACACACTGGGGATTGAACTGGGATTTTCTACACTCCTTCCATGTAAAAGCTACCCAGCCAACAGGCGGAATCTATTCAAAGGGAAAGAAAGACAGATTTGCATTTCTATAGCACCTTTCACAACCTCAGGACATCCCAAAGTGCTTTACAGCCAATTGAAGTGGAGTCACTGTTGTAATGTAGGAAACGCAGCTGCCAATTGGTGCACAGCAAGCTCCCACAAACAATAATGAGATAATGACCAGATAATCGGTTTTTAGTGATGTGGGTTAAGGGATAAATATTGGCCAGAACTCCAGGGAGAACTCTTCTTCGAAATAGTGCCATGGGATCTTTTATGCCCACCTGAGAGAGCAGACGGATTCTCGCTTTAACATCTCGTCCAAAAGACGGCACCTCCGACAGTGCAGCACTCCCTCGGCGCTGCACTGGGAGTGTCAGCCTAGATTTTGTGCTCAGGCCTCTGGAGTGGAGCATGAACCCACGACCTTGTGACTTAAAGAGGAGAGAGAGTGCTACCCACTGAGCCACGGCTGACACCTCAGTCAGACACAGAGGATGTGGAGATGCCGGTGTTGGACTGGGGTGGACAAATGTGAGAAGTCGCACAACACCAGGTTATAGTCCAACAGCTTTATTTGAAATCACAAGCTTTCGGAGCGGCTGCTCCTTCGTCAGGTGAAGTCGACTTCACCTGACGAAGGAGCAGCGCTCCGAAAGCTTGTGATTTCAGACACAGAGGAGGTCAAGGCTGACAGCCTACCTGCAATACTGACGGAATCATACACATATCAAAGAGTGTCACAGTGCGGAGTGAGTGAAAGGGCATTTAATATAGTTTTCCATCAGCAAGAGATCTATAGCCAGCATGTGTTATGGTTTTCCATTAGCAAGAGAGCCATAATCAATGTGTGTTATATCAGTGAATATTATAGGGACATGTTATAGACGATGTTTTATATGGGATTGCTATCAGCTGGAGAGTCATAAACAGAGGACTGGGGTTTTTCTACGTGTAGCTATATTTGGGGAGATTTACCACTCGATGGAAAATGGGATTTGGGGCAGTAAATTATCTTTGAGTGGAATTACTGCCTGCTCACATTTTTACTCTAGGTTAATTGTAGATGCTAAAATAGATTAGTTTCAATTAAAGTCAATATTTAAGGGTCAGGACAGGCCGTAAACTGCCCTGTTAAATATCATTCATCACAACTTTGTGTGTTATCCTTTGGTGATATTTGAGCTCGAGTTTAATACATTAGAGGGATTCTTGCTAGCAAATCTTTCATGCAGTTTCCTGCTGTACGACCTGAGCTGATTTTCATGCCGGGAAGCATTGAGAGCAGTGTTCAGACAATGGTTTAAGCACTGGAGAATTTCGAGATCCCGCCCCTGGTCGATATGTACTGTCACTGGGAAACCCTCGCAAATAGTTTATTGATGAGCTTGAGCGAAAATCCAAGAGCCCCTTCCAAGGTTGAAAATTGTCGGAAAGAGGACATGGTCGTGTCGAAAAGTTGTCGTCAAGTGAGTTTTAAAAGCCTGTAGATTGTAGTAAGACCGGAGGAGAGGTTCTGGAAAAGAATGAGTTAGAGTAGAAGGGGTGCAATTAAAATACTGGACTACCACCAACAACAACAACTTGTATTTATACAGCGCCTTTAACGTAGTAAAACGTCCCAAGGCACTTCACAGGAGCGATTATCAAACAAAATTTGACACCGAGCCACATAAGGAAATATCAAGACAGATGACCAAAAGCTTGTTCAAAGAGGTAGGTTTTAAGGAGCGTCTTAAAAGAGGAAAGAGAGGTAGCGAGGCGGAGAGGTTTAGGGAGGGAATTCTAGAGCTTAGGGCCTAGGCAACAGAAGGCACGGCCACCAATGAGATCATGAATTCATCCCAGATATCATGAGTTCAAATCCCACCATGGCAATTTATGAAAACTCAATTCAAGAAATCTGGTAGATTATGGACCAGAAACAATGTCCACGAAAGCTGCCGGATTGTTGTAAAAACCCAATTGGTTCACTAATGACCTACAGGGAAGGGGATCGCCACCCCTACCTGGTTTAGCCTGCACATGACTCCAGTCTACACCATGTGATTGAATCTTGAAGCTCTCAGGGCAACTAAGGATAGGCAAGCGTTGTCGACATCGTAAGAACAAATGAAAAATAATTGAAGAAAAGTCTTGATTTGAATACAGTGAGGGTGTAATAAGGAAGAAAGAGTTTGTCGGGAGGTGTATTTGGAGCTTAGGAGGACCCAGGGAGAAAAGTTCCGAAGAGCACAGACCATAAATTGATGAAAGAGAAGAAAGGTTGCGATGGAGAGAGGTTGCAGGCTGGAGATGAGAGAATCAGATAGCAAGTTCTTGAGGTAACAATAAAAGGTGTTCGAGAAATCTCCTCAGAAATGAATATATTTTTGACATTCTCAGGATGTGGGTGATGTCGCCAAGGCTACATTTATTGCCCAACCCTTGCTGCCCTGTAAATGTGATCTGGGTATTATTATTCACCCGACGCAGCCCTTGTGGAGATGGTGCTACCATGATGGAGTTAGAAAGAGGATTCCAGGACACTGACCCAGCGACGAATGAGTTAAAGTATTGAAGTGCTGGACAGGCTCGGGCTATTGAGGAGAAAAGCAGTGTTTGGCATAAAAGGAGTTTTTTTTCTTGGAGTTAGCTCTCGCAATGAGGAGAAATGCGAGTTCCTTTGAAGATCAGAAGAAATAGCGAGGGGCAGAATGTCAGCAGATAGAGAATGAGTAAGAAAAGAACATGTCTACAGCTGTTCTTAAAGGCGCAGCATTTGTGAAGTTTATACACTTATCAACCTGCAGGCACAAGTCTGGCTATCATCAAAAAAGTAAGTAGGTATTTGAGAGCCATGAAGGAAATGGCACCTCACACAGGAGCCATGTCACCAGGAAGTAAAGTATTGCACACGGGGCCACTTCACAAGCAAGGGTTCTACAACTTGAACAGATTTTCTCAAAATGTGATTTAATAACCAGGTTTCCACTCCCAAAGAGGTCGCTGATAAATCCATTCGGGAATTCAAGAGAAACTTCTTCATCCAGAGAGTGGTGAGAATGTGAAACTCGTTACCACAGGGAGTGATTGAGGCGAATAGCATAGATACATTTAAGGGGAAGCTAGATGAGTACACGAGGGAGAAAGGAATAGAAGGATATGCTGGTAGAGTGAGATGAAGAGGGGCGGGCGGAGGCTCGTGTGGAGCATAAACACCAACACGGACCAGTTGGGCCGAATGGCCTGTTCCTGTGCTGTAAATACTATGTAACTTTGTAAAGAAAGAGGAATAAAAAGAAAGCAATTTTTAAGCAATAAGCCTCAATCTATCTATAATATTATTGGGGGCTTTGAAAGTGAATATACATTTTTTTCTTTTTTAGTTTAAAATCCTGAAACAATTTAATTTTTGACAGGAGAATTGATGTGAATGATATCTATGAAAGCGCTTTTCACGACCTCAGGACGTCCCAAAGCGCTTTACAGTCAATGAAGTGTTTTTTGAAGTGTAGTTACTGTTGTAATGTGGGAAACGCGGCAGCCAATTTGCGCACAGCAAGCTCCCACAAACAGCAACGCGATAGCGACCAGGTAATTGCTTCAAGTGATGTTTGTTGAGCGATAAATATTGGAATGGGGTTGTTTATTTATGACGTTTATGTTCATTAAAGCAGCAGTGTGCTTATTTATTGTCCTAGTGACAGATGTCTCCCGTTCCCCCCCTTCACTGCCCTCACCCTCTCTCAGAAATACTGGGGAAATTTTCACCTTTACCGCGCGGGGAGTAATCTGGCGGAGCCGATCGCCCGCCCATTATAGAACCCGCCCGGCTGTTGTTTCCAACTTCATTGGAACGGAAACCGGGCGGGTTCTATAAAGGGCGGGCAATCTGTACCGCCACAGTACCCCCCAGATGGTAAAGACAAAATCTACCCCACTAATCTGGTTGGGTTGTCACTCCCAATGTGCAGGCCTGGGGTTTAGGAGTCTGGGCCTATGAAACCCTGATCAACATTTGAACAATTGCCCGCCTTCATCTCCCACATGGCAGATAGAGAGAAACATTTCCTCTGGTGGGAGAGTCCAGAACAAGGTGGTGTAACTTTAAAATTAGATCGAGGTCGTTCAGAGGTGAGGCCATAAAGGGTAGCGGAAATCTGGAACTCTCCCCCACCAAAAAAACTGTGGAGGTTGGGGGACAATTGCAAATTTCAGAACTGAGATGGATAGATTTTTGTTGGGTAAGGGTATTAAGGCTTATGGAACCAAGTGGGGTAGATGGAGTTAAGATACAGATCAGCCATGATCGAAATGAATGTCAGAACGGGCTCGAGGGGCTGAATGGCCTCCTCCTGTTCCTTTGTTCCCCAGACCACTCTAACAGGCCAAACTATTAGGGAGCCATGTGTTCCAAACATAAACATAGAAGATAGGAGCAGGAGCAGGCCATTCGGCCCCTCGAGCCTGCTCCGCCATTCGATGAGATCATGGCTGATCATCCAAACTTAGTACCCTGTCCCTGCCTTCTCCCCATATCCCTTGATACCTTTAGCTTTAAGAAATATATCTAACTCATTCTTGAATATATTTAATGACTTGGCCTCAACTACCTTCTGTGGTAGAGAATTCCACAGGTTCACCACTCTCTGGGTGAAGAAATTCTTCCTCATTTCTGTCCTAATCTGTTCCGAATCCGATTTTCTCCCCATGGTCACTTTATTCCCCACTGGACTGTCCTTTACCCCTCTGGGTTTCCCTTCTCCCCCATGTTGCATGAATAAATGGATTTATTGATGTAATCCCAGTATACAAGGGGAGCGAAGTCATTTATTTAGCTGCACGCAGTGGATAAGGACAACGCTGCTCATTTATTTAGCTTTCAGGAAGCAATCAAAAACTGCTTAGTGCAGTGCCTCTGAGAACATCTCTGACAAGCTTCTTTCAAAGGCCTGCTTGGCAGAAAGTTGGGGAGCCTGAACCCCTCTGGAGTACGAGGCCGATCCGAATTAGGATAAGGGAAAATGATCCGACTCTCTCCGCTCCGGGAATTGGAGCCCGATCGGACTGCCTGCCGAGCCAGTTTCCTGGTGTTCTGAGGTTCTCTTCATATTTGGCCGGGTTCTGGAATATTCCAGTCACACAATTTTTGAAGCAACGAGTAAACGTTCCGAAAAAGCCGAGTTTGTGTCTGAATCTGAGAAGAGCTCATTCGAGAAAGAGAGAAAATTCTCACCTCAGCTCTCTTTGTTTCACATCTTTTGGAACAGACTGCAGCACAGCCTCTGTGAATAACCCTCATTAACACCTTGTTTTTAAGCTTACATTTTCGAACTCCGAATAGCAGTGACACGAGCAACAATTTTATGTAAACCCGAGTGTGTCAGGACTCTGCTACAGGGATGCCAACTGCTCCCTCATTACAGAACACTCCTTGGGAACTAGGCTGCATGACTGCTCTAATGAGAGAATAGCACAGAAACAAAGCACGGAATGAAAGCGTTCAGAAGCCAGTGCCCAATCGCCCTATAGCAGAGCGTTCTAACTGAGAGCTTTATAATCCTGGGGGTGGAGTTTGCTCAGTTTGCTTCGGCGTTAATCGCCCGAGATCGACGTAACCGGCGCAAAAGTTGCGGAATTTTAAGCGCAAGTTACGTTCAGCGCTAGTCGAGTTTCTGCGATCTTTTGCGCGAGTTCAAGGAACATGGGGGGTGAAATTGGAAGCCTTTGCGCTTAAAATGTAACATATTCGGTGGGGGGGATTCGCGGCGGCGCTCCGGCGTTGCGCCCCGATCCCCTTCACCCGGAGATTGTGAGGTCATCGCCGTGCGCGTCGCCCCAGACCCGAAAATGACCTCCGCCCCCTGCAGCAGCGCCGGTCGATAACACTGACGGCTGCAGGAGGCGAGCGTCGGGAGGCTGGCCGCTTCGGGGGCGATGATTAAAGGCGAGGTGGCCGAGGTAAGCAAAAAAAAACAACTTACCTTTCTTGTTTCAGTTTTTCTTGTGGGTTCCTGCCCACGATGCTTGAGTGCCGGGCTGATCGCGCGGGATGGCGGCTGCCTTGGTGGGCCAGGTAGGTACTTTTTAAATTGCAGAGCCTGCAGCGATGGCCCTTCCCTTTAAGGGAGGGAAGGAGCCTTTGAACGCGGCGGCGCTGCACGGCCCAGTGTGCAGCGCTGCGGAAGCCTCCGCCCCGCTCTCCGACGTTAGCGCCCTAAGAAGGAGGCAGAGTGCTTGATTTAGCGCTCCACTCCCCTCTTGCAGCGCTTAAACTCAATTTCGCGGTCGCCGGCGCTACGGCCGCTAAAGTTAGCGCCCAGGCGATCTTAGCGCCCCAAAATGGTCGATACCAAATTTTTCTCCCCTCGTGCGCACAAAACTGGCCACGCCCACCAGGATGAATTAATCACCATGGCGAGTTTACGCTAATTGCGCTCGTTTGCAGGCCTTCGAGGGGGCTCCAAGAATTAAGCTGGTTCTTTTGGGCACAAGGACACTAATAGGAACATTTTAACAGCGTTTGAATGTATTTTTTAAATTACTGAGAAACTGAACTAGCAAATGGTTCTGTATACTTTTTAAAAAGTCCTTTTCAGTAATTTAAAATCTGGATACTCACAGCTGGTGGACTAGACACTTAAAAATGCTTCTTTTTTGTGAGAAGCCCATTTTCAGCTGTATTCATTTGCGTTCGGCGATATGCAAACGGAAACTCGAGAAAATACTTTTGAAAATAGGCGCAATTTTGGGCGGTAATTTGCGCCCGGATCGCTCCCAAAGCGAAAACTCTCCCCTCGGAATGTGTGACAGAAAGAGCGTTCTAACTGAGAGTCTGGTAATGAGCATTGAGGTGCAATAGAGAGAGCAATCTATCCGAGAGCCTTATAATGAAGGTGAGTGTAAGAGAGAGGCCGAGAGCCTTATAATGAAGGTATTAGGGAAAGCATAATAATCGAGAGCTTCATAATGAAGACGTGTTTAGAAAGAAAGGCTTGCATTTCTATAGCGCATTTCACAACCTCAGGATGTCCCAAGTGCTTTACAGCCGACATAGCACTTTTTGAAGTATAGTTGCTGTTGTGATGTGGGAAACGCGGCAGCCAATATGCGCACAGCAAGCTCCCACAAACAGCAATGTGATAATGATCGGATAATTTGTTTTACTGATGTTGGTTGAGGGATAAATATTGGCCAGCTCCCCAGCTCTTCTTCGAAATAGTTCCGCGCGATCTTCCACGTCCACCTGAGAAGGTAGACGGGGCCTCGGTTTAACATCTCGTGCAAAAGACGGCACCTCTGACAGTGCAGCGCTCCCTCAGTCCTGCACCGGAGTATCAGCCGAAATTTTGTCGAGTCTCTGGAGCAGTACTTGAACCCACAGCTCAGGGGCGAGAGAGCCACCAACTGAGCGACGGCTGACACCAGGGCTGACAGTGAGAGTGAAGCACAAGTGGGTTGCACGCCCCTCTTGCCAAAGTACACTCTGGGTGACTTTTCACCCAAATTGAATGACACAGTCAGTGCCCATGCAAAGCCAAAGCTGCTCCACGCCAATACAATCTTGCTCACCTAAAGGACATCGGTAACAGTGGTCCTGCTTTGAGGTTGATGCTTTTCAAGGAAGCTCTCCTTTGTCTCAGGATTTTCCTGGCCTGTACTTCAAGTCCAAAGCATTCCAAGTCCACAATGGCCACCCCTTGCTGAGAGTTGACCTGCGATTGGTCTGCTGAGAGTTTAATGGGACACATTCAGTACTCTCCACAGGAAACCAGAAGCATTGTACGGGGGAAGAGGGGAATTAGAAAGGAACCACATAAATATTGAAACTGAAAAACTGTTCACTTCAAAAACACACTGAGCTACTCGACACAGTAGGACTAAAGAGGCCTGATTTTAGATGGTGGGATGGCCTTCAGATCTCACATCTCTAATAATGAACAAGGGCAAATAAAGCTGGATCCCAATGAAAAGCACCCAATGATATCAGCTCCAATCGGATGGAAATTGGACATAGCTACTCGGTGAAAGAATACAGCCCGTAATTGAGAATGTCCATTGTTCCTCCATATTGATCGTGTGCACTGATGGATATTTTATGCTGCAGCCTGGGGGGAAGGTCATTATCAGAGTTAAACAATGAGTTGTGAACAGGAAAATGGCAGGCCTGTATGTTTACAGCATACCCTTTCTCTCTCATTATATATGTATATATATTTTTGTCAGGTAATAGGTGACTTTCGGTGCGATACAGGGCTGTATTTGAAGTAAGCAAGAGGTCATAAACCCAAGAGCAAAGGTTTGGCTTTGAAGATTGGTAAAATCCTCACGATTCAGTCATCACCTTGTATAACAGTTAATTCATCATCCGGTGGAAACGGGATAACGCCAGGAAGACGAAATGGCGCCTTTTTTCCATGACGGATGGCAGAATAAGCCCTCTCGAAGACCTTACAAGAGATTGCTCCATTGTCTATACATAGCGGCATTGTAAATCCATTCATAAAGATTTCCTCGATACTTTTTAAATTCATTTTCGGGATGTGGGCGTCGCTGGCACGGTTGGCATTTATTGCTCATCCTCTAGTTGCCCTGAGAAGATGGTGGTGGGCCTTCTTCTTGAAGCGCTGCTGCGGTTATATACAACGGAGTGGCTCGCTAGGCCATTTCAGAGGGCAGTTCAGAGTCGACCACGTTGGGTGTGAGACTGGAGTCACATATAGGCCAGACCGGGTAAGGACGGCAGGTTTCCTTCCCTAAAGGACATCAGTGAACCAGTTGGGTTTTTATGACAATTCGACAGCTTCATGGTCACTTTTACTGATGTTTAAAATTTTGTTTTTGGACCTCAGCTAGTTACAATCTATATCAATGACTCAGATGAGGGGACCGAGTGTAATATATCCAAGTTTGCTGACGATACAAAGCTAGGTGGGACAGTAAGGTGTGAGGAGGAGGCGAAGAGGCTGCAAAGGAATATAGACCGGTTAAGTGATTGGGCAAGAAGGTGGCAGATGGAGTATAATGTGGGGAAGTGTGAAATGATCCACTTTGATAGGAAGAATAAAAAAGCAGAATTTTTTAAAAGGCGAGTGACTAATCAGTGTTGGTATTCAGAGAGATTTGGGGCTCCATGCAGGTTAACATGCAGGTACAGCAAGCAATTAGGAAAGCAAATGGTATGTTAGCCTTTATTGCAAGGGGGTTAGAGTATAAGAATAAGGAAGGCTTGCTGCAATAATATAGGGCTTTGGTGAGACCACATCTGGAGTACTGTGTACAGTTTTGGTCTCCTTACCTAACGAAGGATTAACTTGCCATAGAGTGGGTGTAACAAAGGTTCACTAGATTGATTCCTGGGATGAGAATGCTGTCCTATGAGGAGAGATTGAGTAGAATGGGCCTATAGTCTCTGGAGTTTAGAAGAATGAGGTGATCTCATTGAAACGTATAAAATTCTTAGAGGGCTTGACAGGGTAGATACTGAGAGGCTGTTTCCCCTGGCTGGTGAGTCTTGAACTAGCTGCCATAGTCTCAGAATAAGGGGTCGGCCATTTAGGACTGAGATGAGGAGAAATTTCTTCACTCAGAGGGTTGTGAATCTTTGGAATTCTCTACCCCAGAGGGCTGTGGAGGCTCAGTCGTTGAGTATATTCAAGATTGAGATCGATAGATTTTTGGACTCTGGGGGAACCAAGGGATCGGGCAGGAAAGTGGAGTTAATGTAAAAGTTCAGCCATGATCTTATTGAATGGCGGAGCAGGCTCGTATGGTTTACTCCTGCTCCTATTTCCTATGTTCTTATGTTCTAAAAACTGAATTTAAATTCTCAATCGGCCACAGGGTGGGGTCAGCCATGGCTCAGTTGATAGCACTCTCACCTCTGAGTCAGAACATTGTGGGTTCAAGTCCCACTCCAGAGACTTGAGGACAAAAATCCAGGTTGATACTCCAGTGCAGTGCTGAGGGAGTGCTGCACTGTCAGAGGTGCCGTCTTTCAGGTGAGACTTTAAACCGAGGCCCCGTCTGCTCTCTCAGGTGGATGTAAAAGATCCCATGGCACTATTTCGAAGAAGAACAGAGGGAGTTCTCCCCGGTGTCCTGGGCCAATATTTATCCCTCAATCAACATCACTAAAAACAGATTATCTGGCACACTGCTGCTTGTAGGAGCTTGCTGTGTGCAAATTGGCTGCTGCGTTTCCTACATTACAACAGTGACTCCACTTCAAAAGTATTTAATTGGCTGTAAAGTGCTTTGGGATGTCTGGTGGTTGTGAACGGCGCTATAGAAATGTACGTCTTTCTTTTACATTGGGTACCGTCCCAAACACTTTAAATTTAAAATTCTTGTCCTTGCTTTTAAATCCCTCCATGGTCTTCCTCCTCCCTATCTATGTAACCTCCTCCAGCCCTACAATTCCCCACCCAGAACTTGTCAGTCCTCTGACTCTGGTCTCTTGTGCATCCCCGCTCCTTTCCCTCCAAGACTGGCAGATGTGCTTTCAGCTACCTAGATCCCAAACTTTGGAACTCCTGCCCATAACACCTCCACCTTATTTTCCTCAGCTAAAACTTGTAAAAACACTCATCTCTTTGACCAAGCTTTTGGTTCCTCCCTCTAAATGCCTCCTTCTGTGGCTCAGAATCTCTTTCCTTTGCCTCTGTGAAGCAGCTTGGGATGTTTTTCTATGTTAAAGGCGCTATACAAATGCATGTTGCTATTTCCTGTTCAATGCTTTTCCCAAAACTCAATTATCCTTTGTGTAAAAAGTTTCACCTCATAACTTCCTCATTTCGAACTCTAGTCTCCTGGGATTTGTAGCCTTAACTTGGGCAGATGTAGTTAGTTTTGGTCCAAGGTCAAATAGTCTTTCAGCAGGATTTGATTGTCTAATAAGAAGATATCCAGTTGTCAAAATAATGACAAAAAATTCTGGAAATCTCTGTAACCTGCTCCAGCCTTACAACCCTCCAATAATTCCGTGTTCCTTCAATTCTGGTCCCTTGTGCATCCCTGATTTCCTTCGCTCCCCCAATCTGTTTCCATGCGTCTGCTGCCCTTGTCCTTCCAGGTTGTGGAGGTGGCGGGTTTGGGAGGTGCTGTTGAAGAAGCCTTGGCGAGTTGCTGCAGTGCATCTTGTGGATGGGACGCACTGCAGCCACGGTGCGATGCAACAACCCAGCAAGGTTACTCCAACAGCACCTCCCTCCCCTGCGGCCTCTATCACGAGATAAAGAAGAGCAGCAATGTCGTGAGAATGCCATCACCTCCAAGTCATCCAATTCTGGCCTCTTGCACACCCACCATTGGCGGCCGTGCCTTCAGCTGCCTGGGCCCCTGAGCTCTGGAATCCCTCCCTAAACCTCTCCGCCACTCTTTCCTCCTTTAAGATGCTCCTTAAAACCTACCTGTTTGACCAAGGTTTTGATTAGGGGAGTTCTCCCCAATATTTATCCCTCAATCAACATCACTAAAAAACAGATTATCTGGTCATTATCACATTGCTGTTTGTGGGAGCTTGCTGTGCACAAATTGGCAGCCGTGTTTCTTACATTACAGCAGTGACTACACTTCAAAAGTACTTCATTGGCTGTAAAGTGCTTTGGGATGTTCTGAGGTCATGAAAGGCGCTATAGAAATGCGAGTCTTTTCTTTCTGTTATTATCTGTCCTAATATCTCCATACATGGCTCGGTGTCAAGTTTTGTCTGATAACGCGCCTGTGAAGTGCCTTGGGGATGTATTACTACGTTAAAGGTACTGTATAAATTCAAGTTGTTGAAATACAGAGCAGGTCAGTGAGCATCTACAAAGAAAAATTAACAGTTTAATGATTGAGGTGTAGATGATTCCTTAGAACAGAACTGAGGAAGGGTTTAACCAGGGGTGGATTAAGACACGAGCCTAGGCCCAGGGCTCCAGCCAACTATGGGCCTCGCCCTGTGCATATATTGGTCTACTGATCAAACTCACCACAATGCAGGAAAACTGCACTCACACCCCAGATCAAAATATTTTAGCATTTAAAAATCCTGTCAGAAGGGGGCGATGCAGAGGTAGCAGATTTGTTGTGACAGATATACTGACACTTGCCATTGCAGTTCACGTTTGTCTTTCAATGGATCGGGAGTGGGGAATTGCGGAGGGCAATGTTCCCTTTAGTTACTTTTTTTTGGGTGCGCGGCCCCTTTAATGGGCAGCGCGGCCCATTCAAATTGACGCGCATGCACGGTTTTTCCATTGTAACGCCGTTGAGCGACCTGCACAGAACCTCCAGACCGCCGTGCGGTGGCGCTGCTTAACAGGAACATTGGTGGAGGGGCCTCGCTCTTGAGCGCCGCAATAATTCTTACTCCAGCTCTGGGTCTTACACAATCATAGAATCTTACAGCACAGAAGGAGGCCATTCGGCCCATCGTGCCTGTGCCGGCTCTTTGAAAGAGCGATCCAATTAGCCCCACTCCCCCCTGCTCTTTCCCCATAGCCCTGCAAATATTTCCTTTTCAAGTATTTATCCAATTCCCTTCTGAAAGTTACTATTGAATCTGCTTCCACCGCCCTTTCAGGCAGCGCGTTCCAGATCACAACAACTCGCTGCGTAAATAAATTTCTCCTCATCTCCTACAGCCTAATCCCCTTTGTGTTCAAAAATAATGCCTAGTTCTGTTGAGTAGGAAGCGAGTAACTTGTCCAGTGTAGCACTTTGTCCTATAGATATTATGAAAGGGCTTGATGGGGGAGACATAGAGAAGATGTTTCCACTTGCGGAGGAGACCAGAACTAGGGGCCATAAATCGCAGATAGTCACTAATAAATCCAATAGGAATTCAGAAGAAACTTCTTTACCCAGAGAGTGGTGAGAATGTAGAACTCGCCACCACGAGGAGTAGTTGAGGCGACTAGCCTGGATGCATTTAAGGGGAAGTTAGATAAAACACATGAGGGAGAAAGGAATAGAGGGATATGTTGATGGGGTTAGATGAAAAGGGGTGGGAGAGGCTCGTGTGGAGCATAAACACCGGTATGGACCTGTTGGGCCGAATAGCCTGTTTCTGTGCTGTAAATACTAGGTGAGATACGTGAGATGGAGTGCGATGGTCTTGGAAGTCTATGGTCTGTTGATCTTAGGCGAGGTGGCTGTAGGGGAGACTGCAACCTAGCTACGCACGCGTGGGCTAGGGAGTGGACAAATATCAGCCAAGGTTCTGATGGCTGTCCAGGTGGCAGTCAGGTGAGAATAGGATCAAGCTCGGCCGTGATAGCCCACCGACCCTCACTGACCGGCCTCACAAGCGGCAACTTTAGTGAGCTTTCAGTAAGATGCCGGCACCCAAGGGGCTGCTCGGCTGCAAGAGGCAGCATCTCAGGACAGGAGACAAACCGGAGATAAAAAAAATGGATCGTGAAGAAACGACCATGGAGGTGTTTGCACAGTGTAGCTGAGAGAGGGAGTCATGCCTTCCATTTAATGAGCCTATCTGGCCTTGGTGAGATTGGTAATTATACTCAGTGACAGGTACAAGCGTGACGGGATCCAAAGGGTCATAAAGTAAATCGACCTTGAGGACTGGGAGGTGCAGTGGATTAGACTTTCACCCCCTGAGATCTGGGTTCAAAAATCCAGCCCAGAATAATGGGTTGTAAGCTTACTCTTTCTTCCATCGAAAGGGTTTCGATGCGAATTCGGGGAACCATCCACAGCACAGCACTGCCCTTACTTTGGTGCTATATTGGTAATCTAACTCGGAATGCCACAGAATGGCCGGTGTGGGAAACATCACACTGGGGTACGGTGGGCGGGGTGGGGCGGGGGAGGGGGGCGGGGGAGGGTGGCGGGGGAGGGTTGCGGGGGAGGGGGGCGGGGGAGGGGTGCGGGGGAGGGGTGCGGGGGAGGGGGGCGGGGGAGGGGTGCGGGGGAGGGGGGCGGGGGAGGGGGGCGGTCTGCTGTACTGGTGCTGGAGCTGAGGCCCGGTGTTCAGTCAGAAGAGATGGCGCTTTGCTCAGCACCACTACTTTAGACCTGAATTGGGGATGTTTCATGTCGACACTGGGGTACCAAAAATTGAAGAACAGTTCATCTTGAAGAACAACGAGAAATGTTGTTTAAAACCAGACTCGACTGAGAAATTCTAGTCATACCCTGAACCCCTCCGCCCGAACCCCTCCCCCTGAACCCCTCCCCCGCCCGACCCCCATTCCTGACTCCTCCCCCTCCATCAAACCTCCCCCTGCGACCCATCTCCCTCCCTGACCCCGCCTCCCTCCCTGACCCCTCACCCTCTGACCCCCCCACTACCCCTCACCCTCCATCAAACCCACCCCTCCCCCTCTAAACTTCCCCTTTGCTGACCCCCCTCTCCCTCACCCCTGCGCTTCCGGGACACCTCCCCGCCTCCCTAACCCTCTTTTCCCTCCCTGACCCATCCCACTCCCTAACCAATGTTCCCTTTAAATTATTTTTTAGGGTGCACGACCCCTGTAACGGGTTGGGCGGCCCATTCAAATTTCTGCGCATGCCCGGTTTTCCCGATTGTAAAGCCGGCAAGCGGCCTGCGCGGCACCTCCAGGCCGCCACGCGGCCACGCAGCCTAACGGGAACATTGTCCTAACCCCTCCTCCCGCTCCCTATCCTCTCGCCCTCCCTCCTCCTTGCCCCCTCCTCCTCCGACCCCTCCTCATCCCATCACTGACCACTCCCCCCCTGACCTATCCTCCCTGACCCCTCCTCCTCTGAACCCTCCTCATCCCCTCACTGACCACTCCCCCCGACCTCTCCTCCCTGACCCCTCCTCCTCTGACCCCTCCTCACCCCCTCACTGACCACTCTCCCCCGACCTCTCCTCCTGACCCCTCCTCCTCTGACCCCTCCTCACCCCCTCACTAACCACTCCCCTCCGACCTCTCCTCCCTGACCCCTCCACCTCTGACCCCTCCTCACCCCCTCACTAACCACTCCCCTCCGACCTCTCCCCCTGACCCCTCCTGCTCTGACCCCTCCTCACCCCCTCACTAACCACTCCCCCGACCTCTCCTCCCTGACCCTCCTCCTCCTCTTACCCCTCCTCACTAACCACTCCCCCCGACCTCTCCTCCCTGACCCCTCCTCCTCCGACCCCTCCTCATCCCATCACTGACCACTCCCCCCCTGACCTCTCCTCCCTGACCCCTCCTCCTCTGACCCCTCCTCATCCCCTCACTGACCACTCCCCCCGACCTCTCCTCCCTGACCCCTCCTCCTCTGACCCCTCCTCACCCCCTCACTGACCACTCTCCCCCGACCTCTCCTCCTGACCCCTCCTCCTCTGACCCCTCCTCACCCCCTCACTAACCACTCCCCTCCGACCTCTCCTCCCTGACCCCTCCACCTCTGACCCCTCCTCACCCCCTCACTAACCACTCCCCTCCGACCTCTCCCCCTGACCCCTCCTGCTCTGACCCCTCCTCACCCCCTCACTAACCACTCCCCCCACCTCTCCTCCCTGACCCCTCCTCCTCCTCTTACCCCTCCTCACTAATCACTCCCCCCCGACCTCTCCTCCCTGACCCCCTCCTCCTCTGACCCCTCCTCACCCCCTCACTAACCACTCCCCCCCGACCTCTCCTCCCTGACCCCTCCTCATCTGACCCCTCCTCATCCCCTCACAAACCACTCCCCCTGACCTCTCCCCCCTGACCCCTCTTCCTCTGACCCCTCCTCATCCCCTCACAAACCACTCCCCGACCTCTCCTCCCTGACCCCTCTTCCTCTGACCCCTCCTCATCCCCTCACAAACCACTCCCTCGACCTCTCCCCCCTGACCCCTCCTCCTCTGACCCTTCCTTCCCAATCCCTCCTACAAAGAGGCAGTAACACCAACTGATTCAGCACAACTGAGAGGAAATGTTCACTTCCCTCCACCTTGATAAGTGCACAACCAAAAGGGCCAAAGCGCCAGCGATATCGCACAGAACAGATCCACTGGTATCAGAGATCACTCCAACTGAAGACCAGGCTGTCTGTCAGTGGGGGTGGTCCCAGGAACATTGCCCCCGCCTCCCCCGGCAGCGATGATGGTTACACCCTGTGGGTCAGTCAGGAACTGCTGTCTGATCAAGCGCTGCTCCTCAATCAGGATATTGAAAGGCCCGAGTTACGAAGAGTTGCCTGCTTCCAATTCTCTCAGAAGGGTTCTCCGTGCAATCACCCACTGGGACGTCAGATGCATCTCTGCATTAAACCAGTCAAATGTCGAAAGAGTACATTTCAGTTCATCCTTTTCATAATTCTAAAGAGTAGAAATATAAAACACCGTACAGATACGCCGTCTAAACATCGGATATACACCGTACAGATACACCCTCTAAACATCGGATATACACCGTACAGATACACCCTCTAAACATCGGATATACACCGTACAGATACACCCTCTAAACATCGGATATACACCGTACAGATACACCCTCTAAACATCGGATATACACCGTACAGATACATCCGCTGAACAACTGCTACTTACCATGATATAGCTACTTTACGATTTGATTTGATACTTCATCGTTATCTGTCCTTTCATTCTAACTTTAACGGGTGGAACATCGTGGGAATGCGCCCACAACTTCCCGATACCCATTCCGATGGGTGAGGCTTTGTGCCGGGAGCACACATTCGAAAACTGGTCCCTGTGGGGTAAAGTTCACTCAACAGGACCCCAACGACATGATTTAACACCAGCTGCACCACTGCCTCGAAATCAAGCCTCGATGCACCATCTCCCACCATAACTCATTCTTACTCGAGACCGCAAAACCTATGCAACTCCTTGCCCGTTTCAGCCTGCCCTTCGTCCGAAAACCTACCGTCTTTTAAGACCTCGACTTGGTGTCTTCTGGCCAACGGATCTCGACTTACTTCCCTTTTGGGCCTTGGTGGGAATGTTGAAGTCTTTGGCCTTTACCTGGGTCTCTCAGGTACGGTCACCAACCCTCCAGGATTGGCCTGGAGTCTCCAGGAATGGAAGATTAACCTCCAGGACACTGCTGCAAGAAAAATCATTAAGCTAATAAGAAAATTTAGGGGGTAAAAATTGGGTAGCGCCCCCTTTGGGGCACTACCTTCGCCAGGGCGCTAATTTTAGCGCACTGAAAAAGTTAGTGCCCCCGTGGCCGATTTTCCCAGGTAGCACCCCGAGAGGGAGGAGGGACGTTACTGGAAGCGCCCCGTGTCCCTCTTGGGGCGCTGTGAGCCAATATCGCGGCGTTACGTGCCGCAGTGCCACGCTCTGCAGCACGTCACGCCACGTTACTGCAGGCCTACTTCCCCTTATTAAAGGGGAGGGTCCTGGTGCCCAGCTGGGCCACCAGGGACCGGGAGTGCCGGCAAACGACCCCGGCACTCAAGAGGAGTGCCGGGCTCACGGAGAGCAACCGGTACCCCGCGGGGGGGGGCTTCACGGGGGCCGGGGACAGCAACAGGGGCAAGTGCTGGCAGGCGGCCAGCAACAAAAATGGCCGCCCGCCACCTCCCCTTTAACTGGCGCCGCCCCGGCCGCAGGTAGGCCCCCCTGACCCCAGCGGACATAGCGTCCAGCGGTAAGTCGGGGGGGGCGCCACCCAATATTACAGCCGGGGCGCGAGTGGGGCGTCTCTTAGACCGCTAACGGGAGGCGCAAATCAACCGAATTTAGCCCCGCTAGGTGTTTTATTCATTTTCTTTGAACACTTTCATTTTCCGGTTATAAAAATATTGGAGACGGGGGGAAAAGGCTGTTTGACTGAACGGGGAGATTGGAGGCAGGAGGTATGGTGACATCTCGAGGAACATGTCCAACCAGCGTTGGCGACCTGACTCTCAGGAGTAGGACTGCAGTGGTATAGCAAGCCTCTGCTGCATAAATTAAAACTAATCACTGTACTTCCACCCTTTTAGTCTCAATATCTCCTGTAACTGGTCTAATTTCATTGCTCCGAAGTGTTTGTTTGTACAATCTCCACGTACAGTTATATCCGGAAATACTTCCACTGCTTTTGCCATAAAATGTGCTAGAATTGTTTTTTTTTTAACAGGCTTACACATTTATAAATGACCGAATGGCACTATGTAACCACAAGTGTATTTAATCACACGTTCCACAGCTGACTCCAAATGATGAGCTTGCACAAAACATTTTGAGGGAAAGCAAGGAAAACGGATCTTTTAGAAAAAGCTGTTCAAGTGTGAAAGAAGAAAGAAAGAACTTGCATTTCTGTAGCGCCTTTCACGACCTCAGGATCTCCCAAAGTGCTTTCCAGCCAATGAAGTACTTTGTGAAGTGCAGTCGCTGTTGTAATGTAGGAAACACGGCAGCCAATTTGTGCACAGCAAGCTCCCACGAACAGCAATGTGATAATGACCACCTGATCTGTTTTTTTAGTGATGGTTGAGGGATAAATATTGGCCAGGACACCAGGCAGACCACCCTCGATCTTCTTTGAAATAGCTCCATGGAATCTTTTACATCCACCTGAGAGAGCAGACGGGGCGTTCCCTCAGTACTACACTGGGAGCGTCAGCCTAGATTTTTGCGCTCAGATCTCTGGAGTGGGGACTTGGACCCACAACCTTCTGACTCAGAGGCGAGAGAGAGAGAGTGCTACCCACTGAGCCATGCTGGCACCTAGATGAAGTACTAGATACTTGACATGCCTTGTTGTGGTAAAGTAAAAGCGAGCAGTGGGACTGACAGTCTTGGGAGCGTGGAGCAATGAACTCTTTAAAGGGATTTTGGCGGTCTCTGAAATTGTAAAAAGCAGAGCAGGAAATTTTCCCGGGGTTTCGGTCAACTTTCTCCCCTCCGCCAAAACCACCGACAAAAACAGATTAACTGGCCATTCATCTCATTTCTCATTGTGGGATGTCATTTTTTAAAATTCGTTCATGGGATGTGGGCATCGCTGGCAAGGCCCAGCATTTATTGCCCATCCCTAATTGCCCTTGAGGAGGTGGTGGTGAGCCGCCTTCTTGAACCGCTGCAGTCTGTGTGGTGAAGGTACTCCCACAGTACTGAAAGGGAGGGAGTTCCAGGATTTTGACCCAGCGACGATGAAGGATCGGCGATATACTTCTAAGTCAGGATGGTGTTGAACTTGGAGGGGAACTTGCAGATGGTGGTGTTCCCATGCGCCTGCTGCCCTTGTCCTTCTAGGTGGAAGAGGTCGCAGGTTTGGGAGGTGCTGCCGAAGAAGCCTTGGTGAGTTGCTGCAGTGCATCTTGTACACACTGCAGCCACGGTGCGCCGGTGGTGGAGTGAGTGAATGCTTAAGGTAGTGGATGGGGTGCCAATCAAGCGGGCTGCTTTGTCCTGGATGGTGTCGAGCTTCTTGAGTGTTGTTGGAGCTGCACTCATCCAGGCAAGTGGAGAGTATTCCATCACACTCCTGACTTGTGCCTTGTAGATGGTGGAAAGGCTTTGGGGGAGTCAGGAGGGGAGACACTCACCACAGAATACCCAGCCTCTGACCTGCTCATGTTGCCACAGTATTTATGTGGCTGGTCCAGTTAAGTTTCTGGTCAATGGTGACCCCCAGGATGTTGATGGTGGGGGATTCGGTCGATGGTAATGCCGTTGAATGTCAAGGGGCGGTGGTTAGACGCTCGCTTGTTGGAGATAGTCATTGCTTGGCATCATTGATGAAGAAAGGCTGCTGCGTTTGCCTACATCACAGCAGTCACTGCACTCCTGAAGTAATGCATTGTGTGCAGTACTATGGGTGTTTTGAGCATGTTGTGGTGCAACGTATAAATGTACGTGCTTGTAATTCTGTTCAGATGAAATCCAGCCTAGACTGGTGTGTCATTCTGCAGACACTGCACTCATTCAAGGTCTTTTAGTGCCCTGCTGAAGGGGCCGCATCGTGCCTATTACAAACGCTGTTGATATTGAGTTTGGTTGCTTGCAGCCAATCAGTTGCTCGTCCCGCCGCTGGCACTGGTGGTGCTCCCGGTGAAGGTATGCAGGGAGTGGCTGGGGCTGGAGAGCGGCATGGAGGCCGAAGACTTTTGATGATAAAGGATTGCAAGGGACGTGAGCCGGGAGTGCCGGGACCCTCTGGAAGTGAAGGGGACAACGTTCCTTCATGTACTGCATGGAGCCAGTCCAGAGGTTAAAGGCCAGTCTGTCCTCTGCACCCAGCCCTACCCAGCCCTACCAAGCACAACCCAGCCCTACCCAGCCCTACCCAGCCATACCCACCTCTACCCAGCCCAACCCAGCCCTACCCAAATCAACCCAGCCGCACCCAGCCCTACCCAGCCCTACCAAGCTCAACCCAGCCCAACCCAGCCCTACCCAGCCATACCCAACTCTACCCAGCTCAACCCAGCCCTACCCAAATCAACCCAGCCACACCCAGCCCTACCCAGCCCTACCAAGCTCAACCCAGCCCTACCCAAATCAACCCAGCCGCACCCAGCCCTACCCAGCCCTACCAAGCTCAACCCAGCCCTACCCAGCCATACCCACCTCTACCAAGCTCAAACCAGCCCTACCCAGCCATACCCACCTCTACCCAGCCCAACCCAGCCCTACCCAAATCAACCCAGCCCTACCCAAATCAACCCAGCTTCATCCAGCCCTACCAAACCCCAACCCAGCCCAACCCAGCCCTACCCAGGTACTCCCACTGCATGGAGCCAGTCCAGAGGTTAAAGGCCAGCCTGTACTCTGCACCCAGCCATACCCACCTCTACCCAGCCCTACCCAGCCCAACCCAGCCCTACCCTGCAAAACCCAGCCCTACCCAGCCCAACCCTGCCTGACCCTGCAAAACCCAGCCATACCCAGCCCAACCCAGCCCTACCCTGCAAAACCAAGCCCTACCCAGCCCTACCCTGCAAAACCCAGCCCTACCCAGCCCAACCCAGCCCTACCCTGCAAAACCCAGCCCTACCCAAATCAACCCAGCCGCACCCAGCCCTACCCAGCACAACCCAGCCCTACCCAGCTCAACCCAGCCCTACCCAAATCAACCCAGCCGCACCCAGCCCTACCCAGCACAACCCAGCCCTACCCAGCTCAACCCAGCCCTACCCAAATCAACCCAGCCCTACCCAGCTCAACCCAGCTCAACCCAGCCCAACCCAGCCCAACCCAGCTCAACCCAGCCCAACCCAGCTCAACCCAGCCCTACCCAGCCCAACCCAGCCCTACCCTGCAAAACCCAGCCCTACCCAAATCAACCCAGCCGCACCCAGCCCTACCCAGCACAACCCAGCCCTACCCAGCTCAACCCAGCCCTACCCAAATCAACCCAGCCGCACCCAGCCCTACCCAGCACAACCCAGCCCTACCCAGCTCAACCCAGCCCTACCCAAATCAACCCAGCCCTACCCAGCTCAACCCAGCTCAACCCAGCCCAACCCAGCCCAACCCAGCTCAACCCAGCCCAACCCAGCTCAACCCAGCCCAACCCAGCCTAACCCAGCTCTACCTAGCCCTACCCAGCCCAACCCAGCTCAACCCAGCTCTACCCAGCTCTACCCAGCCCAACCCAGCTCAACCCAGCCCTACCAAGCTCTACCCAGCCCAACCCAGCCCAACACAGTCTAACCCAGCTCTACCAGCCCTACCCAGCCCTACCCAGCCCAACCCAGCCCTACCCAGCTCAACCCAGCTCTACCCAGCCCTATCCATCCCACCCAGCAATACCCAGCCCTACCCAGTCCAATCCAGCTCCACCCACCTCTACCCAGCCCTACCCAGCCCAACCCAGCCCATGCAAGCCCTACCCAGCCCAACCCAGCCCATGCAAGCCCTACCCAGCCCAAGCCAGCTCTACCCAGCCCAACCTAGCTCTACCCAGCCCAACCCAGCCTAACCCAGCTCTACCCAGCCCAACTCAGCTCTACCCAGCCCTACCCAGCCCTACCCAACCCTAGCCAGCCCTATCCACCCATCTGCTACCCTACCCAGCAAAACCTGGGTCCCCTCGTTCTTGATGCCCCCACCAGAGGAAATAGTTTCTCTCTATCTACCCTATCATTTTAAACACCTCAATCAGATCACTCAGATCACTCCTCACTCTCCTAAACTCGAGGGAATACAAGCCTAGTCTATGCAACCCGCCCTCATAATTTAACCCCGTTAGCCCCGGTATCATTCTGGTGAATCTGTGCTGCTCCCCCTCCAAGGCCTATATGTCAATCCCGAGGTGCGGTGCCTGGACCTGAACACAGTGCTCCAGATGGGACCTGACCAAGGCTCTGTATAACTGAAGCGTATGTTCCTCTCCCCAATGGCGGGAGTGGTGGTTGGGGGGGCGTGGTGGGGGCGGGGGTGGGGGGGGGGAAGGGGGCATACAGATGACCTGTCAGAGGATGGCAAGATTTTTGGTGAGGCCAGGAGGAGTATTCGGACTCCACTAAAATCATGGTCATAACGTTTCTGGCCCCGTTCTCTGAGCGGCTGGCAGTGGTCACTTTAAGGACCACTGGTTAGCCCTGCACAATGCCTGGCGCCAATAGGTGGAGTGTGAGCATGGCGTGCTCCGCTCACTGCTACCTGAAGGATGCGCCGGGGTCCTACAAAGGGTGTGGGAACCTCCAATTAGCCAATCAAAAGTGGCCTTCTGCCAGGATGTGACGGGAGGATGGGGCCAAAATGGCGCCTGCGGGAACGGCAGTGGGAACGGCCGCGCTTCGATTTTCAGCGTACCACCGCCCCCTTCCCACCTGCCAGAGGTCCTGGTATCTCCCAACCCCACCCCCGCCAGTATCTGTGTACAACAACCCTTTCCATAACAGCGATAGGGGTAATTCCGGGATCCCCCACTCTCTGTGCATCAGAGAATCGGGGTCACAGTGTTGTGGTCTCCGACCGTCACAATACTGCAACTTAGGTGTCAGCCGTGACTCAGTGGGTAGCACTCTCACCTCTGAGTCTAAAGACTGCAGGTTCAAGCCCCGCCCCACGGGGCTTCAGTACAAAATCCAAGCTGCCACTCCCAGTGCAGTGCTGAGGGAGTGCTGCACTGTCGGAGGTGTCGTCTTTCCATTGAGACGTTAAACTCAGGCCCCGTCTGCTCGCTCAGGTGGATGTAAAAGATCCCACTGCACTATTTGAAAAAGAGCAGGGGAGTTCTCCCCGGTGTCCTGGCCAATATTTATCCCTCAATCAACATCACTAAAACAGATTATCTGGTCATTATCACACTGCTGTTTGTGGGAGCTTGCTGTGCACAAATTGGCTGCCGCGTTTCCTACATTACAGCAGTTACTGCACTTCAAAAAGTACTTCATTGGCTGGAAAGCGCTTTGGGACGTCCTGAAGTTGTGAATGGCGCGATGTAAATAGTTGATAGTGAGGAAGAAAGTTGTCGACTGCAGGAAGTTATCAATGGACTGGTCAGGTGGGCAGAAAAGTGGCAAATTGAATTCAATCTCTGGAGAAGTGTGAGGTAATGCGTTTGGGAAGGGCTAACAAGGCAAGGGAATACACAATAAATGGTAGGATTCAGAGAAGTGCAGAGGAACAGAGGGACCTTGGAGAGCATGTTCACAAATCCCCAAAGGTAGCAGGACAGGTAAATAAAGTGGTTAAGAAGGCATATGGGATACATTCCTTTATTAGCAGAGGCATAGAATATAAGAGCAGGGGGGTTATGCTTGAACTGTATAAAACAGGCCACAGCTAGAGTACTGCGTACAGTTCTGGTCACCACATTACAGGAAGGATGTGATCGCACCAGAGAGGGTACAGAGGAGATTTACGAGGATGTTGCCAGGACTGGAGAATTTTAGCTATGAGGAAAGATTGGATAGGCTGGGGTTGTTTTCTTTGGAACAGAGGAGGCTGAGGGGAGACTTAATTGAGATGTATAAAATGATGAGGGGCCGAGACAGAGTGGATAGGAAGGACTTATTTCCCTTAGCAGAGAGGTCAATAATCAGGGGACATAGATTTAAAGTAATTGGTAGGAGGATTAGAGGGGAGTTGAGGAGAACTTTTTTCACCCAGAGGGTGGTGGGGGTCTGGAACTCACTGCCTGAAAGGGTGGTAGAGGTAGAGACCCTTATCACATTTAAAAAGTACTTCGATATGCACTTGAAGTGCCGTAACCTACAGGGCTACGGACCAAGAGCTGGAAAGTGGGATGAGGCTGGATAGCTCTTTGTCGGCCGGCACGGACACGATGAGCCGAATGGCCTCCTTCTGTGCCGTAAATGTCTTTAATTTCTATGAAATGCGAGGCTTTCTTTCTTTGTTACCCCTTATGTTAGCATAGGGCACAAGGAATTTTGCTCCAACTCATTAACCAGAGGGAATTACCCCCTCCCCCCACCGCCGGCTGGAGTGTTCCATTGACCTCCGTGTGACCCCCAAAGATTCCCCCACGCCCTCCTTTTCTTCGACGGGTGTATTCAGAGCATTGCACTGCAGCGGAACGGGTTAAAATTGCTCCTCACTCTTGCAACATGGAGCCTTATGCAAGATTATCATCAGCATATGGCCAGGCCACATCGGTCATCAATCACTGCCAGTCACAGCGTCTGATTTGCTGATGAGGCACTTTCATGTGCGGGTGTACAGACACTAGCTGAATATGCATGAGCAACCTTAAAGCTACAGCCACTCTCTCTCCCCGGGCTTTTTTCTTTTAAATTTCGATGGAACTCTTCTGCAATCTTGCTTCCTACGTCCCTTTTTTATTACCCCGCTCCCCTAACCTTTCCCCCCACCGCCCCCCCCCGCCCCCCAAGGCCCTCGGTGCGGCCTGTGGGTGTTGTAGCTTCAGCTGCAGCCAGGATAGGTGGATTTTTCTGTCATGACAAGTTCAGTGTAGGGAATGCCTGTTTCGCTAGGCCCAGATTCAGCGTGGTCCCCTCCAAGATGTCCCTCTTGCAATGAATGTACTGGATTGATGTGTGGGGCTTGCATCTCTTGCCAACTCTCAAACAGGACAGGATTGCAGGGTAGGGAGGGGACAACAACAACAACAACAACTTGCATTTATATAGCGCCTTTAGTGTAGTAAATCGTCCCAGGCGCTTCACAGGAGCGATTATCAAACAAAATTTGACACCGAGCCACATAAGGAGATATCAGGACAGGTGACCAAAGGCTTGGTCAAAGAGGTAGGTTTTTAAGGAGCGTCTTAAAGGAGGAAAGAGAGGCGGAGAGGTTTAGGGAGGGAATTCCAGAGCTCAGGGCCTCGGCAGCTGAAGGCACGGCCACTAATGGTGGAGCGATTGAAATCAGGGATGCTCAAGAGGCCAGAATTGGAGGAGTGCAGAGATCTCGGGGGGGTTTCAGGGCTGAAGGAGGTTCCAGAGACAGGGAGGGGTGAGGCCATGGAGGGATTTGAAAACATGGATGAGAATTATTAAATCGGCAGGACAGGAGAAAGGGAGGGTAGAATAGGACAGGGGAGGATACGGGAGAGGAGGGTTATCTAGTTGAGGTGTTTAAAAGGATTTGATAAAGATAAAGATTTGACGGAGAAACTATTTCCTCTGATGGGGAATCCAGATCAAATTGGGCACAATCTTAAAATTAGAGCTAGGTCGTTCAGCAACGAATTCAAGAAGCACTTCTTCACAGAATGGGGAGTAGAAATCTGGAACTCTCTCCCCCAAAAGGCTGTGGATGCTAGAGATCAATTAGAACTTTCAAGACTGAGATCGATGTTGGGTAAGGGTATCAAAGCATATGGAGCAAAGGCGGGCAAATGGAGTTGAGGTGCAGATCAGCCAGGATCTAATTGAACGGTGGAACAAGCTCGAGGGGCTGAATGGCCTCCTCCTGTTCCTAATGTTCTTGTGATTGACCTTTCACACTCAACCCTTAATCCATGGGTTTCACGCCCACCCATCTCGGCAAGCTGCTCGCCTGATGCCCACACAAGGGGCAAATTGCCCACTGAAGTCGGAAAGCAAAAAATGTGGACAAACACACCTGGTGCCGAAGAAGGACAGTGGGATATAACAGTGGAAAGGCATCAACTGTTGAGAAGAGATTATTCTCGCCCTTGGGGAACAGGAGTCACATTATATATGAACAAAAACAACAACTTACATTTGTATAGTGCCTTCAAAGTCGTAAAACATCCAAGATGCTTCACAGGGGCGATTATCAGACAAAATTTGGCACCGAGCCACATAAGGAGATATTAGGACAAAAGGTGACTAGAAGCTTGGTCAAAGAGGTAGCAGCATCTTAAAGGAGGAGAGAGAGGGAGAGAGGCAGAGAGGTTTTGGGAGGGAGTTCCAGAGCTTAGCGCCTAGGCAGCTGAAGGTGCAGAATTGGAGGAGCGCAGAGATCTCGGAGGGTTGTAGGGCTGGAGGAGGTTACAGAGATAGGGAGGTGGGGCGAGGCCAGGGTGGGATGCGAACACATTTTGAAATCGAGGCGTTGCCAGACCGGGAGCCAATGTACGTCAACAAGCACAGGGGTGATGGGTGAACGGGACTTGGATACGGACAGCAGAGTTTTGGAGGAGCTCTCAAGTTTACAGAGCTGTATAAAGGGAAATGTAACAATGCAGGAAAGGTAGGCCTGAATCATTCCAGATACAATTAGATGAGAAACAGACAGGGAAATGACTAGTGAGAATTTGCTGTCAACAGTCATTATTGGCCTGCTATGTCACAGGGATAAGGAAAGAGTTCAGCAGAGGGGATAGTTTAATGCTGGGGTTGGGGGGATTTTAACACCCCCTCCCTCGGATATTGAATGGAATATGGGTCGAGCTAGGAATAATACGATTCAGCAATCTCTGGCTGTGGTTGGGGTTATTACACAATTTAGCCTGTTAGGGAACAGGTGAGAGAAGCAGTCGTACTGACCTTGCATGGAACAATAATGGGGGCTTTACAGTGGGATCGGAGCTGGGGGAGCACCTGGGGAATAGCGATCACACTGGCCATAGGGCTCAGGATAAGCAAAGGGAAAGAAAAGAATAAGGTTCCTTCGTTCCCTAAAAAGCCAAATCTTTGCTCCCTACATGACATCTTTAGCCATACTGCTTCTGTACATGACACCAACAGTTAAACTTTGAGAAGACAGATTTGAGACCGAGTATACCGAACAAAGAAGAGAATTGGGTAGGGCTATAAAAAAGAGGGCGGAGAGGTAACTAAATGGAACAGGCTTAAAAAAATAATTGAGAGAGCACGAGAGAATGCATAACTAGGAGTTAAAGAATGACTATGGGCGTCCCAAAGCAGTTTGCAGCTAATTAAATACTTTTGAAGTGTAGTCACTGTTGGAAACGCAGCAGACAATTTGCACACAGCAAGGTCCCTCAAACAGCAATGAAATAAATGACCAGATAATCTGTTTTAGTGAGGTTGGTCGAGGGAAAAATGTTGGCCAGGACTCCCCTTCACTTCACTTCTTCGAAACAGTGCCATGGGATCTTTTATCTCCACCTGAGGGAACAGACGTGGCCTCGGTTTAACATCTCGTCCGAAAGACGGCACCTCCGACAGTGCGGCGCTCCCTCCGCACTGCACTGGGAGTGTCTGCCTGGATTTTGTGCTCGAGTCTCTGGAGTGGGACTTGAACCCACGACCTTCTGACTCAGAGGCGAGGTGTGCTGCCCACTGTGCCATGGCTGACACAGCTGCAGGTTGAATGGTGGGTGAAGCACAGCATGAATGGCAGGGAAGTTAATGAAAACTATTTGGGATAAAGCGAAGGCATTCGATACTTTAAGCTGCCCGTGACGCAGCATAGCAGGGATCAGTCTAACCAAAACACAAGAGTGTAAAGGGACTGTTAAAAGAGCTAAGCAAGCATATAAATTGAGATTTGCTAAGGAAATTAAAACGAATAACAAAAGATTCTTTGAGTGCATCAGGGTGAAAAGGAAAAATAAACGCATAAAGTGCAGGGTCTCTCGCTGCAGAAACAGGGCTGAGATTAGTGATGGTGAGGAAATAGCCAAAAAGTTAAATGAGCTCTTCAATGTTCAGCATTTACAAGAGAAGAGGGCTATAATGGAGCAATATCCATCACTTGAACTGTGGCTGCAATTCGTACCATCGACAGGAAGCAATTCTTTTTCATTCATTCGCGGGATGTGGGCGTCGCTGACAAGGCCAGCATATATTGCCCATCCCTCGTTGCTCTTGAGAAGGTGGTGGTGAGCTGTCTCCTTCTTGAACCGCTGCAGTCCGTGTGGTGAAGGTGCTCCCACAGTGCTGTTGGGAAGGGAGTTCCAGGATTTTGACCCAGCGACGATGAAGGAACAGCCGACATTAAGGGTTACGGGGAGCGGGCAGGAATTTGGACATGAGTCTAGGTTCGGATCGGTCATGGCCCTGTGGGTAGTGGAGCGGGCCCAGGGACTGTGTAGCCTGATTCTGCTCCTATTTCGTGTGTGCAATTCTGTTAGATGCAGGAGATGTTTCTGTGATAGATAGTAGATTGGCGGTTAGGATCAGATCAGCCATGATCTTATTGAATGGCGGAGCAGGCTCGATGGGCCGATTGGCCTACTCCTGCTCCTATTTCTTATGTTCTTATCTTATATATGTGCAAATCCTGATGGTGTGCGACTTGGAGGGGAACTTGCAGGTGGTGGTGTTTCCATGCATCTGCTGCCCTCGTCCATCTAGGCCTTGGAGGTGGCGGCTTTGGGAGATGTTGTCAAAGAAGCCTTGGCGAGTTGCTGCAGTGTATCTTGTGGATGGGACGCACTGCAGCAACTCGGCAAGGTTACTTCAACAGGAGCTCCATCCCCTGCGGTCTCTATCACGAGATAAACAAGAATAGCAGTGACGTGGAAATGCCATCACCTCCAAGTCATCCAATTCTGACCTCTTGAGCATCCCCCATTTCCATCGCTCCACCATTAGCGGCCGTGCCTTCAGCTGCCTGGGCCCTAAGCTCTGGAATTCCCTCCCTAAACCTCTCCGCCTCTCTTTCCTCCTTTAAGATGTTCCTTTTAAACTACCTCTTTGACCAAGCTTTTGGTCACCTGTGTTAGTATCTCCTTATGTGGCTCGGTGTCAAACTTTGTCTGATAATCACTCCTGTGAAGCGCCTTGGGATGTTTGCCTACGTTAAAAGGGCTAGATAAATGCAAGTTGTTGTTGAATGCATTGCAGATCAAAGAAAGTAATCTTGTCTCTATATTAAGCTGGTGAAGCCACTGCTCGAGTATTGCGTACAAGTTTGGAAGCTGCACTTACTGACAGGATGTGGCTGAACTGGAAAAGATACAGAGAAGAACCAGTAATGTGATGAGCATCCAACTGGGACTCTGTTCATCGGAGAGGAGATTGAGATATTCAAATGAATAAGGATCACAGGCATAGGGGATGTGTGAGGGATATTTGTACTGGCACCAGAACTCAACAGACATGAGTTTAAACTAAGAAATGGTTGGATGTGAGGAAATATTACTTAGAGGGTAATTGGCAATTGGAACACTTACTGAGAGAGGCTGTAGGGACAGGTAGCTCAGCTTCCTTCCAGGCAAAATTTGACAAGTATTTTTTTTTAATTTATTCATTCACAGGATGTGGGCGTTGCTGCCAAGGCCAGCATTTGTTGCCCATCCCTAATTGCCCTTGAGAAGGTGGTGGTGAGCCGCCTTCTTGATCCGCTGCAGTCCGTGTGGTGAAGGTACTCCCACAGTGCTGTTAGGGAGGGAGCGACGATAAAGAAATGCCGATATATTTCCAAGTCAGGATGGTGTGTGACTTGGAAGGGAGCTTGGAGGTGGTGGTGTTCCCATGCGGCTGCTGCCCTTGTCCTTCAAGGTGATAGAGGTTGTGGGTTTGGGAGATGCTGTCGAAGAAGCCTTGGCGAGTTGCTGCAGTGCATCTTGTAGATAGTAGACACTGCAGCCACGGTGAGTCGGTGGTGGAGGGAGTGAATGTTTAAGGTGGTGGATGGGGTGCCAATCAGCGGGCTGCTTTGTCCTGGATGGTGTCGAGCTTCTTGAGTGTTGTTGGAGCTGCACTCATCCAGGCAAATGGAAAGTATTCCATCACACTCCTGACTTGTGCCTTGTAGGCAGTAGAAAGACTTTGGGGAATCTGAGAAGAAACACAATGTTGGATACAACCCACTAGGACAGCAGGAAAGTGGAATAGATGAGCCTACCTCTAGCTTTGAGAGGTTTTGTCACTTTCATATGGCACACTAAAAACGTCACTTCACCCCAATGTTGTCATTGACACCAATTCTCTAACCCCCATTAACTGTCCCACCAGTAAGATCATTAGTACCCTTCCTTCCTTTCTGTGCTGGTACCTCTCATAATATCCTTGTCCTGAACTCCTGAACCATTACCCCAAGAATTCAGCCAACCCTGAGAATTGGCATGAATTGAATATTGAGATATATATAAATATATCAAGCATTTTAGCGTAACTTGGTTCAGATCTGATCTGTTCCGAAGGTGGCCCATTTATTTGGAATCTGGGCCTACTCCATTTGAGGGAGTAGAGCCTCACTCTCGAGTTGCTAGGCGATAGCCCCAATCTGGAGCCCCTATGGATTCTAACACGGTAAATGTGCAGTTTAGATACAGAAGGTAGCGCACAATTCAAAGCTCCCCTCACCATCTGGTTCTCTACAAATAGGGAGAAGCTCAGATCCCAAGTGGCACCAACTGAAGTTGATTAATAAGACACTGTGCTGTGTGTGGAATACAAGGCTGAGGTCAGAGAAAAGTGACACTGATTTATTTGCTAAGTTTTTTGCTCCTCGTGATGTTTAAGCCTTGGCAGGGAGAAAGCCAGCGCGAGGAGGAAAATGGGGAAAACAAAATTCAGATACCAGCAAGTGGTTAAGACAAATCAGAAGATTGCCGATTGTTTTGTGCCCGGGCGATGGCTCGAATCCTGATGAAAAGCCTCAGAACAAAGGGTAAGTGTCTGTAGCAGGTTCATGAATCATACACAGAGGTCTTATACAGGTAGCACTCTCGTCTATGAGTCAGAAGCTTGTGGGTTCAAGCCCCACTCCAGAGACTTGAGCACAAAATCTAGGCTGACACACCCAGTGCAGTACTGAGGGAGTGCTGCACTGCCGGAGGTGCTGTCTTTCGGATAAGATGTTAAACCGAAACCCTTCCTGCCCTCTCAGGTGGATGTAAAAGATCCTATGGCACTATTTCAAAGAAGAGTAGGGGAGTTCTCTCCGGAGTCTTGGCCAATATTCATTGCTCAATCAACATCACTAAAACAGATTATCTGGTCATTATCATATTGCTGTTTGTGGGAGCTTGCTGTGCGCAAATTGGCTGCCGCGTTTCCTACACTACAACTGTGACTACACTTCAAAAGTACTTAATTGGCTGTAAAGTCCTTTGGCATTTATCTAGGAACATAGGAACAGGAGGAGGCCAGTTAACCCCTCGAGCCTGTTCCGCCATTCAATGAGATCATGGCCGATCTGCGACCTAACTTCATATCCCTTAATACCTATATTAATCCTTTAATAAATGCAAGTTCTCCTTCTCCTTCTAGAGATAACATGGTAAGGGAGGGGGATGCAGAGGGAGGTTGAAGGAGTATCCCATCCTATCACAGAGACTAGAACTATTAGAACTATTCCATGAGTAGATACAGGCTTGGTATCACTTAATTACTGCTTCTTGATCTACCTCATCTTCCCTCTTCCTTTAGGTCTTGGCAGTATCCTGCACCCAGGGCCTTCACCCAGATATTCAATAATAAAAAAGATAATGAATGAATAAATGAATGATTGAAGGATGGAAGACGCAAATAAAATGGGAGAGATTAAAGTATGACCCTCTCAACAGATGTGGATGCATGCAATGGACTTTCAACTCCTGCAGTTGATGCTGAGTCTGCTAATGTCTTTCTGAAAGAGCTAGAAGAATATCTGGTCAGGAATAGAACTGCGGGTTATAAGGATAGGAACATAGGAACAGGAGGAGGCCATTCAGCCCCTCGAGCCTGTTCCACCATTTGATGAGATCATGACTGATCTGTGACCTAACTCCATATACCCGCCTTTGGCCATATCCTTTAATACCTTTGGTTAACAAAAAGCTATCAATCTCCGATTTAAAAATAACAATTGACCCAGCATCAATTGCCATTTGCGGAAGAGAGTTCCAAACTTTTACCACTCTTTGTGTGTAGAAGTGTTTCCTAATTTCACTCCTGAAAGGTCTGGCTCTAATTTTTAGACGATGCCCCCTAGTCCTAGACTCCCCAACCAGCGGAAATAGTTTCTCTCCATCTACCCTATCCGTTCCCCTTAATATCCTGAAAACTTCGATCAGATCACCCCTTAACCTTCTAAATTCCAGGGAATACGACCCTAGTTTGTGTAATCTCTCCTCGTAACTTAACCCTTGGAGTCCGGGTATCATTCTGATAAATGGAGACCATTGAATTCCATGTGGAACATGATGGTTCCTGTGCTGGGACCATGGAAATGTCACACCAAGGAGGCTAAGTTAGGTACCTTGGAGTTTTTTCTGGGCAACTTTAGTAGAACCTTTCCTCAGGAGATGGAAGGGGTTTGGAAAAAGTCCGTGACACAGTGTTCTGCAGAGCGAGCTTAATCGGGTGAATGGCCTTTTCTTGTTCCATGCCTTCCAATTGGGGTTACTTAACAGCAATCAGCAATGGGAAGTTTGGGCGATTTTCCCCTTCCTTTACATCAAGGGTACTGGAGCTAATTGTTGGCCCTCACTACCATCTAGAGTCACATCAGCTAACTCAGCGCCGATCATCCTGCCCAGCATGGGCCAGCTCCTCCTGAATAAACCCGCAGAGCCAGCAAAGAATACAAGCTCTCCTTCAAAATTTATGGGTGAAAATTATTTAATGGTTAAAATCAAGTCAATTCTTCAGCATTTTTGATTGACTAATCCACATTCCTGATGCTCCTAAAGAACGATAAGAATCAAAGGAACAAAATTCTACGAAAAGTAGACAAAGGTGAAAGAAAATCTTAGCGCAGAATAGTGTAAAATGAGCTTTTCCTGGGCTAAATTACTGACAATCCTGAATCAGTCACCTTCCATTCCACCATCGTCATCATAATAGGAAGTGGCAATGACCTTGGAGAGTCAAAGGTAAAGGTAGGGGTTTCTTGGATACCGTCAGGTGCTCCCCTCTATTTATGACACCCTGAGCATTCCTCTACCTTTGACCCAGTGAGGCTGCCCCAGTTTCCTGTTATGGCAGTGTGGGTTAGAGTGAGTACGGTTTAATAAACACCAGAAAC
This sequence comes from Squalus acanthias, assembly GCA_030390025.1. Classification (NCBI taxonomy): domain Eukaryota; kingdom Metazoa; phylum Chordata; class Chondrichthyes; order Squaliformes; family Squalidae; genus Squalus; species Squalus acanthias. Next base: position 6,405,438 of record CM059451.1, on the reverse strand, counting down.
AAGGCCTCGAGTGAGACATATGCTATGTGGTTTGAGTTGGTTAAGCGGTTTCTCTGTTGTCGGACTCACTCAGATTGAAAAGGAAAAATTTGCAGGGCTGTGGGGAAAGAGCGGGGGAGTGGGGCTAATCGGAGAGCTCTTTCAAAGAGCCGGCACGGGCACGGTGGGCCGAATGGCCTCCTTCTGTGCTGTATCATACTATGACTCCTTAAAGATGATTAGAGTGAAATTGGAAATGGCAGAGGGCAGGTTGGCCTTTACCCTCTGGACTGGCTCCATATAGTGCATGAAGATGGGGTTGTCCTCTTTCCTTCCAGAGGGTCCAGGCACTCCTGGCTGAGGTCCCTTGCAATACTCCCTCATCAAATATCTTCTGCCTCCATCCTATTCTCCAGCCCCCAGCCGCTCCCAGCACCAGCAATGTAACTTCACCGGGAGTACGTCCAGTCCCAGTGGTGGACGAGCAGCTCATTGATTGCATAGTCAACAATGACTTAAACTTATATAGACCCTTTAACATAGCATTGCAAGAGCATAGTCAGACAAAACCTGACATTGAGCTAAAGAAAGAGACATTAGGACAAGTGACCAAAAGTTTGGTCGGAGGTCAGTTTTATGGAGGGTCTTAAAGGAGGAGAGAGAGGTGGAGAGCTTTAGGGAGGGAATTCCAGAGCTTAGGGCCCAGGCAGCTGAAGACACGGCCGCCAATGGTGGAGCGAAGGAAGTGGGGTGTAGACAAGAGGCCAGAGTTCTTGGAGGGTTGTAGGGCTGAAGGAGGTTGCAGAGATGGGGAGGGGCGAGTCCATGGATGGGTGTGAACAGTCAGGGTGGCGCGCATGCCCTAACTCGCACGCGACAAGCTTTTCTCCCGGCTCGCTAGCAGCAGCGCCTGGGAGACCAGTCGCTCATCCCGGGAGACGCCCAGGAAATCCTGGAGGACTGGCGACCCTAACTGGGACACAGACTGTGCTGCTGCCTGGGGTGGGACCAGCTAACACAACACGGGCGTGGGCAATCAACGGCAGCAATTGCTGACAAACTATTGGTTATCATTTTCAGAATTGCGTCGATGAATATTCTCGTCTTCCAATGTGGGCAACCAGGAACCTACTGGGAGATACTTAGCCTGGCTGGGTAAGCCAACTATTCTTTCCATTCACTGAGACATGAGCTGCAGTTTTACGAATGAGAGGATATGGGATTAAATAACAATGCATTCCATTAGGATGCACTCAGTGTAAAAGCCTCCCAGTGCTGTGCCATTGAATGGGCCTGTGACCTTGGCGCTTACCCATCCTGGGTGGCCATCCCTGCCTCTCTCGCTCGCGCTAGCTGCCTCCTAACACATTTCATCCCCTCATCTCCTCGCCTCTTTGTGACTTCAATACTCAGCCTTGCTGAATGGAAGTTTGCAAGGACGGAGACTAACTTTAGAATGCCCGAGCACAATCACGGCAATTTCAACTAAACACTGCTGCCTATTTTCTCCCTTACTTCCCCCCCTGCTTAGAGGTGTTGACTCACTTTCGGTTGTGGGGGAGGGTGAGGCCATCCACTTTGAGTCCAAGAATGACAATGGGGTAGAAATTCGTCTCGGGCGGTGGCGCAGAAACGGGCGGTATCGGACCGGCCGCCGGTCATACTCGGTGTCTGATATTCAGCTCTAATGCAACTGAATACCGGGCGCTAAGTATAGCAGGCGACCGATCCATTACCGCCTGTTTCACACCAGCGGCCAAGACGAATTTCCAGGCCGTACATTTTTCAAATGCGGAGATACGGTGGAGGGGCAAAGGGACTTGGGTGTCCAGGTACACAAGCCACTAAAAGCTAGCGGACTGGTACGGAAAGTCATCGAAACGGATAATGGAATGTTGGCCTTTATCTGAAAGAGGCTGCAATACCCAGCTCTGTCAGTATCGGGGCCGTTAACTCCCTTTCTCTCTCCACAGATGCTGCCTGACCCGCCCAGTATTTCCAGCCTTTTTCAGTTTATATTTCCGATCCAGGCGCGCCCGCGTTCCAGCAGGGACAACAGGGGGCGGGGGGGCGGGCGGGTGTGTGTGGCAGGAAGGATCAGGAACGGGAGCCGTGGCATAAGCCCCTCCCTTAACCCAGGGGCACTGAGGGTGCCTCTAGCACGGCTGCCAACAGCTCCGGCTGGGAACGGCTGTCTGGGATCAAACCTGGGAGCTTCTTCAGTTCCACAGCGGACAGTCCATTTACAAAGTGAGCCCTTGGGTGGAGGGGCGAGGGAGGGCCGGCTCGATTCCCAACAGTTTTAAGACGGTCCCTTCAGCTTTCCAGGTTCTTTATTTATTCGATACTTGCGGGGGGTTTTTTTTTGTAACAACGCAGTTACTTTTCACTTAAGTGTCAGCCCGTGGCTCAGTGGGTAGCACACTCGCCTCTGAGTCAGAAGATTGTGGGTTCAAGTCCCACTCCAGGGACTTGAACACAAATATCTAGGCTGACACTCCCAGTGCAGTGCTGAGGGAGCGCTGCACTGTCGGAGGTGCCGTCTTTCGGATGAGACGTTAAACCGAGGCCCCGTCTGCTCTCTCAGGTGGACGTAAAAGATTGCATGGCCCTATTCAAAGAAGAGCAGGGGAGTTCTCCCCAGTGTCCTGGGGCCAATATTTATCCCTCAACCAACATCACTAAAAACAGATGATCTGGTCATTTATCACATTGCTGTTTGTGGGAGCTTGCTGTGCGCAAATTGGCTGCTGTGTTTCCTACATTACAACAGTGACTCCATTTCATTGGCTGTAAAGCGCTTTGAGACGTCCTGAGGTCGTGAAAGGCGCTATAGAAATGCGAGTCTTTCTTTCTTTAATGAATTCAGAAGTGAAATCTAAGCAGCTAGTTAACAAACAAGGTTTCCCAGTTTGCTGATCACATTCAGAGGATGCAAGTGGTGCAGAGAGAGAAATTGGTTCTGATGTGCTGGTAATAAATTGCTTAACAGATGCTTCAGAACGTCTCTCCGATTATAAACTCTGGTGTAACGGTCACCTCGCTACAATCGCTGTGATTAAAGTGCAATATTTTCTAATGAAGTTACGAGCGGTGATTATAAATATTTTCAGAAGGCTCCTGCTGGGGTGCGAATGAGATCACAGTCAGGCAGTGCAACTGATCAAGGCGCACTAATTAATCCCATTCTCTGGTACCACAGTCAGCCGTTGCAGGGAGTTGGGCGGCTGGGGGGAGGGGCGGGGTGGATGGCGTGCTCATGTCTCTGGGGAACTCGGCCTGTTTTGACAGCAGGAGTGCTGTCAGCCACTGTTAATCACGTCGCAAAATTAACGGGATTTCCAGACAGTAAAATGAAAGGAGACAAACCAATCAGAGCCAGCGGCAGTGCCCAACCAACAGGGTGGCATGTTCACTCGAACTGCCCGCCCCGTGTGCGGGCATTCCTCAGGAGGGCTGGGAATTTTCCCGAGAAGGCCTCCGTTTTAAGGCTCAGGCTGAAACCAGATCTTTAAAAATTCATTCTCGGGATGTGGGCATTGCTGGCAAGGCCAGCATTTATTGCCCCTCCCTAGTTGTCGCTTGAGAAGGTGGTGGTGGTGGGCCTTCTTCTTGAACCGCTGCAGTCCGTGTGGTGAAGGTTCTCCCACAGTGCTGCTAGGTCAGGGGTTCCAGGATTTTGATGCAGTGACGATGCAGCCTCAACCCAAACTATTAAAAATTGATTTATTCATTCCTGGGATGTGGGCGTGGCTGGCAAGACCAGCATTTATTGCCCATCCCTGATCGCCCTTGAGAAGGTGGTGGTGAGCCGCCTTCTTGAACCGCTGCAGTCCGTGTGGTGAAGGTACTCCCACAGTGCTGTTAGGGAGGGAGTTCCAGGACTTTGACCCAGCGACGATGAAGGAACAGCCGATATATTTCCATGTCAGGATGGTGTGTGACTTGGAGGGGAACTTGGAGGTGGTGGTGTTCCCATGCGCCTGCTGCCCTTGTCCTTCTAGATGTTAGAGGTCGCGGGTTTGGGAGGTGCTGTCGAAGCAGCCTTGGCGAGTTGCTGCAGTGCATCTTGTAGATGGTACACACTGCAGCCACGGTGCACCGGTGGTGGAGGGAGTGAATGTTTAAGGCGGTGGATGGGGTGCCAATGAAGCGGGCTGCTTTGTCCTGGATGGTGTCGAGCTTCTTGAGTGTTGTTGGAGCTGCACTCATCCAGGCAAGTGGAGAGTATTCCATCACACTCCTGACTTGTGCCTTGTAGATGGTGGAAAGGCTTTGGGGAGTCAGGAGGTGAGACACTCGCCGCAGAATACCCAGCCTCTGACCTGCTCTTGCAGTCACTAAGTGCTCGTCCATCTTACTGCTGGTTGTAGGGAGCTGAATGCTCACTTCCGTGACAACAGTCACTGCGCCTCATGTGCAAGATGTTTTAAGTGTTGACACACATTGGGGCTGATTTTCCTCTTCACCGCCTGGTTGGATGTCTAGCAGACCAAACACCCACCCATCGTAGAACTTGGACAAGTTTCATTCGATTGAAAGCAACGGAATGAAAATCAGACGGGGTCTATAAAGGGCGGGCCATCCGCTCTGACAGATAATCGGCAAGGCGGGGGAAGTCAAAAATCTAGCCCAATGAATCCTAATATTATTCATTATGGCCTGAAGTCTCCTCCGCATTTACGGCCAGGTGCCTCCATTGTCTGGGCGCACACCAATTTCATGGGCGTAAGGAGTAACGGGCATCACGACAATACGCCGAAGTCTCCTCGATCTCTTACATCCGTGCATCAAACCCTCCGCCCAAACGTACCTCCACCCACAAAACTGGCCACCCCTCCCTTTACCACCTCCCCCCCCCCACCCCCTAACTATCCAATGCGAGTATCCTCCAATTGCGCTTGTTCGGGGACATTGTGATCCGATTTTCAGGCGCAGCAGAAAAGAAAGTCATTTTTCTGGTGTTTTGTTCCAACTTTGTGGAGCGTTTTGAAAAAGTAGCGATCCTCACTGAGACCTTCTCCGTATTCCCTTTCTTTGAATGTATTTTGAGGCCACAAGCATGAACAGTTGAAAAGCTTTCCCACTTGCAGGTTCCTGTACGTGCTGTGCCTAGTGTGCAAGAACGATGGTTAAATGAGTTGAACCTTCAATTTTGGAACTTAAGGAAGCAAGGAATATGCTGTGGATTCACCGGTTCTTTGAGTCCTGATTGTTGACCCAGATTTACGCCCATTTTAAGTTCACCCGTATTCTAATGAGATTGGGAGGATACTTGGATGTATCTTGACATCGGCAAAATGGACGAGACATTGGGCCTCTTACCCTCTCTAGATCTTTTCATTGCTAACTGCCGCCGTGACATCGGCCAGCTCAATTTCTCTGCTCCCCTCACTCACTCCAACCTACCTCCCTCTGAACTTGCAGCACTCCATTCTCTCCGATCCAACCCTGACATTGTCATTAAACCTGCTGACAAGGGTGGCGCTGTTGTTGTTTGGCGAACCGACCTCTACCTAGCGGAAGTTGAACACCAACTCTCTGACACCTCCTCCTACCTCCACCTGGACCATGACCCCACTACTGAACATCAAGCCACCGTGTCCAAGACCGTCACTGACCTCATCGCCTCTGGAGATCTTCCCCCCCACGGCCGCCAACCTCATAGTTCCCCAACCGCGCACAGCCCGCTTCTACCTCCTTCCCAAGATCCACAAACAGGACTGCCCCGGTAGACCCATCGTTTCAGCCTGTTCTTGCCCCACGGAACTTATCTCTTCCTATCTCGACTCTATTTTTTCTCCCCTTGTCTAGTCTCTTCCCACCTACATCCGCGACTCTTCCGATGCCCTCCGCCATTTTAACAGTTTCCAGTTTCCCGGCCCCAACCGTCTCCTCTTCACTATGGACGTACAATCCCTCTACACCTCCATTCCCCACCAGGATGGCCTGAGGGCGCTCCGCTTCTTCCTTGAACAGAGGCCCAACCAGTCCCCATCCACCACCACCCTCCTCCGCCTGGCTGAACTTGTTCTCACATTGAACAACTTCTCCTTTGACTCTACCCATTTCCTCCAAATTAAAGGTGTTGCTATGGGTACCCGCATGGGTCCTAGCTATGCCTGCCTTTTCGTGGGATATGTGGAACACTCTTTGTTCCAGTCCTACTCGGGTCCCCTCCCTCACCTCTTTTTCCGGTACATTGATGACTGTATCGGTGCCGTCTCCTGCTCTCGCCCTGAACTAGAACATTTCATTCACTATGCTTCCAATTTCCACCCTTCCCTTACCTTCACATGGTCCATCTCCGACTCTTCCCTTCCCTTCCTCGACTTCTCCATCTCCATCTCTGGGGATAGGTTATTGACTAACATTCACTACAAGTCCACTGACTCCCACAGCTACCTGGACTACACTTCCTCCCACCCCGCCTCCTGTAAGGACTCTATTCCATTCTCCCAGTTTCTCCGTCTCCGCCGCATCTGCTCTGATGATGCCACCTTCCATACCAGTGCTTCCGACATGTCTTCCTTTTTCCTCAACCGAGGATTCCCCTCTACCGTGGTCGATACGGCCCTCGACCGTGTCCGTTCTATCTCCCGCACTTCTGCCCTCACCCCTGCCCCTCCCTCCCGGAACCACGATAGGGTTCCCCTTGTCCTCACCTTTCACCCCACCAGCCTCCACATTCAACGGATCATCCTCCGCCATTTCCGCCACCTCCAGCGTGATCCCACCACCAAACACATCTTCCCCTCACCTCCCCTTTCAGCATTCCGCAGGGACCGCTCCCTCCGCGACACCCTAGTCCACTCCTCTACCACCCCCAGCACCCCTTCCCCTTCGCCCGGCACCTTCCCGTGCACGCGCAGGAGATGCAACACATGCCCTTACACCTCCCCTCTTCCCACTGTCCAGGGCCCCAAACACCCCTTCCAGGTGAAACAGCGATTTACTTGTACTTCCTGCAATTTAGTATACTGTATTCGCTGCTCACGATGTGGTCTCCTCTACATTGGGGAGACCAAACGCAGATTGGGTGACCGCTTTGCGGAACACCTCCGTTCAGTCCGTAAGGGGGACCCCGAGCTCCCGGTGGCCTGTCACTTTAATTCACCGCTTCACTCCCACTCTGACCTCACCGTCCTCGGCCTATTACACTGTTCCACGGAAGCGCAGCGTAAGCTCGAGGAACAGCACCTCATCTTTCGTTTAGGCACGCTACAGCCCTCTGGACTCAATATCGAGTTCAACAATTTTAGATCATAACCTCAGCTCCAATCACATTTATATTTTATTTTTTCCATCCTTTTATTTGCCCCCCCTCACCTTTTTTTTCCTCCTAGAAGCTGGCAGCTGTCCTTCATTCTGCCAGTGGATTTCACACTTCTTTCAGCCTTAATCTGTCACATTAACACCACCTCTAGCCTTGCATATCTCTTAATGTCTCTTAATGTCTCTTCATCTCCCCCTTTGTTCTTTTATCCCCTCCC
>CM059451.1:6387966-6392966 GCA_030390025.1 Squalus acanthias | reverse complement strand
CAAGGATGGTGTGTGACTTGGAGGGGAACTTGGAGGTGGTGGTGTTCCCATGTGCCTGCTGCCCTTGTCCTTCTAGGTGGTAGAGGTCGCGGGTTTGGGAGGTGCTGCCGAAGAAGCCTTGGCGAGTTGCTGCAGTGCATTTTGTAGATGGTACACACTGCAGCCACGGTGCGCCAGTGGTGGAGGCAGTGAATGTTTAAGGTGGTGGATGGGGTGCCAATCAAGCGGGCTGCTTTGTCCTGGATGGTGTCGAGCTTCTTGAGTGTTGTTGGAGCTGCACTCATCCAGGCAAGTGGAGAGTATTCCATCACACTCCTGACTTGTGCCTTGTAGATGGTGGAAAGGCTTTGGGGAGTCAGGAGATGAGACACTCACCACAGAATACCGAGCCTCTGACCTGCTCTTGTTGCCACAGTATTTATGTGGCTGGTCCAGTTAAGTTTCTGGTCAATGGTGACCCCCAGGATGTTGATGGTGGGGGATTCGGCGATGGTAATACCATTGAATGTCAAGGGGAGGTGGTTAGACTCTCGCTTGTTGGAGATAGTCATTGCCTGGCACTTCTGTGGCGCGAATGTTACCTGCCAATTATCAGCCCAAGCCTGAACGTCGTCCAGATCTTGTTGCATGCGGGCATGGACTGTAATGAGAAAGGGCTAATCAATAATCTTGTGGTAAAGGGGCCTTTAGGGACAAGTGACCATAATATGATTGAATTTTATATTAAGTTTGAGAGTGATGTAGTCCAATCTGAATCTAAGGTCTTCAATCTAAACAGAGGAAACTACAAGGGTATGAGGGACAAGTTGGCCATGGTAGATTGGGAGACTACACTAAAAGGTATGAAGGTGGACATACAATGGCTAACATTCAAGGAAATAATGCATAATTTGCAACAAACATATATTCCTCTAGGGCATAAAAACCCAAAAGGAAAAGTGATCCAACCATGGCTAACAAAAGAAATTAAAGCGAGTATTAAGTCAAAGGAGGAAGCTTATAAAGTTGCCAGAAAAAGTGGTCAGCCTGAGGATTGGGATCTTTTTAGAAATCAGCAAAGGGGGACCAAGAAATTGATAAAGAAAGGGAAAATGGAATATGAGCACAAACTAGCGAAAAATATAAAAATGGATTGTAAAAGCTTCTATAGGTATGTGAAACGGAAAAGACTGGTGAAAGTAAATGTAGGTCCTTTACATTCAGAGACAGGAGAATTTATAATGGGGTATGAGGAAATGGCTGAGAAATTAAATAAATACTTTGTTTCTGTCTTCACGGAGGAAGACACAAAAAACCTCCCAGAAATACAAGAAAACCAAGGGTGTGATGAGAATGAGGAACTTAAAGAAATTATTAATAGTAAAAAAACAGTACTAGTAAAATTAATGGGACTAAAAGTCGATAAATCCCAAGGACCAGATGACCTGCATCCTAGGGTTTTGAAAGAGGTGGCCATTGGAATAGTGGACGCATTGGTTGTCATCTTCCAAAATTCTATAGATTCTGGAATGTTTCCTGCAGATTGGAGGATAGCAAATGTAACCCCGCTATTTAAGAAAGGAGGGAGAGAGAAAACGGGGAACTACAGACCTGTTAGCCTCACATCGGTAGTTGGGAAAATGCTGGAATCTATTATAAAGGAAGCAATAACTGGGCACTTAGAAACTAATATTAAGATTGGGCAGATTCAACATGGATTTATGAAAGGGAAACCTTGTTTGACAAACCTATTGGAGTTCTTTGAGGATGTAACTGGAGTAGACAAAGGGGAACCGGTAGATGTGGTGTATCTGGATTTTCAGAAGGCCTTCGATAAGGTCCCACACAAGAGGTTGGTGAACAAAATTAGGGCACAAGGAATTGGGGGTAATATACTAGCATGGATTGAGAATTGGTTAACAGACTGAAAACAAAGAGTAGGGATAAACGGGTCTTTTTCAGGATGGCAGGCTGTGAGTAGTGGGGTACCGCAAGGATCGGTGCTTGAGCCCCAACTATTCACAATCTATATCAATGATTTGGATGAGGGGACTAAATGTAACATTTCCAAATTTACTGATGATACAAAGCTAGGTGGCAGTGTCAGTTGCGAAGAGGATGTGAAGAGGCTTCAAGGGGATCTCGACAGGCTCAGTGAGTGGGCGAGAACATGGCAGATGGAATATAATGTGGATAAATGTGAAGTTATCCACTTTGGTAGAAAAAACAGAAAGGCAGAGTATTTCCTAAATGGTGAAAGATTGGGGAATGCAGATGCTCAAAGGGACCTGGGTGTCCTTGTACATGAGTCACTGAAAGTGAATGTGCAGGTGCAGCAAGCCATTAGGAAGGCAAATGGTATGCTGGCCTTCATTACAAGAGGATTTGAGTACAGGAGTAAAGAAGTCTTACTCCAATTATATAGGGCCTTGGTGAGACCACACCTGGAGTATTGTGTACAGTTTTGGTCTCCTTACCTAAGGAAGGATATACTTGCCATAGAAGGAGTGCAACGAAGGTTCACGAGATTGATTCCTGGGATGGCGAGTCTAGAACCAGGGACCACAGCCTCAAGATAAAGGGTAAGCCATTCAGGACTGAGATGAGACGAAATTTCTTCACACAGATGGTGGAGAATCTTGGGAATTCTCTACCCCAGAGGGCTGTGGAGGCTCAGTCATTGGGTATATTCAAAACAGAAGTCGATAGATTTCTGACTAGTAAGGGCATCAAGGGATATGGCGATAGGGCCGGTGAATGGAGTTGAGGCAGAAGATCAGCCATGATCTCATTGAAAGGCGGTGCAGGCTCAAAGGGCCGAATGGCCTACTCCTGCTCCTATTTCTTATGTTCTTATGTTCATTATCTGAGGAGTTGTGAATGGCGCTGAACACTGTGCAGTCATCAGCGAACATCCCCATTTCTGACCTTATGTTGGTGGGAAGGTCATTGATGAAGCAGCTGAAGATGGTTGGGCCTAGGACACTGCCCTGAGGAACTCCTGTAGCGATGTCCTGGGGCTGTGATGATTGACCTTCAACCACCACAACCATCTTCTTTTGTGCTAGGTATGACTCCAGCAAGTGGAGTGTTTTCCCCCCAATTCCCATTGACTTCAGTTTTACTCGGGCTCCTTGATTCCACACTCGGTCAAATGCTGCCTTGATGTCAAGCGCAGTCACTCTCACCTCTGGAATTCAGCTCCTTTTCCATGTTTGGACCAAGGCTGAAATGAGGTCGGGAGCCGAGTGGTCTTGGCGGAACCCAAACTGGGCATCTGTGAGCAGGTTATTGGTGAGTAAGTGCCACTTCATAGCACGGTCGATGACACCTTCCATCACTTTGCTGATGATTGAGAGTAGACTGAAGGGGTGGTAATTGGCCGGGTTGGATTTGTCCTGTTTTTTGTGGACAGGACATACCTGGGCAGTTTTCCACATTGTTGGATAGATGCCAGTGTTGTAGCTGTACTGGACCAGGTTGGCTAGAGGCGCGGCTAGTTCTGGAGCACAAGTCTTCAGCACGATAGCCGGAATGTTGTCGGGGCCCACAGCCTTTGCTGTATCCAGTGCGCTCAGCCGTTCCTTGATATCACGTGGAGTGAATCGAATTGGCTGTAGGCTGGCTTCTGTGATGGTTTGGACCTCAGGAGGAGGCCGAGATGGATCATCCACTTGGCACTTCTGGCTGAAGATGGTTGCAAACGCTTCAGCCTTGTCTTGTGCACTCACGTGCTGGGCTCCACCATCATTGAGGATGGGAATATTCATGGATCCTCCTCCTCCAGTCGTCCCAAAGTGCTTTACAGCCGATGAAGTATTTTTTGAAGTGTAGTCACTGTTGTAATGTGGGAGACGCGGCAGGCAATTTGCGCACAGCAAGCTCCCACAAACAGCATTGTGATAATGACCAGATAATCTGTTTTTTTTATGTTGATTGAGGGATAAATATTGGCCAGGACACCGGGGAGAACTCCCCTGCTCTTCTTTGAAATAGTGGCCGTGGGATCTTTTACGTCCACCTGAGAGAGCAGACGGGGCCTCGGTTTAACGTCTCATCCGAAAGACGGCACCTCCGACAGTGCAGCACTCCCTCAGCACTGCACTGGAGTGTCAGCCTAGATTTATGTGCTCAAGTCTCTGGAGTGGGACTTGAACCCACAACCTTCAAGGGTGTTGCCAACTGAGCCAAGGCTGACACTCGAAGGGCAGGATGTGGGCCTGGCCAATGGTGAGGGGAGGGAGAGAATCCTGGCTACCATGTTCACCCCATGAGACACAGAAGTGGAAAAATGGCCTTTGAGCCTCCTTACATTCTAGAAATTTCTAGACAACCATCTCAAAGCCTGGATTGTTCAGTCCAACACCAGACAGGTGGGATCTTCGGCTCCCCGCTCGCTGGGTGTCTGTCCTTCTGCTGGCATCTTGGCCGACTGGGTTGGCAACTCTGGTTGGACATCTTCCAGGAGGTTTCTTGACCTGACCTCCCGCCTCGAACCGCCCCAGCCGGTAAAACAGCCTATTCCCTCATCTCCAATATTTTTTAAATTAATAAGAAAAAGTATTCAAAGAAAATTTAAAAAACACTTTTTTTGAATGCCCCTATGATTTTTCTCCCGGGCGTGGCTGGCAGCAGGGAGATTAATTTTCAATTCCTGGAGACTCCAGGTCAGTCCGGGACGGTTGGCTTCACCTCTTTCAGTTTACTTCAGGTGAATTTATGATGTCGAGGCGAGATGAAAGTTAATTCTAATTTTATTTGTGACGACTCACACTTTCATCTAGTTTAAAGGTGGATCACTCACACTCACACTCACTAACTCACACACTCACACTCACACTCACTAACACACACACTCACACTCACACTCACTCACACACTCACACACACACACTCACACTCACACACACACACTCACACTCACACACACACTCACACACACACACACACACTCACTCACACACTCACACACACACACTCACACTCACACTCACACACTCTCTCTCACACACACTCACACT